>OY744515.1:21989991-22144991 GCA_963556195.1 Sepiola atlantica | reverse complement strand
CTACATTTTCCGTTAGTTATATTTATTTTTTGCCTTTTCGTTCTACAGCCTCTTAAAAAACAGCAGAACGCACCTTGAACTTTCGAATCTGTGAGAACATACATTCTATTTCTTTAGATTTTTCTTGAACGAAAATTAAAGGACAATTAAAAAGACAAACAGATCTTTCTTATTTCTTAAAGCATAACATAAAACGGTTAAGTGATGTCTAACGGTCCAATCATAATTTCATTAAGAGTTGTTGTCTTCAGTAGATTTGGTTTGTTAAAGATTTAGGTAAACGTGTTATCTCGTAATTGCTTAAGAAAAACAAGTAATTTCTTCCATTCTAACTCAAAGTTTGTCATTTAACTAAATAAAAATAACATAGCGATGGTTTTGTTTTAAAAACACTCTTTAATTAAGTTAAAACTAAACGCGCACACAAAATGTAATAAAGTGAACTTACTTACTGTTACACTGGCCGTTCTTACACAGTTGAAACTACACCGGTTGTCACTATAAATAGTGCGAGTCACCAGAAGATAAAAACACAGTCTTGTAACTGTCTAGCCAAGAGCTAGTCATTGTCTTACTTTGTTAATACACTTGTTAAACCAACTCTCGACTTGACTTCCTTTATTTATTATTTACTGTGGAACAACTTCACAACACTTACTATTAAAAAAAATATTGTCAAGTTTAATGAATGATGCGAACTCATCGAAGAATCGAAACATATGAAAAACCCATTTAAAATAAATTGTATATCGAAATGCTATAACCCACTAAATATTTTATTTAAAATCGTAGCAAGCCAACAAAACCAAAAATAGAATAATGACAGCCATTTGTGTGATTAGCTTATTCGTTGACACGTTGCCAATGCTGCTTTTAATCAAACTTTTTTAATTTTTTAAACGTAATAAATAATAATTGATCAATGCAGATAAACAAGTCGATTCGATATATATTTTAATTTTAATGCGTTTCATATTGAAAAAAATGTTCTCATTTGATCTCTATTAATGTTGGTGTGTTTCTAGAAAATACTTCTCTTGCTAATATTTGGGAATACTTTTTCCGTTTATTGATTGTTTTTATGTAAATATTCTAGACTGAATCTACGAACTGCGTTCGATCGCATGCAATTATTTTACTGCTATTTTACTGTTATGTTTAAGATAATTCGAGATTTGAAGAATTCGTTTTGATTCGTTAAATTTATTTGCCGATTTACAGCTTTCCGTAAACAAGGTAGCTTTTTAGTTAGTAACACCACCGCGCTAACAGTTTCTTTTAATTATTTGACCTCACAATACAAATGCACTGATAAGGGTAGAAAACACAAAACGATATCGTCTGTAGGTACAAAAACACTTTAATATTTAAACATATTCACAGTATATATTTATAATAGTAGTATGAAAATATACTCATGGAAAGTTACCTACACAGAAACGTTTATGTTTCATTTCCGAGGGAAATCGTAAGGCTAATTTCATAGGTTTACAGTTGACAATTGTGAGTTATAGCTTACACGTTATAGTTTCTAACTAAGAAGAAACCTTTTTTTAATTACCACTCATCACTTTTTTATTCCATTTAGCCAATGAATATCGCTTCCTTTGTTTGACAGGAATTTTTGTGCGCCTCAATTTTAAGTAGGTCAAATAAACAACAAATTAATTTACTTGCGGGGAAAAATAGGCATTTGATTTGTCGATCTTTTTCTTTTAACCATCTTAGATTTATTTTAGAATCATAATGTATCTCTATATAAGCCTTTTGTTATTTATTTATGTAGTTTTTGTTTTTCTATTTAAGTGCGTGGGTTTTCGTCATTCAAAAGTATAGTTTATTTTGTATCTACAGTTATTTACTATTTCGCTTCTACGATTTAGTAACTTTTGGTATATAAGTGTTCTAGTTTCTCGCTCAAACTTAATCTACACGTATCGTTAAAATGTATTTTTCTGATACCTTTTGTTTGGCAGTTATTTTATATTCATATATATACTAGCGGTATTTGTCCGGCGTACCCAGTGTTGAAGTATATATTTCTAGTCGGACGTTTATTTAGGAGAACTTTTTTTAATATATTCATGTATACCATTGTTGTCTTGAAAATCTTTTTAAATAACATTTGTATTGTGAGGTCAAATAATTAAAAGAAACTGTTAGCGCGGTGGTGTTACTAACTAAAAAGCTACCTTGTTTACGGAAAGCTGTAAATCGGCAAATAAATTTTACGAATCAAAACGAATTATGCAAATCTCGAATTATCGTAAACATAAAAGTAAAATAGCAGTAAAATAATTATTTAAAACGTTTAAATCCTTTTTTAAATACCTTTTTCACTGATGGAGTCTTTGTTTAACTATAGTTTTTAATTTAGGAAACGACAAAAATCTATTTAAAAAATGAATTTAGTTTATTTTCGTTCAAATATATTCCAGTTATTTGATGACCTAAACGATAATTGCTCCTAGTAACCCCAGATGGAATAGAAGTAAAATTTCAATAGTGTTTTAGATTATGTGAAAAATGTAACCATTATTGAAACATATCTAAATGTTCTAACTATTAAGATATCGATTTCCATAACACACAAACAAACATTGACTTATATATATATATATATATATATATATATATATATATATATATATATATATATATATATATACATATTGGTATTCATAAAGAAAATATATTTTCAATTTTATATTCCTAACAGTATCCGAAAATTTTCAAATACAAGATCAATGAAGATTTATTACAAAATTAAGAGCATATATCATATTATATTATATTAATTCCATTCCAATGTCCATGCTAAAAGTAATCAAAAGACACACTTTACATCATTCCTTTAAATTCTTTATTTCCGCACTTCAGTGGAGAATCATCATTTACATTGTCGTCTTACATACTAAACATCAGTGTTTCCATATTTATCTCTTCGTCGATCTACACGTATTCGAAAGTCCACCCGTCAGTCATCAGGCAATGATGGAAATATATGGTGGAGTTGTAGAAACAACTTACACAGGCAGAAGAGAAAGAAGAAAATAACAGAAGAAAAAAACGATGAGAGGACTTTTCTTCTGTATTTTTTCTTCTGACTACATTAGTTATTTCTACAACTCCACCATATATGACTGATGACTGACCGATGGACTTTCGAACTGTAATTTATGTTTCATTCGGCAAGAAACACGTGTAGGTCTACGAATAGATTGATATGGAAAATCTTATTGTTTTGTATGTCAGACGAAAATGTAAACGATGATTCTTCACCGAAGAGCGGAAATAAAGCTGTACATTATTTATTTGAATTGTTTTTTTACATGGACTTTAGAACTGAATAAATATTATATATATATATATATATATATATATATATATATATATATATATATATATATATATATATATAGTCTTAAATCTAGAATAGATTAGCGTTGGGTTTCCAAAATGTTATACCGTAAATGTCTATATGGATATCTGGTGTAACAGGTAAAGTTGAAGCTTCAGTTATTACAAAGAAGCGATAATAACTAAAAATCATGCAATAAACACAATTATCGGGTGATGGTTGACGGAATGAGAACAATTTACATCCGTAGATTAACTAAAGGGGTTAGTTTGAAATTCCGTACACGTTGTGTTGTTTGACATATAAATACTCAAGTTCGAAAAGTTGCACCTAAAGAAGGTCGGGGATTACACTGGCCCAATGTTTTGTGAATATAAGAACCAAGATGAGAATAGTAGTTTAATCCAACTGGAAATGTTCGGTCTCACATTAAATTATATATTGGTATGGACATATATCAAACGTCATATTTTCGGTTAGAGAGCTGAATGTGTTTAGCGTACAGAGAAAGTATTGAACACTATATGGTAACTTTTACAGACAATAATTATATTGGTTTCAAACGAGCTCTTCAGTCTGTCGATTAATTTAAAAGTATTTACTGTGTAATTCTTATTTTAACCAACACAGAATATAGGAGTGCGACTGGCCACAGCACAGGGTGGTTCAACGGGAATAGAAGAAATGAAAAAGGCAACGACGGAAGAATGGGAGTAATGAGGTAGAATGGAGTAGAGATAAATGTAGTATATTATTTTACCGGATGTTAAAAGTTGAACAGAACTTTTGTTAAAACCTGATATATTGCATAGGTAATGACGGGAAGCCCTAATTGTATGGTATTATACTAATACTTGTTGGCTATATTAATATGAGAGACGTGTGTTTTTGTGTTTGTGTTTCCGTAAACTACTTTGGGGCTATGAGACCTATAAACTTAAAATTTTGTAGGAATATTTTTCTAGGTAATATTTGATCACTTGTGCAATCTTAGATCTTGTCACATTTTTTTATCATGATAACACTAAACCTCACAGTGCACAATATAGGCCTGGGAAATCCTTCATCACTCATCATATTCTCCTCGCCTCGTAGTAACAGCTAATCATCTCTTTAGAAGTTTTCGAAATCATTTGAGTGGATGAAGTTTTAGTTCTGAAAAGAAAAATCGAAAATGTTCTTTCTTTTTCAGTTTAAGACTTTTAGAATATAATGAACGTAGCATAAAAGAGTACACATAGAAAGACGTCACAGAAAAGAATGCCCACTACATTAACGATTAAATCAACATGATATTGTGTTTTATTCGGCCTTTAAAATAGGCAGAACTTATGTTACAAGTGGATATATAAATATATATATATATATTTCATGTATCCACATAACATTTTATAAGGGGATATACTCTTTTATTTATCAATTTTCAGTTTTTACTTCAACAGTGCTCGATACGTGAGTAGAGCTAGGTAGTAAGTTATGAAAACATTTATATATGTGTGTGTGTATATGTATGTATATATATATATATATATATATATATATATATATATATATATATATATATATATATATATATATATATTGCGTTTAAACCTTTTATCATGCAGAAAACCAAGTTACCGTAATCGTTACAGAAATATTAATGTTCGCAAATTGTATTCATACCTTGGTAGCTGCATATTCTCCTAGTATGCACTCCTTGCAGACTGAGGATGTTCTTGCAATCAACACCCTTATTATGTATACATCCAAAAGGACTAAATCGAGTCGAAACTGATGGAAGACAGAGGAGGTTCATTCGACTGAAACATAATTTCAAATTACTTACCAGTAGGGGAGCATGAGGAGAGAGATCGGTAATCACTGTTTAATCATTATTAGCTTATAGCATTTTACACGTCCACGCGGTCCGTGCTTTTAAACGGACTGTCCTCTTTTTTTTCTCTCTGTCTTTCGCGCTCTCCCCCTCTCTCTCCCTTTCTTTGAGACATGTGACGTCATATCCGTTTCTATTAATTCGCATAGTCTAGCAATTCTCACTTCGGACCTATTTGTTATTCTGAACTAACGTTTATATATTCTAGTGAGTCTACTTGCCGTATATCTAACATGCACAAATATATATCTAAATCTAAAATAACATAAAATATTGAAACTGACATTACTAGATCTATCTTAATAATAATAATAATAATAATAATAATAATAATAATAATAATAATAATAATAATAATGATAATAATAATATGATGATGATGATGATGATGATAATGATTACTATGGGTATACAAATGCAATCATCCGTCAATCATGGGTTTCATCAGGCTATTTAATTGATTATAGTGATATTTATGTCTTTTAGCTCCGCCCTAGTTTTACATTGTAAACTTTTATATAACTTATTATTTTTATCATTAAAATAGTGTCATTGTTTTTTGTGATGGAGATCTTCCCTATTTTGAGAGTAGATAAACTCTTCCAGAAACTATGAATAGAGTTACGATAAAGTGTCGTAGCAGTAGTAACGACAGTCATTAGTGGAAGTCATAGCCACAGTATCGGACGCAGACTTTCTATAACATACTATTCTGTACTTCTGTGAATACACACTTGTAAATATACCACCGTGTCGTCTTAATTATTATCGACTTTTCAAGGTCACAACAGTAATTAAAAAGCTAACATTAAATTCACTTTGTCTTAATCGCAGTTGGAACTCAGTTCTCTGATTTTATTGTTCTAATTGTGGACATTAACTTTCCTGTATCTCTTTCCTAGATGAGGATTATAGCACATGGTCTATTTGAAAGCGTGTGTCGCCATTAGCATCGGAGTAACTGGCCTGGAAAGTGATAGGCAAAATTAATCGATTTCCAATTCACTTGTTTCGCTTCAGGCTGAATCCTTTTTGGTTGCTTTCATCGGATTAATTTCAAGTTGACAGCAATGTCTCCCTTGTCTACTTGGAGGAATCTTTCAGACTTTTTTTTTAATTCCACGCCTGCGTATAAGCAAACACAATGCCACCATTGATGATAATGTGTGTGTGTTTCTGTGTGTATATAAGATCTTCTTTTAAGCAAGTGTATTTTAAGCACTCCAATTAAAATGACAGGTTAAAGAAAGAAACGACTTTACAATGACGACATATATGACGTCACCGACCGCATACACCTATCTAAACACACATATATTGTTCCAATTGACTTGGACGCTTAATAACATTATTTTGATTTAAAAATACCTGTAAAAATACCTTGAAACACAAAATTCTGTTGAATGATCAACTAAAAATAATAAACTTAATAGAGGTAGTAACTGGGTCGTTAACCTTGTCACCACAATTTATCGATAATCATTCCCCATATGTACACCCACGCGGCATATGTAATCACAGGATATGTGTGATGAGTTCCATGTTTCTGTTTAATGCGTAGTACGCCGTTTTTTAATGCGCCAAAAAATGCGCCAAACGAACGTGACTATATTTCTTCCATGGTCTCAGTTTTTGTCTTTTTAGATCAAACTTTCTTGCCTTCTAATATTCTATTATGAATCTCGGAAGCTATTTTACTTTAACAAACCTAAGCATGAATGCTTTTTAATCCTATCTTAATATTAATATGGCACCTTTTTTGGCGATTCAAAAGTGTTCAAACGTTTATTGTTTATTAAAAACTCTCTGAACAAGGCTGTGAATGTATACATCAGATGAAATTGATACGCTAATTAATTAGCAGACCAATAAATGAAGAAAAAGTGCACAAGGCATCAAGATTTTTCATTTGGTCGATGTTAGATGGTAACGGACTAAGGGTACTAATCAAGTTGTATGACTTGTTAAAATGGATTCGCAATCAATGGCAAATATTACTTGATAGTCTGAGACATTTCTGTTTTTAATGATTTTGAATAGAACAGTTATAAGGGTTGTGATAACATTAGTTTTGTTTGGTGGCAAAAAAATGAATATCGACGCAGACTAGCAAACTTTACGTGGTCTGTATTGAGTGTATCTGATTTATTAGGGAAGCAAATGCTGGTCAAACAGAGTCACGCAAGTCCAAATGTCTTAATTAGTAATTTATACGAATTAAGGAATTGACTTTCTCATTTTGAAACATCATAGTCATCTATTTAATATTTCGTTTACTTTTTGTCAAGTGTCAAATTTTGTTGCAGCACTCTCTCTCTCTCTCTCTCTCTATATATATATATATATATGTATATATACATATAAATATATATATATATATGTATATGTATATATATGTATATATATATAAATATATATATGTATATATATATTTATATATATATGTATATATATATATATATATATATATATATATGTATATATATATGTATACATATATATAAATATATATATAGGTTTGAAATCCGAGGCTGGAGCAATGTGATATAGGTACCGGAAGGTGGAGAAGGTGAACAAAAACAAACTAGAAGAGAATGGAATTTCAAATCAATTTATTTATATTCACGTAAAACAGATTAAATACCGGAACAGTAAATAAAAAAGAGGTTACTGTCAGGAAAATAAAAGTTCCGGAATAAGGTAATCTTAAATTTTCGAAAGAAAAACTTTCATTGCCTAAAGACAAAAAATTAAAGACCGAGTGGTCGAAAAAAACGAACGAACGAAGAAAAAAAAAAAGATTAAGATTACCTTATTCCGGAACTTTTATTTTCCTGACAGTAACCACTTTTTTATTTACTGTTCCGGTATTTAATCTGTTTTACGTGAACTATTAATAAATTGATTTGAAATTCCATTCTTGTTTTCTCTTCTAGTTTTTTTTTGTTCACCTTCTCCACCTTCCGGTACCTATATCACATTGCTCCAGCCTCGGATTACAAACCTACACTTATATTAACCAGAAATGCTCCAAGAAAACTACAATCTCCTTTTATAAATATATATATGTATATGTATATATATGTATATATATAAATATATATATATATATGTGTATATATATATGTATATATATATATGAATATATATACATAAATATATGTATATATATAACTATATATATATATATATATATATATATATATATATATATATATATATAGCTAGTAGATGTTACTTACATTCAGCCGTTGTCATATGATAGCGCAATGGAAAAGGCACTGACCGTTAGCTCGACGGTTGAGTTTACAACCGGCTTAACTTACAAACTGGGCTAGCCGCACTGAAAATCTGTGATACAGCGAAACAGTATGTACATAAATGACTATATATATATATATATATATATATATATATATATATATATATATATATATATATATATATATAAATAAACGACGGTAGACATATGACAAAAGGGATTTTCTCATATATGAAACAAATGTATTTTTATTCGTGCTTTTTCGATTGTTTAGCTTTCTTTCTGAGATTAGTTCATGAAAATGCAACTTGAATTATTTCTTTGTTTTTTTTTTCTGAAAATAAAATCAGTACAGACAAAGGATGTCTGTTTGTTTGTTTGTTTGTTTGCTTGTTTGTTAGTTTTTGGTGAGTTTTATGGAAGCGGAAAAAGCATTTGCATCATATCTCGAACTTATCAATATCAAGACAAATGTGTTTTGGAATGGGCAGAAAAGATCAGATAAATAGAAGAAAAACTTTTTAGAAAATTAGTCCCAAACCAGAAAAAACAGCAACATTTTTTTGCTGTTTTTGCTGGTTTGGGACTATTTTTTTGCTGTTTCGCTTAGTAGCAACAATGTTGTGAACATCTTGCGAGATATTTTTCTAAGATATTCTCTATATTTTTATTTCATGTTTATTTTTTTACTTTTATTTTTTATTTTTTCTCTTCCCTTCTTAAGTGAACTCAATTAAAGCGCCACCATATTGTGTATTGACGGTTGTTGTGATTATTATTCCCGGTACTTAATTTCCCTGATTATTTGCCAAGCAAGGACCTGCTTGGTAGTGAAACACGTGTAGGTAAAAATCTCTTTAATTTGAAAGTGATAAATAAATAATCTTTGAATGAAAAATTATGTTGTGGTGGTGATTGGCCTCCCGAACGGAATGCTTTGGTAAGCTTTCAAAAAATCACATATAAATGCTCTGTACTCTGTAATCGAGTATCATCGAGCTTGTTTTTATTGGCCTAATCCCGGTGTTCACTGAATAATCTTTTTTAAGTAGAAAAATCAATATATATATATACATATATATATATATATATATATATATATATATATATATATATATATATATATATATATATATGTAAGAATATATGTAGACATATTATAAAACATTCTTGTTATAGGAAAATATTTAAATTTAGAAAACCTTATGTAATATACATATGTATACATATATACAAATATATATATATAAGAATATCTGTAGACATAGTTTTAAACATTGTTGTTATAGGAAAATATTTAAATTTAGAAATGTGTTTTTTTGTTGGTTAAAATAAGTAACATTTATTTTAACGTAGCTAAGTTTTCGAAATATAACTTCCACATATGAAAGCAAATAATGTTTTTCTTCCCGCATATTGTCCGAGATCGAATGTAGACATTGTGTTAGAAGAACAATATTATATTTACAAAAAAAGACACATATTGTTTACAGTTTTCCACATTTAAATATTTTTCTACGACAACAAAGTTTGAAAATATACATATTCTTATGAAAACCAGCGTTAATAGACATAACTTAATTTCTGTTACTTCTACCATCATATCTTCATTCTTTCTCGGAAAATATGAGAAAACCACTTTTTGCTTTGACAAGGAAGTCATATCTTCGAAAGCTAAGCTAAGTTAAAATAAATTTTATTTAAAAAAAAATACACACACACGCATTTTTTAAGGTTTCTTAATTTAAATATATATATATATGTATGTATATATATTGTGTTTCATTATACTTCAGTCGAAGTTCTCAGAAATCAAGGAGCCCATTCCTTGGGCTAACACTTGATGTCTATATGAGATACATAGATATTCGAATATTCCATTAATTTTCTCTTCTACCTGTTAAACGTTGAGCTAGTAAAAAAGTTAAGCATGCTAATTTTCCTCCCCCCAATTTACCTGTGAACTATGGTATAGTACATCTTTCTTGTGGTCTTTTGGTCTTACCGGATTCCAGAACAATAATTCATTTAGTTTGGTGGAGTATCCAGCTAAGTGCTGTTAGTTGAGGTAACATTACTTGGAAAAGGCGCACCATTCCTCATATCAGCCAGTATATAGCCATGCCGAGTTAATCTTATTTGGGCTTCGAATACTATGTTATTTTGAATATTTGGTCAGGATTTATTAGTAGGTGAAGTATCTCCGAGGCAGGTTATCCTGACAAACCCTTGTACAGAGAGGCTGAAGACACGCGTGTGTGTGTTCCTTAAAACTAGTAGATATAAATTAATTTTAATTATTAATTCTAAAAAGTAATCAATATGACTTCCACTCCCAACTTAGGATGCCCCTGTAGGTATAGTCTCTAATTCACAGTAGCCTCTTACCTCTCACTTACAGTGTGCTTTGTTAGGGTTGAATAAAAGAAGAAAAAAAACATCTTGTGGCAAATATATTTGAGATGTTTTTGATCCTTTTCAAGGTTTAATATAATACAACTTGTTAATTTACATTTAAATTACTCAGATTATAAACATTACTCTGTTTAGCGCACGAACTTATTTCTATAGTTTTTAATACACTTTACGTTCTTAGCAGTATCGATTTATACTATTCGTAGATACGCTTTTAAATGTAGTAATATGCATTTCGCTAGTAAACTTGGGAATTTTCTTAGGGGTTGGTTGAAGATACACGGATTCAGATTAACTATGGAATTTATATAAATCCTTTTAAGCTTGATATAAAAAAAGAATCAGGTAACTTGAAATCTACTCTCTACATAATAATTTGTTCAATTATAAAATATTATACTTGTTTAATTCCGCTAAGGGCGGTTACATCTCTTGAACAAGAGTGATCTTATTGGATTTTTTTCAGCATGCAGGTGTTTTATTTTTCTGTTTAATTACATTACATGCATCGATAAAATCAGTTTGCTTAGGTTCAACTTGTTTTAGGATGAAAATGATTTTAATTAAAGGTTTATATTATATTTATTTACTTTATGATTTGAATTATATCATTTTTAGCGGATTTCATTTTTAGCGGATATCTTACTAACTTTTATATTATATCTTATATTAGTATATATTATATTTTATTTTAGACGCATTTTAAAATGTAATAGTTCACAACATTGTTTATTACTTTTACTAGTTATTTATTTTAAGTTCGTTTTAATAGATTAATAATTATCTATATAATTTTTTTTTGCATGAACTACCTATCTTCTAATGTTATTTTTTGTGTGTGCCTGCATATATATTTTGTAATCAGGCCTCTATGTGGTGAGAGGCTAGTCGCCTGAATAAACCATCAACAGAAGATGCATAATCCGGATGTATATGTTATACAATGAAGGCCGCGAGGATAGGACGTGACTCATCGACAGAGAGTAAAAAAAGGCGGAAGTAGTCAGTTTCCATTGTTCAGGACAGGTGATTCAGAAAAAAATACCAGACACGACATTTAGGAGTGACAACGTTTTACGACAGTTTGACAAATGTAAGGTAAATTAGTTTTACGACAGTTTGACGACAGTGAGGTTTATTGCAAATGTTAACGAGTTTTGGGTTTCGGAGAGAAGCCGTGCAGTTTGGGATCGAACCTCCACAGGGAGCGGATCGGACCGGAAAACGATGAGCTGACGACTTGAACAACGACAATGGGGGTCTCGACAGTCCGCGACGGTGTCACACACACTCATAGTTCAAAGTAAATTATACACAACGTATATGTGTTTGTGTTCTTTTTCGAGAGTTGTGTTTCTTTTATTAAACTTGTGGACCAGTGCTGTGCCCTCGACGATTCGTCAGTGGATAGACGACTCGGTTAGACGATGGAGACAAGAATGCCAGGGACACACAACGTTGCGGTTGACGGTCGTCGAATGGGGCAACATGGTTCTACATATATTCTATTTCGGCACTATCACGCCACCTCATTGATTGTGATAGTAGGTATGGATCACGGGCCTAAATACTAAATGATCTTCATAACAATGTTAGGACTCATCAGTGATGAAAGCTAAAATTCATTATCAGGCACAACGCTCAAACCATTACTATCAAATTATGGAAAGAGAAAATTAGATGAACAATTATGTGTTAACTTATCAATTTTGTGTGTATTTGAAATGAAATATTCTGTGTTGAGTCCTAATTTACTTATTCTAAGGTCGCCGACATGTTTATATGGCTTCGACATTACTTAAGTTCTCACATTTGTCAAAGTGTTTCTTCAAAGAGAGTGATTGTGTGTCGAGATGTTCTTTAATACTGATATAGATTGGTCTTATAGTACTACAGATGTAACACTCTTTGCACTTGGTGCGATCTATGTGGTCTATTACATACGTAATATTGCATCAACCTGTGACTCAAATGTGACAGCTTGTCATTACGCAACCTCTGTGTGTTCGGTTTTCGTTCTTTTCTCTCGTAGTGAGGGCCTGTAATATGTATGCTGTATATCTACGCTCTAACTGGGATGGCTCTGTAGACCGCGAGCATAATCTCATCGTTGATATGTGGATGAGTTTGGTGTAACCATTTTTCTGGGCCCCGAATGTGACTCTTGATAGATGCAAGACTCCAATTATCTTGCTACCACATGTAGAATGTGTATGATATGAATGACCTTGTCTTTACTGTATTTGTGTATGATATGAATGACCTTGTCTTTACTGTATTTGTGTATGATATGAATGACCTTGTCTTTACTGTATTTGTGTATGATATGAATGACCATGACTTTACTGTATTTGTGTTTTATGCGTGTTATTTTGTTCGTTTTAATGATGCATATTACATAAGTTCACAAACAGAAGCCGCAAAATAAGCATTTACAAAAAAAAAAAATTGCACAAATAAACAACAACATAAGTTATGAAAAAGTCCAATTTAATGTTGCCGTTATTTGAGGTATCATTCTCATCGGCTGACTTACTGTTTGAATGTTACTACAGCAGCGAATGAGTATGACTTCTGATGAAGAGATATATGAGCTTTCTGTATTTCAGCAGCATTATTTCATTAAAGTTATTTTGAACACAATCGATGACCTTTGCTGATTAAATCTTTTATCCAGTTGTTCAAGCTTGTAAACAAGTCATTTACTGATTTTGGAAAGTGAACAAAAACTGTTCAAGTTATTTCTGAAAATCTAAATGTTAAACGATTATGTTTTAGACACGAAAACAAAAGACAATGTAGCCGTGTTACATATTAGTAAACAATGATATTCTTTTGAAGTTTAGTGTAAATATCATTTGTTAATTAACATACTTGGCTACGAAAACTACCTAATGATGGCTTCTTCAATAACTTTTTCTTTTTTATTTGTGTTAGTCTCAGGCTACGGCGGGGTCCGCAATAATAGATTTTTGTCTTAACTTGGCACAATCACATGTTTGATCTGGGTGAACGCCGTTTTTTCGGATATCATTATATATGTTTTAAATAACTAAAACTAAGATATTGTTACAGACTTAACTGTGTATACGAAGTATATATAGAAGACTCTTAAATAATATCAACAGATATGTATTTACACAGTAAAGTTTCTAACATAACCACGTAAAGATTGAATCATGAATAACATTAATAAACATATATTTCCACTGTTATATAGCTCAAATAACAAAGGAAGACAACTGCTTCAATAAACTTAACAAATAAATTGACTACAATAACAACGTATGTTTTGCTTTTTTACTTATCTAACAAAATATTTTGCACAATCAATTGGGTTAAATAAGGACGATCGTTCAATAACTAAACAAATATATATTTACACAGTTATTTATCTAACAATAACTACGTTATGTTGACTTATTTATTAACATTTGCAAATGTTTACAAAATGATTGCCTACAAGAACTACATAAATATGAATGTTTCCATACTCTTAAATATATATTTATACATTCAACTTGCTACAGGAATTACCTATATAACATTTAAATTTACACAGTGAACTGGGTACACTAACTCATTAAGTTGGTTTCTTCAATGATCTTAAAAACTACACATTTGTATACGAACTATGTACTCTTCAAAATTTGAAATATATTCAGTAAACATTAAGATGGGGAAATTGTGTACATAAGGAACTAGAAGAATTGGCATTGGCGAAAACCATTTCCGTGAGAGAAAAAAGTTTGAGATTAATTGATTCCCAAGTCCTTGAGTGGAGCGCTTAGTTGCTCGACCCTGGGGAACATCGTAAATTTGGATTAGGAATGATTATTTTAGAAACGGCAGAGAGTAATTATATTCCATGAGTAATTATATTCTAGTATTCGAGCGTCCCAAAAAAGTTTTAGTGTTATTGATAAAACGTTCGCTTATTTTCGATATTTATGTAGGCGTTCGTCTCTCTTGTGGCATTTCTACCTATAGATAAGCACACACACGGACACACACATATACATATATATATATACATATATATATATACATATATATATATACATATATATATATATATATATATATATATATATATATATATAATGAGACAGGGAGAGAGAGGGGGAGAGGGATAGGGAGAGATTGTTAAGTACATTTTTATTGGTGTATGCATTCTTATTCATAAATGTGTGTATTATTAACAGTATATGGATACATGAATAATACACACACATATATATCTATATATTTAGGTATATATGTCTCTCTCTTTCTCTCTCTATCTCTCTCCTTGTATATATATATATAATATAAAATTGTCTGCATGTATGCCGCTTCGTCACAATTAAATGGTTAGTCTAAGAACGAAACTAACATCAGATTATTCAAAAGTAAAGGCATCTTTGATCCGATGTCTTCATCGATGTCAGAAATTATCGAACCGTTTTTATAGCTCATTATTCAAAATTAAATGTAAGAATAAAACATTAAAAAAAAAATGATTTGACATTTTTAGCGTTCACTTTCGAACCGATTGAACAGCTACGTATTGTCTACTTTGAGAAAAGAAAAATGTTTTTGTAATTAAAATAGATAAAAACGTATTTAATAAATGTCCGTGAATATATTTTTACTTTCATAACATCTTTTATATTTATGTTATTGTTTTTGTTTCCTTACATATTTTAGACAAGAAAACTATTTTAGATCTATGCATAGATAATTCTACACCGAACAACATTATAAACAAATGTCCCGCCATTGTTTGCGTTCCCGTTCCAGTTTAATATTTGTTATTATCAGCCGACCGAATAAGTAGGTTAAATAGGCAAAATATTTTCGTTTGGTCAATCTTTCAGGTTTCAAATCTCACACAAGACAATTGTTTTCTTTTAATATAGCATTCCAGTTATTTCCTACCGATATCGCTCATCATTATATACACCTTGATAATGCACTTTAAAAGAAATGTATTTTATTTCGATTTATAGTGAAAAAGTTTGGTTTTTAATTTGCACTGACATGAAGAAGAAACACATTTGAGGAACGGGTTCTTCAGCTAGTGCTATGTATTTCTCTGTATAGAATTAACTTCTAGACTAGTTAATCGATCATTATTAATTTCTGAACAGCACTGCGAGACAGAAGTGTGGGTAATGTAGACTACAGCGAGTTTTATATATATATATATATATATATATATATATATATATATATATATATATATATATATATATATATATATATATGAAGGAGAATGGAAAGGAATTAGAGAAAGCAAAAGCCAAATCAAAATTCAATTCAATAGTTCAAAGCAAGGTATATTCCGCAAAAAGGCAATTTATTCAAGTTAAATTTTCCTTAAGCCAGGCTTTTCAAAGATCAAAATCTTATCATCAGAGGAAGTCGCTGGGATAGATAAGTTGGCATTGGCCAAGAATTAAAATTTGAAAAAATGAAATAAAATAAAAGTTGTAGAGAAAGAAACGTAGGGAAAAACTGTGCCAGGTTGCAAGCAAATGTCCGATTGCCAAAAAGTCCGGTGTCGAAGAGTCCAACAGAGAGAATACGATGTAGATATGTAGGTCGTTAGAGGCACGAGAAGTAATGAAAGAAGTTTCAAAGTTAAAATCCAAGCAGCCACAACTTCAGGTACGGCGAAAATAGAAAATCCAAAAAAGGGTAAGAAGTCCAATAAGAAGTACATTCGATGATGCAGGCAGGCGTCAGAGGAGATTAAGATGTAAAATATTCGCCATTAAAGAAACTTCCCGGGCAGAGATGACAAAGGAAAGTGTTTTAAAGTGGAAAAAAGGGCAGTGAGAATATTTAAAGTCTTATATATATATATATATATATATATATATATATATATATATATATATATATATATATATATATATATATATATAAGTACTTGGGACTCAAATCAAAACTATGGCTAATGCATCAGCCGATTCCTCTTCGTAATTAAGATCCTGATTCGAACTATTGAAAGGATCTACCAAAGGATATCCAGCCATAAGTTGTCTCTTATATTCAACAATACTTGCCTGCAAAAGAAGTTGCTGCCTAGATATACATATATATATATATATATATATATATATATATATATATATATATATATATATATATATATAGTAAGGAATGAAAATATATATGGCAATCAAGCTACACAGAGGCTCCCGTGTTTCATCCCCGGGGGGAATCATTTAGCCTGACGATTCCCCCCGGGGATGAAACACGGGAGCCTCTGTGTAGCTTGATTGCCATATATATTTTCATTCCTTACTACCTAGCTCTACTTACGTATCGAGCACTATTGAAGTAAATACTGAAAACTGACACATAAAAAATTATTTCTCCTTATAATATTTTATGTGGATACTTATGAAGTACTAATATATATATATATATATATATATATATATATATATATATATATATATATATATATATATATATATATATATATAAGGCCTGTCTAGAACGTATCCGACCTTAGGCCAGAAAACATATTTTAAATACCTGACTGGTTAAGGACCTACTCTCCTTCTAAAGTAGGCCCTTGTGCTTGCTCCACTGATCCATCCACTGCCGGAAACACACCTGGAAGTCTTCTTTTGGAATAGTGTACATCTCCGTCGTCACGTTCCGCATTATCTCTTTTTTCGCACCTTCTGAATAACAGTTGGACTCCGAGCAGGTTGGGGCCTGCCAAAATACTGGTCATTCTCCGCTGTTGTGCTGCCATTTTTGAATCAGTTGAACCACTTCTTAATTTGTGTTACACAAATCGCATCTTCTCCAAACAACTGCGGAATTTAACGCGACAGTGGAGATAAACAGCATTCCAAAAGAAGACTTTCCGGCAGTGGATGTATCGGTGGACCAAGTGTGTGCCAGCACAAGGGGCCTCCTTTTAAGAGGATTAGGGTCACAATACTGTCACGTACTTGAAATATTTTTTCTGGACAAAGATCGGATACTACTTAGACAGGCTTTTGTACGTATATATATATATATATATATATATATATATATATATATATATATATATACACTTATTTCCTAGTTATATTTCTTAAAAATGAAGCACGTTTTGCACTCGATTTAAACATTTTAAAAATTCTAACCAAAAACAAACCAAACGAAAGATACTTCTTCTGTTATTTGTAACTTTTTAAATGTAAGAACAAATACTAAATGATTTAACAAAGTAATTTTAAAATACTGAAATTTGAAAATACTGTTTTACTAACGTAACCAATACATAATATTCCCAAAGTAATTGTATCATTTCGCTTAAGAAGAAGTTCTTGTTGACTGAAGCAATTTTTATCTTCAGATGTCAGATACGGGATTTGCAGAAAATAATAGTGAACATATGTATGTTATGTTAACGCTGAGCCGAGAAAGAAATTAGAAATCATATCAGTCAAAGGCGCCATTGTGACTCGCTTCACATACTTTGCAAACAGCTCGTTCACGTAATCTTGAATTCTGGATGTGAAAAGATGTATACAGAATAAGTCGACAGAACGCTGGACAGAATTTTTTTACGAATCTGAATAAATAGGGATTCTTCTTTGTTTGAAAGGTAGAAATTGGGAAGAAAAATGTTATAGATAAATGAAATAAGAAGACATCAATAGCATTGCACTCTGTGTATTTGATATCCAACGCGATATTCTTGTATTCCTTGAATTTAGGTGATTTGACAAACAATCACTAATATAAAGAAAACACCCAGTGAATATGAGGGCGGTGAGAGTAGATAAATAGTAGTGGATAAAATAGGATGCAAGTTTCTCTTAAGGAGTTTTTTTAGGTGATAGTCAGAGCATCCGGAATAAATATAAGAAATATTAAAGAAGACTTGAATGCATTCTTTTCTAGAAACACGCATGAGTGCTTAGACTAATTACACTCCAAAACAGGTTAGTATATGAAGGTGGGATTATTTTATTATGTCTGAATGCGGACGGGAAAAAATACTTTAATTTATTATAGAGATACAACAAAATGTAGATACTTACCAATAATTAGCAATTTATGTTTTTTTTTCTGCTGACGATAAAAGTAATTCTTTGAAGGATTAAGGGGCATTTTATTATATTTATTTGTTTAAACACTTTATTATTATCATAAACAAACTTGTAAAATATTTTCATTTTACTTTTTTTACAATCGCAATACTTCCTATATATATATATATATATATATATATATATATATATATATATGTGTGATATTAAATTCAAGATCATATTATACTATGACATGAAAAGAAATTTCAAAAAATTGGAACACAGTATATTTAAAACATTATACTTTGCAGTCTGGATATGCTTTTAGATAGAGTTTCATAACAATAATAAGTAATACATGTTACCTATCATAAGACGTTATTTCAGTTTAAATTAAACTAACGTAGTGTTAAATGGTCTGTCACTGCCGAAGCTGGGCATGTGGAATTGAGCACTCGCTTCCCTATAAAATGGTTCTATATGGAAAGCGTCTAATATAGCCTCAGACAGACAAATCCCAACTTATGCGTTCACGTCGCAACACCGGTCCTCGCTAATATTTAGTGACTAAATAGGAGGGATGAAAACGAATGTGAGCCGTTTAAAGCAATCGCCTGCTGAAAAACTCAACAACTCCAAGAAATGTCCGTCGGACAATCGACGGTTTCCTTGGTCAGAATGCTCACTGCGTCTGTCGACAATCGGCGATATGGAGATTGTATGCGTAACGTTGTACCGTGGACGTTCACTTGCACCCAATGACCTCCACCTCTACCTCATAAGACAGGGAAAATGATGAGTTCTATTGCAAACTCCAAGCGGTACTCGACCTAGTCCTCCGCCATGATTTTCTTGATATTGGCCAGCGACTGGAACGCCGAAGTCGGTCAGAAAGATGCAGCGACAATACACCTCATCGGTAATTATTCAGTCGGCACCCGCTGTGACAATGGTAACTGTATATTACATCTAGCTCACCTCAACCATATAGTAGTCACCAACACTCGCCAGCAGTCGAACACTGACCACGCACTTCCCAGAACTAAATTGTGCCTGCGTTTCAAACCTTGATATTCAAAGCCCTCACCGAAGAAGTTTTATGTTGGTTGACTTAAGGATGCATGTATCCGCAATAACGTTAGAACTATACAACCGTTTGGGCTGCTTGCTGGCATTCCCAGTGAAGATGTCACGTCAGAATGGTCTCCTATGAAGCTACAGTTACAAGAGGTGGCGAAATACTAGCTTGGACACAGCAAGCGCAGGTAAAAAGACATTATCTCGTGTATAACTATTTGTCTTTCAAAGCAAGCGAAAGTTGCGCATCTTTGAGCAGATGATGCCTGCATAAGCTTACGTCGCCAAGCCACACGCTCAGCTTGTGAAGATAGGTACACATATTGGAACGAGGTAGCATTCAATATGGAGCGTGCATCAGCTGTTGTTGACTCTCAAAAACTTAACCAGATCCTAAAAGATGCAACTAGCGTTAGACGCAGCGGACACTCGACTATTCGGGAATTGGATGGGAGTGTTATTGCTGAGATCCAGCGCCGTACGGAGAGGTGGAAAGAACATTTCTCAACATATCTCAACGCAGATACACCATTAACTCAAATGGTTGTTAAACACAACAATGTAAACCTATATCCTGCGAACTGCCAGCCATCTACTTTTTGTGAAGTGCAACAAGCAATCGCAAAACTCCGGAATCACAATGCTCCAGCCGAAGAGGATTTACCTGCCGAGCTTTTCAAGCAATGTCCTAGCGTAACGGTAGCCTGGTTACATCGTGTGACACTGAAAGCAGAGGAGTCGGAAATAATATCACAGGATTGGTAAGACGCTGTGGTGCTTCTTTTCTTCAAAATGCTCGAACTACCTGGGCATCAAACTCCTAGATGTCGCACCGAAAGTCTTTGCGTCCATCATCCTTCAACGTTTCCAGAGCATACGCGATGCCTGCACTAGACCCAACCAGTACGGCTTCTAACCCGGCAGAGGTTGTACAGACCAGATGTTCAGCTGGAGATGTATCCTCGAACACAGGCATGCATTCCAGCAGAAGACAGTCATTTTATTTGCCGACTTGTCTGCCGCGTTTGACATGGTGAATCGCTCCTGTCTATGGAAGATCCTTGAGCTGGATGGAATGCATCCGAAGTTATCTCGTTTGCTGAAAACATATTACTTCAATACTCGTGCGACGGTCCGGAAGTCAAGTGAAAAGAAGGATCCCTTCACTATTAATCAGTGATGCTCGACAGGGCTGCATAATGTCTCCAACTCTGTTTAAATATTCAATAGATTAGATTATGCAGCATTCCCAACAGAGGCACGAAGGAGTTGCTATCTCGAGTGGTGTCAGCATCTCAGACCTAGACTACGCGGATGATATAGCGATGATCGCTTCCAACTACGACGAGATTAAACTTCTACTGAACCGGGTTAGCTCATTTGCATCCCAGATGGGACTTCGTACCAATGCAAACAAACCAAAAATTATGTCTGCGTGTGTGCTGGAGGAAGATAGAACAGTCATCATGCTGAATGGGCGCCCCTTCAAGAAAGCCAACCAGTTCGTCTATCTCGGATCTGAATTCCGCGCCAATGGTTAGAATACAACCGAAATAGATAGACGTACTACCCGCGCGCGCTCGGCCTTCGTACATCTCACCAGTCGGTTATGAAGTCGGCGTGATATCTGTATCAGTACGAAGATGCGTGTACATCAAGCACTCATTCGGAGCTGTACGTATGCGAGCACTCGTCTCCCCGAGCCGTGGATATTTGCCCGATAGGTGCTTTTGACCGCTGATGTCTGAGGTGGGGGGGAATCCTACGACTCACACTGCTTGGTCGAGTTCCTAATGCTTTCATCCATTCGCGGTGCAACATTCAACCTATTGAAAGGGTTCTGAAACGAAACCGCCTGCGATGGTTCGAGCACGTTTGCAGACGTTTTGAAGCAACTATGCCCAGGAATGTTCTCAATGCCCAACCCCTTCAGCATTGGCGCCGACGCCATGATGGGCAGCTGAAGACTTGGTTAGACACAGTTAAGGCCAATCTCACTTCCCTCATTGTTTCCTAAGTTTACGGTGTACGTCGATAGAAGAAAGAGTGGGTCAGCTTATTTGTGGGCTAAAGCGGGCGCAGTAGGCAGGATTTATTCGTGACGGTGCGAATCAAGGGGTCGGCTCAACCAGAAAGGTGCAAGTCGAAACAAGTAAGTAAGTACAACTGAGTGTATATTAATAACGCTCTTTATAGATGTGAATGCAAATTCAAACTGACCAGGAAACCGAATTGAAAATGTCGATGTGAATTTGTATGTAAATGTATGAGAAAGCTGCGGATTTCATTAATACACTTTTGATGATTGGATAATCCGTTGAATTGCAGTAAAGTGTGAAGGTAAGCATCATTTATTATTTGATATTTTTGAGTTTGGTTTGGATAAATATTAACGCAGTTTTTTCAAAATATATATTCGTTTATCATTTAGCATCAGTTTTCTTACTGTCTCATAAAGTTGTTGAAGACGTCTTTTACATCTCGAGCAATACCAAAAATAGATTCTGAGGGAAGACCAATGATATAGATTGTCCATTTTGGGCATTTAGTTTATTGTGAAAAAGTAAAGTTTCGGTCATAGGTCGGTCAAAGAACACCTCACAAAGAGATGACATATGCAAATATGTCATTAACTAATAGTCGTGTTGTATAGTTATTTAAGTTAACAATTAAATTAATTTTGAAGCTGTAGTTATTGTGTAATTAACATAATAAAGTATGGTACACATCGTTTTCTGTAGGGTTTATCTTCTTTTCGTGTATTTGAAGCATGTGGTCATATCACAGCTTCTCATTTACACAGACTTTTGCTTTTTTGTTGTACTTTGCAAGATTTTTCAATCTGCACCGGGTGGGCAGTAGAGAGTAGACAAGGCAGGGTTGCATCGTATGGCCTTCCTATAAATATTAGCAGATAGTTTGATCGGTTTATGTATCCACATCTAGTTATAGTAACCTTTGATCGCCTCATTTACGTTCTCAGACAGTTGGGAAGCTCAGGGTAGTATTGATTTACTCCTCTCCAGGAGTTAGGCACAAGGCCAGTTTTTATCTTACCCCCACAAGTAAGATGTGACCCAAGGTCGGGTCGGGAAAGTGGGGTTAAAAATTGCCTGGGCAGTCATGTCGGCATTTCCCGGTAGGGGCGCCTCAGACAGTAAGCAATAAACTTACTCCTCCCCAAAGAGGGCTGGGAGGGTGGACTTCCTAGAACTGCACAGGACAGACCCATAGACAGGCGTAAATGAAGCCCCGAAGGCCAAGACAATACCAATCTATGGGGTGCAGTATCCATCGGAACAGATACTACACTTTGATCTTAGCCAAAAGGGAAGCTCAGGGTAGTAGCGTTTACGTCGCGATTCCTGTCGAGTAATACTTACTATTACCTGCGAATGCTACTAAACATTTTGAATCGAGTCAAAAAGATAGCCATGTCCATAAGTTCAATAAATGTCAGTAGATCATCACTCCGAAGTTTAGGGTTTTTAAAATTAAATTAAATATAAGTAAAGTGTTTTGTGTAGGTTTATTAAAATGATATTGCTTAGGGGTTATAAGGTAAGTTAAATCTTAACTAAATGATTATGTGTTGGCTTTATTAAACTGAAAATAAATATTTAAAATAATAATGAAAACAAAATGAATAAAAATTATAAAATAATAAAATAAAATACGATGCAATTAAAAAATAATATAAAATATTTTTTTGTATTATAATAATGTAAAATAATGTCAGATTATTATGTTAAAATTAAAATGGAAAATTGCTATAAAGTATCTGCGGTAGCCCTATTGTAGACGTTACTTATTCATATAAGTTAAGTAGTGCTGGGTAAAGAGCTTAATAATTAATTAATCTTTTCATTTAAATAATTAAATAACACAACAAATTATTAATTTTGATTTTTATAAAATTATTTCATCCCAGTTTTACTTTTATTTGAGTTATTGATTAGTTTTGATTTCACTTTATTTATTTTTTTTATTGTAATTAATAACTATTACTATTATGTTCATCAAATTTATTTGACATTACCCAATCTTCATAATATTCGTGTGTATCATCTAATATTTTTAATGACATAAATATATGTTAGTTCATTGTCATAAGGTCAATACAAATTATTTAGTTCTCATAATTTTTTATTTTATTTCACTTTATTTATTTTTTATTGTAATTAATAACTATTACTATTATGTTCATCAAATTTATTTGACATTACCCAATCTTCATAATATTCGTGTGTATCATCTAATAATTTTAATGCCATAAATATATGTTAGTTCATTGTCATAAGGTCAATACAAATCATTTAGTTCTTGTAAATCTTTATTTTATTTCAGTTTATTTTATTTTACCTTATAACCCATAAACAATAATAATCTAATAATATTTTTTAATTTAAACACTCCAATCCATCAATTGAGTCATTCATTATGTTTAATTTATTTATTTATTAATTATTTGATATTTTATAAATACAGCACAATTAATATTTTTTTTATTTTTTATATAAGTCTAATAGGTTAATTTATAATAATGTATATCTTTATAAGCGTCGCATTTATAAACGTTTGTTTTTATAAAATATTGTAATAATACTTGTAACAGATATTTATCATTTATACTTATTTATTTAAAAAAAACATTTTCCTCTAAAATATTTTATTCATTTGTATTGTATGACAAATATTAATTTTGTAAAGGGGTTAAAAAAAATGGACGACCGTCATAAGAATTCAGATTCCTCCGATTTTTGTTAAATTTTACAAATATATATTAAAAAGTAATTCAATATATATTAGAAAGTAATTCATAAAAATTCCCATAATTTCAGTTCTTTTGAGTAATTTAAAATGCTTTATGGGCACACCCTTCACTTTGAACATTGATATATTTCAGATTTGCATTAAATTTGATCAATAGACATGAGGCGCCAATCAAACAAAATACCCTGCATTTCAATTTATTAAGCTTATGGTAATCGATTCATATAAAGCTTAAAGTAATGATTCTAGTCAGAAGATTTCGTATCATCCATATATATTGATTTATAATCTTCGTAAGGGGACATAAAAATGATGCAACTCTGTTCTGTTCGGGTAATTATTTTTAACTGTTCTTAAACAGACATTCCTCTAGTATATATATATATATATATATATATATATATATATATATATATATATATATATATATATATATATATATATATAGTGTGTCAGGTTGTTTATAAAAAGAAATCAAATAAAGTGCTCGATCAAGAGAGCTAATATAATTTATTTAGATACTGTATATTACATATTTCGTAAATATGTAATATACAGTATCTAAATAAATTATATATATATATATATATATATATATATATATATATATATATATATATATATATATATCACTGCGTTTAAGAAGTTCGACTTTATAAATCGGTCGAGTGTTGCTGAAACCTTAAAGCACTTGCTAGTGAAGCCGCGCTGAAGTGCTGCGATACAGTGAAACATTTTCACGGTATATGACTGCATAGTAATGCAAGTATGCTATATATATATATATATACGTATGTGTACGTGTATATGTGTTTATCAACGCAGAATTCGGTAAAAAATGTTACTTTATTATATTCGCGATTAATTATTTTTTATTTTCTTGTATTTTATAGTAAAAAGCTTCTAAGATTAATAAAGGGCATATTTCTACGATATTAAAGATATTGAGAGTTATACAACCGCCTTGCCTGACGGATGATGCTAAATTACGCAACACCTTATTAAGAAAGAATACTTAATAACTTTCACATATAATGCAGCAACTCAGTGATAAAATAATTTCATCACCAAGAGATGTAACGCCC
Source organism: Sepiola atlantica (assembly GCA_963556195.1). Lineage (NCBI taxonomy): Eukaryota > Metazoa > Mollusca > Cephalopoda > Sepiida > Sepiolidae > Sepiola > Sepiola atlantica. The sequence goes on along the minus strand of OY744515.1, from coordinate 22,119,109 downwards.
CGCTCCTCTTTTTCCCGACTTCATGTATCCGCTTATTTCGAGTTGAAAGACAAACGGCATCATCCATAAATGGTGATAGTTTCGTGGTGGAATACATAGAACATCATAGAACTTAATTACATATTCATAATACTAAACTGATTTTAGAAGACCTAAGCTTCTACAAAATGTTGCTCATACAATCGAACCATGCACAATACACACACACACACACACACATATATATATATATATATATATATAATGTATTTTATGTAGTTATTTTTATTAGTGCTTGCAGCAAGAAAATATTAACACAAAAACATATTTAAAATTATTAACGGTTCCATTATTCAGACATTGTTTTCTTTCACAGAATCTGAATTGAAACAGTGAATATTTTTTAGTATTCTGTATATTAATTATTTCTACAGAAATTTGGTTTTGCTTTCTTAAGTGAAGTTTAATAACTAAAATAAAGTAAATAAATAATCAAACTAAACTAAATCAAAATCAAAGTAGCAATGCATAATAAAAAAGAACAGAAAAGAAAATATCCGCGCTAAAATAATGAGACATATTTACAAAAAAAGCGAGCCACACTTAATCAAAAAGAAAGAGGAAAAGAGGATTAAGTAAAGGTCGGCCGGACTGTCTTTGATAGAAGCTCGGCTATTAGCGAATGAAAACATTAAGAGAGAAATCACAACGAAAGTGATCAGTTAATTAGACTAAACACTACTTAGATATTTATAATCAATAAATAAAAAAATCAAAGATCCTCAAAACTTATAGAAGCGAAATAGCAAGCAACTGTAGACATAAAATAAAATTCAATTCAGGATAACTATATACATAAAGAATAAATAAGACAAAATAAATTTTTAAAAACTAAACTAAAAAGCATATAAACGAGCAACGAATAAGATGAATAGAAAATAAATAATTCTAAACACGCACATGCTTAAATAAGGTTATCTGTTAATTTTACACACTTACAAAAGAGATGCTCCGCACCCAAATAAAACAAAAGAAAAGGTTGTTAATTAAAGGTCGGCGAGACATTTGTTTGAGAGAAGCTCGGCTATTGGTCTATGAAACCATTAACCTGTGAGAGATATAACAACGAATATTATTGGTTTGTTAGCTAGACTAAACACTATTTAGATATCTAAAAACAATCAATAAAACATGCGGTCAAATGTTAAATTTTAATGATCTAAAAAACTTACTCAACTGTTGAAGAGAAATAGTAACTAACTGTAGACAAAATAAACTTTACTTGAGTAGAATTCTGCACATAATAAATAAACAAATAAAATAAAATAGATAAATAAAAAAAATTAACCTTAATAAACATCTACAGTAGCAACGAATAACAAAATGAATAGAAAACAAATTATTCCAATCGAACACGTGATAAAAAAGGTCGCCTGTTAATTGGACATACTTACAGATATGATGTGCTACACAGTAAAAAAGAATAGAAAAAGGTGTTAAGTACAGGTCGTCTAAACAATATTGAGATATATAAAAGAATAAATTACCAAAATGTGTGCACTATGCCTTATAAGTCTCTCTGAGGATGAAATATGGACGCCTCTGTGTTGCTTAATATATATATATATATATATATACATACATTTTCATACTATATACATATAAGATATCTCTCTCTATATATATGTTGTATTGTTATATTGTTAATACATACTTCCATGTAATATTTATCCTACAAGCTACCTCTCTATAACGTTAACTAGCTAGTTGTATCTCTCTCTTTTGCTCTCTCTTCCTTTCCCTCTTTCTCTCGATATATATATATATATATATATATATATATATATATATATTATGGAAATCGCTCCAGACAAGGCATGAATACCCTTGATGTAAGGAGCTAAAAAAACTGCTACTTCAAGGAAAACATCTAGGCACCGATTAATGATAGATTGATTGAGTCTGACCCAGGAAACACCAATTTTTCCCCCTTTGTGAGGAAAATTGCTCATGGAATGTGAGGACTAAAGAAAAAAGTAAGGGAAGCGAGAGTTATGAGGCTGCCGAAAGTAAAGCCAACGTCCACTTTCTATTCTCCTTTCGGGTTGAGACATGATAACTAGTTTATGTGCAAGATGTGTAAAACAATGGGGATGGATGAGAACTCAGATCCTACCGGCAATGCCCCAAGTATGTTAGTTCACTTCGAATACACGCTAATGGGGTGCCAGAGTATTGTATACAGGCTACTTTTACGTGATAAAGCATGGCTATGCCAATTACTGTGTCAGCTAGGCTAACAACATTACAGTTAAAAGGAGAAAATATGAACAAAGCAATAGATACACAATTCAAAAGTAAATTCTATCTGCTCGCTTCCAACTGGTAAACTCGATGCTGAGAGATAAACAGCTGGACACAGTAACAGATATATATATATATATATATATATATATATATATATATATATATATATATATATATATATATAGAGAGAGAGAGAGAGAGAGAGAGAGAGAGAAAGAGAGGGAAAGAGAGAGAATGTGTGATATAGATATGTATGTATGAGTATGCGCCTGTCATTCTGCATCTACACTTCTCTCTCATTTCTCTTATATATCTCAGTATTAATCTATGTCCTATTCTATTTATATTGTGGCATATCCCACAATCTTTATTTGAGAAAAATAAATGTCTTTACTTACATCGTGTTCTTAATCCCGGCTGATCGCAGTGATGAATAACCATCACCCTGAAAGTTATTTATAATTGGTGAATGATGTTACTTCCTTTTCAAATCTGTACAGTTAGCCCGTTATCTTTGGCAGCGGCGATTAGAAACACAGAATTAGCGTTTCGAATTAATAGCAGGATTTGCATGAGAGTTTGCTCGAAATGCGAGTAGATTACATGATATCGAGAGGGACATAGTTGAACTTGCAGTTCCTGATAACATTAGACATCAGAAGAAGAATTTGATCCATAATCACGGTTACCCTTCCAATTTACGCTAGGAAACCTGCTAATTACATACACACACACTGACACACACACACATGAACAAATAAATACATACACGCAGATATAAAGTTATATTTTTTGACATGTCTATCTATCCTACTATCAATATATCTTAATTAAATGGTTTTATTATTCTTATTATTATTACTCATATATAGTATATTATTTTATTACAGTATTATTTTTCCCTTCATTCACATTCGTATTTTTATTTACATGTTTATTTTGGTTTCTCATTAGTTTCCCCGCAATTCAAATACTTAGTATTATATATATATATATATATATATATATATATATATATATATATATATATAATGAGATTTAAATCTTACTACAATTTTAGAAGCGCCGTTGTAATGATAACTTTGAAATGTAAGAATCAGTTAACATGACGCGAGATTTTGAAATGAAATATTTATTAAATCATTTTTTTTATATCCAATTTTTTGGTTTTATAAACCTGTTTCATGGGACAGACAATATTTTCCTTATTTTTTCTTTTCTTTTTTTTTTCATAGTCGAAGTCTTACGGCTTGGCCGAAGATCGATCTCCAGGTGTTATGAAGATACTGTTTTTTTATATATATATGCCCGATTTGTAGTATTTCTTCCCCCTCGATTGGAGTTTTTTATAAGACAAACCTTGTTTATGAATTTAAATGTCATTTGGGAAACGGTGTCTCCGACAATCAAGAAAAAGACATATACATAGGTTTGACTACTACGACTTTGCCCCCGATCGGAATTCAGAAAACTCTTAGGAGAAAATACCAAAATCTTAGAATATAGTACTAACAAACAAAAACTCCATATATATATAAAAAACAAAAACACCCTAATTAATAGAATTAACTTTAATATCAGTAATAATATTCTAAAATGTCTATAGCTCTAAATATAGTTTCGTACTTAGCACATAATTCCTGCCAAAATCTTTTATAATACTAACATATGGTCTGTACCTGATTAACCTCATTACCCTGAGAATAGACCCGGATAGGTCTGAAAGTACTTGGGAGAAAAGTCCAAACTATGGCAAATTCATCAGCCAATTTCCCTCCGAAACTAATATCCTGATTCGGACTATTGAAAGGACCTACCAAAGGATATCTAGATATCAGTTGTCTCATATATTCAACAATACTTACCTGCAAGAGAAGATGCTGCCTAGATATACATATATATATATATATATATATATATATATATATATATATATATATATATATACATATACAAAAAAACGGCTGAATCCTTAGAAAGTGACCTCCAGTCTGTAGTGGAATAAGGTCATAAAATGATGGTAACATTTAATGCTACAAATACAAAACTCTTTTCCTTCAACAACTACAAGACACCTCTTTAACCACCGATTGCCATGGCAAATAACCCCCCATACTTGAGAGACCAACGGTCAAACGGCTCTGCCTAACATTCACAGGTAACATGAATTGGAACAAATACATAGAAGACATAACTAAGGATGCTGCAAAGAAAGTGGGCTCCCTCTATCCTGACAGAAACACTTCTCACACCTGACAGTATCCTATATCTCTACAAAACCTCCATCCGCCTATGCATCGAGTATTGTAGTCAATTCTAGGCTGGTGCGTCATTCACTAGTCTCTCCCTCCATCACAGTGCACGATTATGGCGTTTACTTTTTTCTATATTGCTTAGTTTATTCGAGGGTTTCTTCTTTTGTTACATTTTGCATTTACTTAATATTTTTTGTGGGTTTAATTTGTAAACCTTTTAATTAAGGTTTTCCATAGCCCGCCCTACTCATGAGGAAGAGTTGTTCGTTTTGAGTTCTCTTTGGGCGGAAGAAAAACTGGTAGAAAGGTTGCACCGTGGCCATGTAGCTTATAGGCATCCGTAGAAGGGACAAGTGAGGGTTTACCGTAATTGCATTTGTACATTTTGTGGGTGGAGGCAGGGCTCCAGAAAGTCACGAATGAAAGAAAGTCATCCTCTCCCGAGTCCGTATTGGCCTCACGAAAGCCACGCATTCATTCCTGAGCCACCATGATGTGCGACTTGTCAAGTGACATACACAGAGAAGGTCCCATGCGACAAAAACACTACACTGTTGGTACAATTGATGAACTATTTAAAGACATCAAGGTGGAAATAATGATGTCCGTTCTGGAAATGGCGGGTTTATACCCAAAAATCTAATATCTATAAGTTCAATAAACCAAACTTTCCTACGAAAAAAGAATAATCAATTGCAGACTGTTTGCTCAAAAAATATACACTTATAAAATAAACTAATCCAAATCTGTTAAACATTAAAAAATATTCTGAACCTCAAGCATTAACTCCTTTTACCAATATAAATGGGGTCAGCATTAAATAACCAAAAAGGGTTCATATGTCGTAAAACAAAACAAACAATCAGTTTGTAATGGAACTCGTACCTGTTACCTCTGTTTGATAGAGTTGTCCCCATGATTAAAAAAGGCAACTGTATTTGCTCTGCTTTGCATTAACTATCACCATTTTTCAGACTTACCACATTTAAATTTTCCTTGTTTCGTTTCATTTAATTTCACTGAATTATACCAACAAGACTGAGTATTCCCTATTGTTTGCATTGTAACAAGAATGATATTTATTAGATCGGTACTCACTGTAGTCTTTCAACTTGTGTACACTAAGAATTGCATGCTACTCTCTGTCTCTGCTGCATGTTTGGACAACTAGTATTTAAAATAGATTGTTATTTAATCGTCTACTTCGAGTCGCTTACAGAGCCTTTTATTGATCATTACTGATGACAATGCTTCATATAAGGTTGTCAGGTTGGATGATTCAGCAATTCCCATGCACTACTGAATCTTCTCTTAGCTCTGTATCACAGTATGCTTACTTTGCAAGCCGATTTATTCAGTTAGCTAGTTTTGTGATAGTTTCCTCATTATTTTGCATTCAAAAGAAAATAAAGCTCTATCGGATTCAGTGGAGTTTTTAAATTCGCCATACTGGTCGATAACTGATCGACTAACTGTTTACTGGTGATATTCGGATGGTCATCGATATATTCATTGATCTACTAAGATGCGGTACCGTCGAAAAAATTGATGGCTAGGTTTATCAGCTCCGGATGTATTACAGTGTAAATACTATCCTTCTGTTAAAGCTGCTAGCATGGATCTCTAATCGGATAGTTTTCAATAAAAACAAGGATCTTTTATCCACCTGAAACTACTCTATTAACGGGGTTTTAATTTAGGTATGTCTAAAGTATCATTGAATTGAATTATTTAAACCAACAAATTGCGCTAATAATGAGGAGACGTAGTCTAAAATACTTACATACCCGGAGCTTTAGTTTTTTACGGTCCACATTTGTGTCTCCCTTTTATTTCGTTGATGTTGTTATTAATGCGATGTCGATATTTCTCAATGATCCTCTTTAAGTTGCTCTACAATCAAAGGAACAAGCAAACCTCAGTTCTGTGACTTCAAGTTTCATGAAGATAGGAATGACGTGACTATACATCCAGACTAAAATGGTCGTCATCATTACATATAGGTGTGCTTGGTTATTGGTGGGAGGAACATTTGTCTTACAAAAAGAGTTATTGCCTATTTCTTTTTCAGATTAAAATAAAATATATATTTAAAACTTGAAAATAAATTTTGAAATTGAACTCAGTCATGCATCGAACCATCAAGGTATGTAATTCCTTAGTTATCCTCATCAAAATGAAACTGCTGTGAAGAGAAAAACTGATAAAAACTAGACGGGATATTTTCAAGAAGCGTCTGTTCAATCTGCGAGTGCTTTCTGGCTAGGAGCAAAGTGTAGTATATGTTCTTATACTACACGTCATATTTACTGTTCTCAGTCAGTGAAAGAGAAATCCTTCCAGACTGAAGCAGTTTTTACTTTTGTTGCAATCCAAAGTGCTCCTGTTTGAGGAGCTGATTTTACCCCTAAATTAAAAACCTACATTGTATCTAACTCTGCCCTCGTAGGGGGTAGGGCAAGTAAATAGGGACCGCGTTGTTTTTAAAACTAAAACAGAACTCTAAAACAAAACAATAAAATAGACATATAAGTAGCTTATCAGATGAGAATACGGAACCAGCTAAAAATGCTTCTGGTCTATTCGTCGCATCACACCATGTTATTTGCATAAGAATATAAGGTTAATTTTTCCTGTATTATTTCAATACGAAAGAGATTCGCTTATTCTTAGTTCTGTCTGACATTTCCCTTCAGAGGAGGTAGAAAAAACACACAGTAAAAAGGTTATGCTGCACATATTTGAAGGTGCGAAAACATCGAAGGTTAGAACTTTCGCTTTTCCTAATAATCCGAAAAAGATATTAGTTTATAAATGTATGTGCAAATATGCGTGTATGTGCGAACTGTGTCTATGCATGTCTATGTGAGTATATATGTGTGTGGTTGTTCGTATGTTAGGTTATCAGGTTTTGTTCAAAATTAGGATTGATTTTTTGTGCATTCAACAAGAAAAAAAACTTTTAATCTACATAAATGAAGTTAAGCACTCGTTTTTTTCTGCCTGCTTTGAATTATTGAACATTCGTAGACAAAGATTATTTACTTTGTTTAATAAAATTTATTTGAATGAGATTCTGTATAAATTTTATTTGTTTGTATTCCCTTTGCCTTTCAATACACACACGCGCACAAACCCCCACACGCGCACACACCCACATACACACACACACACACACACACACACATATATATATATATATATATATATATATATATATATATATATATATATATATATATATAAGCAGGAAACAAACTGTGTGGATGCATATATATATATATATATATATATATATATATATATATATATATATATAACGTGGGAGCCTCTGTGTAATTGCCATGAATATATTTTCATAGCTTACTATATACATACATATATATATATATATATAAATATATATATATATATATATATATATATATATACAGGGTGGCGCAAAAGTGACGCATTAGTTTGAATCAGTAACAATTTACACATTTAATCAAATTTTCTCCTTATTTTTCAGAATATTACAGATATAAACATTAATAATTTATCATGGAAAATGAACACCGAACCGAAATTATTAGACTTTACTTCGGAAACCATCGTTTAATAACCTTAACCCAAAGAGCCTATCGTCGGCATTATAATGTCAGACACTCTCCCAGTCAGACCACAATTGATCGTCTTGTGGCCTGATTTCGGCAGCAGGGTTCAGTCAATGATCTTCCACGATCTGGCAGACCACGTTCAGTACGGACAGCGGAAAATGTAGCACTCGTTGAAGATAGCATTTCTGAAAATCCAGACACCTTAACTCGAAGACGTGCCACTCAGATTGGGATGTCCAGAACGTCACTTCAAAGAATTTTGCGTGAATTACATCTGTTTCCATACAAAATTCAATTGGTACAGGCATTACAACCCACAGATTTGCAATCACGCGTAGCTTATGCTGTTCACATTCAGCAATTAGCCAGAGAACAAAATGAGTTCATCCATAAGCTGATAATGAGCGACTAAGCTCATTTTCATCTGAACGGGTTCGTAAATATGCGAAACTGCAGAATATGGGCCATTGAAAATCGAAGAACCGTGCATCAGCGAGAATTACATCGACTAAAATGTACAGTATGGTGTGGTGTACCCTCGGAAAGAGTGATCGGTCCATATTTCTTTGAAGACGAGGAAGGTGTCGCGGTTACGATAACTGCACAGCGATATCGACAAATGATTGAAATTTTTTAAAGGCCAGCTGTTCAGGACAAGCCAAAAATGTGGTTCCAACAAGATGGAGCTACTGCCCACACTGCCCGACAAAGTATGGCGCTCTTAAGGGGATTGTTTGGCGAGCGCTTAATTAGCAGATTTTCTGATTTTAACTGGACTTCACGTTCACCGGATTTAACAGCCCCTGACTTTTTCTTTTGTGGTTATCTCAAGGAAAGGGTATATGTCAACACGCCTACAACGATTCAAGAGCTTAAAAACAATATCAGACATGAAATCCAACAACTATAGCCAGATATTCTAAGGGCTGTAATGGAAAATGCCCTAACTAGAGCCCGTCTTTGTGAGGCCGAAAATGGTGCCCATTTAAAGGATATTATTTTTAAAACCTACTGCAACAAAATTATTAAGTAAATGTATTATTTATCAGAAAAGCCTAGTTAATTACTTGAAATGTTGTAGTTTCTATCACCTAAACAAACCAATGCGCTACTTTTGCACCACCCTGTATATATGTATATATATATATATATATATATATATATATATATATATATATATATATAGTAAGCTATGAAAATATATTTATATATGCATAAGCAGGAAACAAAGTAAATTGATGGATGTAAATATATATATATATATATATATATATATATATATATATATATAAAAATTGAATAAAGGATAAGCAATTTAACAACTAGCAAAAATAAACTCAAAAACTCATTTTGTATAGTTCTCCGAGATATTTCAGTCGTCTATAATACGATCATTCTCAATCGGTTGGTGAAATTTATTTAAAAACGGAAAAGTTTTCAAATTCATACAAAGAATGCGTTTGGAAGAAATAGTCACATGCAACAAACAACAAAGAGGGAGAAAGAAAAATGTTAAAAATGAGGGGAAAAAAGACGAAAAAGAAGAAGAAGAAAAGAAGAAGAAGAAGAAGAAAAAGAAGAAGAAGAAAAAGAGAAAATCAGCTATTGGCTTTAGAACGCTAATTGAAGAAGACGAAGAAGAAGAAGCAGAAGAAGAAGAAGAAGAAGAAGAAGAAGAAGAAGGAGGAGAAGAATAAGATGAAAGAGAGAAATTCAACTATTGAACGATGAACGCTGATTGAAAACGTCACGCGTATGTCAGAATTAGTAGTAATTTGAAACTGCTGTCGAAGGAATTAAAACAAAGGAGGAGGAGGAGGAGGAGGAAGAAGAACAAGGGTTAAAAGTTAACCGTTGTCGTAAAGACTTAAGTTCATTTCAAATAGAATCGATCTAGCAGAAGCGTTAGAAATGTTATAAAAACCTATATATATATATATATATATATAATTTCTTTATGAATAAATATTTATTATCCACAAACATATCTGTTTCATGTTCACTAACAATCATCAGTTTTTTTGTTTTGTTTTTTAACATTGTTCACCCCAAACAAGGCAGGACGCCACTCTAGACGTAAAGGGCTACTGAGAAAAAAGAGGAGAGAAGGTTGGGGGGGGGTCAACCTAAATTGGGATCTGCGCAGCGAGATGTCTGTTTACATTATTTTTAAACTTCTGCATGTCTGTACTGTCGGGGAAACAGGGGGCAGTGAGGGAGTTCTAGGGGCCAGCAGCACGAGGAAAGAAGTTATTTGAGTAGAAGGCTCTCCGACATCTGGGGACCTCCACAGTGAATGAATGAGATTTAGTTGATTGTCGAGTTTGTCTAGTGAATTTACGTCGAGGGGGCACCAGGGTAGTTAATTCATCGGAGCATAATCCATTGAAGTATTTGTAAAACAAGCACAAGGATGCTACATTGCGGCGATGGGACAGGGACTGGAGCTTGGTTTACAGTGAGGGACCTATTTGGTTGGCGATTATTTTTTGGACCTTGTCAAGGAGGGAGAGACTAGTAGATGATGCACCAGCCCAGATGTGACAACAATACTCCATGCATGGGCGGATGGTGGCTTTGTAGAGATACAGGTTAATGTCAGGTGTGAGGAGGTTAGTAGCACAGTAGAGGGAGCCTACCTTCTTTGCAGCAGCCTTGGAAATGTCTTCAATGTATTTGTTCCAATTCGTGTTACCTGTGAAGGTTAGGCCGAGCAGTTTGAATGATGAACTCTCAGGTAGGGTGTTATTAGCCAGGACAATCGGTGGTTGGAGTGGTTCCTTGTAGTTATTGAAGGAAAGGAGATTTGTTTTAGCAGCATTAAAAGTTACCAACCACTTATGACCCCAAGTAACTAGAGCCTTGAGGTAATTTTCTAAAGATTCAGCCAATGCCTCAGATATGATCGCGTCGGTTTTGCCAACATGGCGAGAGTAATGCGTGGTGTCGTCAGCAAATAAACCAATCTCAGACTCAATGTTATCAGGGAGATCGTTTATGAAGATCAGGAACAATAAAGGTCCAAGGATAGATCTCTGTGGTACACCAGCATTTATGTCATGTTGCTTCGATGAACGGCCATCGAGGACAACCTGGATCTTTCTTTTGGTTAGGAAGGATCTAATTATATTAAGTAATTTCCCAGTAATACCGTATGAGCGTATTTTATGGAGAACCACTTTATGCCATACCTTGTCAAAGTCTTGGATATATCAAGCGCTACTGCCCTAGCTTCTGCTGCCTTGTCTAGTGTATGATACATGCATTCAGAGATGACAGTTACGATGTCTGCAGTAGATTGTGCTTGTCTAAATCCAGACAGAACGTTAGCATTATCTAAGTGCCGTACTATCGCTAGATTGATTATGGATTCAAAGATTTTAGCAAAGATCGGCAGCAGACTGATTGTGCGATAGTTGTGTAGATCGGTTCTATTCCCAGAACTCTTGTAGACTGGTACCACAGAGGCAATTTTCCAGCTATCGGGGAAGCAAGATTCTGCTAGGCATTTATTGTAGAGTTTGGAGAGGACAGGGGCCAGTTCAGCGGAGCATTTCTTTATTACTATTACTGGTATAAGATACGGCCCACACGCTTTGGAGGTGTCAACGTTTTTTATGATGTCTCTGACCTGGGATGGGGTGATGAGCAGGTATCAAGTGTGGCTTCGGTCCGCAATAGGAATTTGGGGAGGGGGTGGTTATATGAGTCTAAAGTAGAGTTAGGAGTGAAGCGCTGGGCAAGTAGTTCAGCCTCATCAGTGGCCGTGCATACGACATCATTGTGGTTTGATAGTGGGGGAATCGGTGATTGGCCATTATTCACTACGCTATTGTAGATTTTTCAGAAATGACGAGTACCTAGTTTCTGTGACTGGATGCGTTTTTTTGTTAACTCATTATACCTTGTCTTCGCTTCACCTATCACGCTCTTGCATTTATTTCTTGACTCTATGAATGTATGTCTATTAGTAGCTGACTTATGGCGGCCACATTTACGGAATTGTTGTTGCCTTTCAGAAATGGCAGCTGCACATTCCGAGGCGAACCATTGAGGAGAGCAGGGCTTGCTAAAGTTTGGCTATATATAACTTTTCCACGATCGATATCGCTATTTATACCTGTACCACGGTCGAACAATTTAGACTCTGGACCCGAGTTACTATTATTCTCCAATCTGACATCTCTATCCATCCAAGACAGCTATATGAAATGTGAGATAAATAAACCTTTATTTTATTTATTAATAGTTTAAGTCTCAGAGAGTGTTTGATCGCTGATAAAAGGAGGGATAAAGGGAGTGAACTGTCATAAAGTGCAGAACTATATATATATATAATATATATATATATATATATATATATGTGTGTGTGTGTGTGTGTGTGTGTGTGTGTGGGTGTGTGTGTATGTGTATGTGTGTGAGGGGGTGTATATAAGTTACACCGTCGGTTTATAATTATCTGTGGGTCTGGGAATATAGAAAATCCACCCAAGCACCGTCTGAGAATTGTCTATATTCGTAGGTGAAGGTTTAAATACTGTTCGTCTCTCATATTACTTTTTGTAGATGATTTACGCCACCACCTCAGAGACGACAATAACATACACTCTCTAGAGTGCTTCGCTATAAGATTAAAAACAGAAATTCTCTGATGGAGTGCTTGTTCAGTTGTGTCAACATTTGTGTGCACTGGCAGGTTATACTGAAATACTTGCTAAAGGCAGCTTCAAAGTTGTATTGTTTGTAGGAGGGGGCTTGGTCTTTCTCCCTGCCTGATATTCCGAAATAGTCACTTATTCGGTGCGCGCTAGCCACTTCGGGTTGGTGATCTAACAAGAACTGGTGTCTCAACGTTATGATTTCGTATTCCTACTTACTCGTATATAATTAAAACTGTTTAGTAAATACGGCATTCCCATACGGAAACACACGCGTGTACTTAAACCAGTGACGTATGTTACATTGGGTTGGAATTAATTTTAGTTTATTATATGTTAATTCTACTTCGGCGTTGAAATTTAATAGTACAATAATGTGAATACCAAATCATATAATGTTCGCAAAGCGAGGGAATTGCATTAGTTGAATCGCATCTCAGTTTTCGAAGACAGTCTGTTCCGATGGACGAACAGTTAAGTCGACACTGACTTAAGGTGTTCCTTTTCCTTACGAATAAGTCCGATTTTGTTCGGATCTTATAATATTTTGATGATTTTCTATGGACTCAGCACTGGCCATAATCGCCATTTGTTCATGAAATACGGCGTTTGCGTTTGCATACGTAAACATGTGTATCCACTGAAAGTTAAGTTGTAATAAACTACCAAAAAGTAAACAAACTCGATACAAGACAGCTAAAAGTGTTTGACCTGCACAACCAAGAGAATAGACGGGCACTTAGTGAGCATGACACCTATAGATATTTTGGAATTCTATAATTATACACCATCAAATCGACAGAAATGAAAAAATAATATTGGAAAAGAATTCCTAAAAAGGACAAAAATTCTTAAAAACTAAATTATATATTAAAAATTTAGTAAAAGGAAGACACCTAGGCAGTATCACTAGTAAGATATTCTAGTCCATTTATAAGCTAAGCAAAAAAAAACTTAGGCATCTTGACCACTACTAAGAAACTAATGGTCATGGGTAATGCACTAAACCTGAAGGATGATACTGAGAAGCTTTACGTGAAAAAGGGAGAAAGTGGAAGATGGCTCGTGAGCATAAATAACTCGTAGATGACACAAAAAAGAATTGGAAAACTACATAACGCATAACATAGAAAAGCTGATAACCGCAACAAGAGACATCGTCAACAGGAAAAATGCAGGGAGCAGCGAAACGAAAAAAAAAAACGAGAGAGAAAAAGTAGAAAGAGAAACAGCTACATGGACGGTTTATAAGAATGACAAGAGAAGAGACTTATGAAAAAGACCTGCAATAAGTCTAAATAGCTTAGTTAGTAGAACGTCAGACTGAAGATTTCAAGGATTCGGTTTCGATTTCCGCCTATGGCATGTGCTTTATTTATTGAGAATTTTTCTTTTACTATTAATGCAACAGTTTTCATTTAAAAAAGTAGTTAAGATCTCTGATATTTCAAAATGAGACAAATTCCGCAATGTATTTATTACAGTTAAAAAGATTGCAATTGACGTGCATACAGAGAATATCTCTATTTATGTATTAGACATCATTTAATAAATGTTCCCCAAATGTCAGTTTATTTAGAGTATTTTAAATGGATTTGGGTGGCATAATATGAGCACAACATCCTATTTGAAAATTGAAATATAACAGATTTGCATTGAGTCAATAACTAAAAATTAAGAAAGATTCCCTGAATTTCAATTCCTTCTTGAGAACCCTTATGCGCATAGCCTTACATTTTAAACATGATTTAGAATCATATTAGGTAATAAATTTTGATCAAAATTTGAATACAAATTTTAGACGCAAGTTTTAGCATCATAATATCTTGATTTTAATCGTCGTAAGGGGACATACAACCAGTGAAAAACTGTTCTGGTCGGGGAATTAATGTTACCTGCTCTGGTACAGGTATCCCTCTTGTATTTTTTATTAAGTCAGGTATATACATTTATATATTGGTGTGTACAGTATTTATTCCTAAACATTATGAATTTTGAAACATTGTTTCTAGGCTTAAGAGGTTCAAATGTAGACTATATGCATTTTAGTTAATTTTTATGCGAAAGGGATGAAAAAGAGTGGAAGCGTTTATGGAAATTCTATACATTTGATCTTTTTTACATTTTAACAATAAGTATTAAGCATTGATTAATAAATATTATCTACATTTAAGTTTCTTTGAAGTATTCAAAAGGGATTTAGGGGACATTATATGGTCACTACTTCACATTTGAAAATTAAAATATTTCAGATTTGTATTGAATTTGACCAATAGTCATTGAATACCAATTAAGCAAGACTCATTGAATTTAAATTACTTCTTAAGGCACCTTTTGGATATTTAAAAAAATCAAAAGCATGTAATTGAGTCTAATTAAAATTGGATTAAAAATTCTATAAACAAGGTTTAGTATCATGAATTACTTAATTGATTAATTTTAATCTTCGTAAAGGGACATACAATTAGTGCAAACCTCTACAATCAGACATGACACTACCGCTCACGCACACCATGGAAGTCAAAGTCATAGATGTGGAGTTATTGACTCGAGATACGTCCTCCTTCTTGCTTTCCTACGTCAACTACCACCACCTTTACAAGAAGGCGATGCACGAGAAGATCATGGTCCCTCATCTTTAAAGACTTTGTATATATATATATATATATATATATATATATATATATATATATATATATATATATAGTAGAGAATGGTAGTTTGCTTGATATATATATATATTTATGCATATATATATGTATACATATATATATATTTATATATATATATATACATATATATATATATATTTATATATATATTTATATATATATAAATACATATATATATACATATATATATATATAAATACATATATATACATATATATATATATAAATATATATATATATACATATATATATATAAATATATATATATATATATATATATATATATATATAAATGAATAAATGCGAAAGTTGGTCTCATTTTCCGCACGAACGGTAAAGTCAAAACCGTCTATTTCACATTAATTTAACTTATTTAATACGCGCACGATTATTCTGGTATTCCGTTTATATAGATATGATATCAGATTCGCAAGGTTAACTAATTTGCATATTGATGTGATAAAAGTTAATTTTATTGATTAAATATTATTTGATATTTTTTTTAATTCAATGATTTTTTAAATTTTAATATAACAAATGTTATGTTTTGCAACATTTTTTCTGGAGAAATATTTAGCATTTGTGTTCAAATGGTTTCTAACGCCATTCAAATGTTTTAAACATCGGCTGCTTAAAGAAAAAGCGACCGACTCGATTTTTGTAAACTGTCAGTGAAAATACAAATTTGTTTCTTCTCTCTTTTCTTTTCTTCAGGTCACATTTAAAAAGTAAATAAATGTTTCGAAATTACCAAAATGTTAACGTTTCGTGTTTGAAAAGTGTATTACTTTAAACTAGCAGGGCTACCCGGTGTTGCCTGATGGAATAGTAATTTATTTTTATCAGTAACAATTGATTTCCTACTGTTGTTACACGGGAGGTAAATGTTAACCTACAAACCGAAAACTACTAATCGAAGTGAAACTTACACCACCCAAAAAACAAACCCCCAACAACAACAACAAAATAAATAAACAAATACGCGAGTTACAGCTGACTAAACATAGTAAAGTTTAAAGTTAAAAAAAAAACGCGTGATAAGTTATACTTAAGAAGAAAATAAACCAATCTTATTTCTCTCTCTGGTGCTCTATTTCTCTCCCTATCTCCTTTTCTCTCTCTATTGTTAACGACGCCGTATTATTATTTTAATGTTTTTTTTTATTATTGTTTGAAACAATAGTTCCCTCGATAGTAAAATAGCAAATAAGATGCTGAGAACAGATACTACACTTTGAATTATTTATTTGCATAAAATATAAAAAATAAATTACGAACAAATTAGCCGCAAATCGATAAAAAATGTGGAATAGCTGGGTTATCCTTGGTCAACAGTTATAAAAATGTCTATCTTACTCTTGACTAGAACCATTTCAGGCACCACAATACCACATTTACTCGGGGGGATCCTACTTAAAATATTTTCAAATTGGTGAAAAAACTTTTTTTTCATAAATACATTTATTTACAGACATTAACTGAATTAAAATAAGGAGTTGTATCTTAGGGAAAGGACCAAACAACTATAAATGAATTACCCCCCCCCCAAAAAAACGATAAAATCTATTATTGGAATAGGTTCATGTAAGATCAGTCCTGTTGTCATAGGACCGTTCTCCCGAGAATAACCTCTTCCTTTTTTAATCCTCCCAAGTTTTACATTTTCCTGTGAGGGAGGGTTAATGTAATATCTGTTCTTTTGTCACGTGACCATCTTCCCAGGGACTACCTTCTTTTTTTGGGGGGGGGGGAGATGGTAGTGTAGTATCTTTTCTGTTGTCATGATACTATATTCACAGGCATTACCCTCTGCTTTTATGGGGAGATCTTCGCAGGTATCACTCTATTTTGGAAGGGGTATTTTACTGCATGTACTGTTGTTATGATATCATCCTACCAGAAATTACCTACTCTTTGATGATTAGTGGAGTATATGTCCGTTAATACCTCCTCTTTTGGAGGTCAGTGAATGTAGTTCGTTCATTATGATTTCATCCTCCCAGCCTAGCAAAAGTATGCGAGCGGAGGGAATATATATTTGCTAGTATATATATATATATATATATATATATATATATATATATATATATATATATATATATATATATATATATATAAGCTCTTCGTTAAAAAGTAGAGCACTGTAAAATGGTAGTAGTAACACAGCGTGGCGTCACTTGCTTTATATGCATCGTTCCTTCGCTTATAGAAGTGTTAATGCCTGTACGTTTGCCGCCGTTAATGTGTTAAAATTATCATTGTTTATAAGCTGTTCAGAACTGGCCTAGCGGTTAGCGACATTGGACTGGGTTGAAAAATACTTGTAGTCCAGGGTTTCGAATCGTGTGACCGGTGGTGAATAGTCGTACTTCTATGCTGATGAGTCTTGATTGAAAAGAGACGAAACGTATATGTCCATAGATAAAAAATAAACAATAACAAATACTTTATATATATATATATATATATATAGATATATATATATATATATATATATATATTGACAGATCAAAGTTATCTCATACTGTGATTTATTGTCAGTTTCGAAGCTAAAATCTTACACGTGTTTCTATGAGAATCAAAAGCATACTTGAACAAACTCTCCCACTACCAGTGAATCATTCTCAAATAAAAACCCTACATTGGCAAAGCGACACTTCATGGAAAAATCTTCAAATCTCCGTGAAAACAACAACAGAAAAAAAAACACTGGCGAAAATACACTTCTAAAGATTTCAAAGAATGTTAAAATAACTGAAGAGGTACAAAAAATAAACTCTTATAGTGTGCATTCGTAAATCTATACTTTCTACTATTCGGTAGAGTTTTCAAATCGGAAGAATTCAAACAACAATGGCAGATAATTCAATAATTGTTCAGTTAAAGAGATAGAAGGCAATAATCACGTGGACACACCGGTTCTCGTTATATCGTTGAAGTTAAGCAACGCTGAGTCTGGTCAGTACCAGATAGGTGACCATTTGCGAATATTACGTCCCCCCTGCAACAATTGCAAAAACCTAATGTAGTCATCTCCCTTAACTGGGATATACATGCGATTGAGGAGCGTTCCTGAATTTTATATTCCCTAGAAATTTCCTTCTAGAATCATACCATATAATGGCATCAAGTGATGACCTGCTAAACAAAAGGCAAGAGATACTACTAAACTGCGTACATTGAAATAGGTATTTACTATTTTATTTAAGGCCTAGATAAGAGTTGTGGCCTCAAGCGTTAATTATAATAGCTTATATAAAATTTAATGTTAATATAATTGCTATTCATTACGTCTGTACAATAGGCACATTTATGCTAAGTATTCTTCCAACTGTTTTCCACAACTGGTGCGTACTTCTAATATTATAGAGATATTTCTGCAACTTGTCTCATGACATGGACATATGGGAAGGGACTATTGAACAAATATATATTTTAACTTTAGGTTTTTAGATAATACATATATAAGGAGTGATAATTATACAGTATACCAAATTAAACATTTATTATTAATAGAATAGGTGTTACTTCATTTATTCCTTACACATAGAAACACCAAATTGCTATAAGTATGAATATGGGGATTAAAATGTAAATGGGTTAACCTCCCCCCATCAGTTTTGATTAATTCTATCAATGAAAACATGTTTGCATTGTATTTAAACAAATTTTTAAACCAATTATAGTTAGTTTGACTCTATTTACATTTTGTCATCATCAAAGCTAAACATTCTAGTTATACCATGTCCATGAATATTAAAGAAATATTAAAGAAATATTGTGCATTTGCCATATAAAATAAGATTACTGAGCTTCTTACATAGAGTTGATCGTAATCTTAACCAGAATATACATTGAAGTTTCTTTCTTAGGTGAAGTTTTTTATATAACCGTGTTTCAGGAGTAGATTAACTTGATAGCGGGAGCATTAACTCTTTGTTTGTATACCAATATGATTAGTTGTGAGATTTTACGGGTGGAGATTGAGATTTTGTCGGGAATGAAGTATTTTTCCTGCCAATCAAACTTGTTTAAGTCGTTGAATAGTCTATTTCTATAGTCTGAAAGAACAAACCAACATAAACTCTTTTCTAAATTTCTTTAAAATCTGCATTGATTTTTATCAATTATCTTGTAACAAATAATCAGAAATGAATATATACACATTTTTTTAGAGTAGCTGGATTTAAAAGGTTAAAAAGAAGAGACACTTCTGGATGGATGTCTTGGCTTAAATATATAAAAATAAGATTCTTTTTGCTTGTTTGCATTTCCATTTCTACTTACATTTTTGCCTTTATTATTTTTAATATCATTGTCATTTTTATTTTTTATTTTTTATTTTACTTATGTTTAATAACTTTTGTTATTAATGTTTTATTTTAATTTTGACTGAGTATTAAGTAACCTAATCTAAATCGGAAAACTCTTGATTTTTATTAGAGTTATCGTCCTTGCGGTTTTCTTGACTTAATAATAGATACAACGTAGCGATTTAACCTGCTGACGTTCCACGAGCATTTAAATAAATAATATAATAAATGAACATTTACAGATTAAATGTAACTAGCTATAATTTTAAATTTTATTTTAGCAAAAAAATATACCAATTAATTTTCCATGTGGAAAATATTTTTCAATCTTAAATTCAGCTCGCGTATGTTTTTGCTGCGATTTTACTATTTAGGCAAAATGGATTTTAGGTCTAATTGTAGTTTCGTATTAAGCTTTTGTATAAATATGGAATTTTCTGAGTTAGGTTATTTATCTTCAGGGATTATAATAATTAATCAATCGGTTTTAACAGGTTTTTTTTTATTTTGGTGGGGGTCTTCTTATCGAGTTTTTTCTTAGCTGTCGGACAAATAATGCTAGCTTTATTTGAACCTGGATTTAAGATACGGTTTGAAGAACTGTTTTAAGTATTGTGAATAAGATTTTCATAGGGGGACTATTTTTGTCGCCATTTATGATGTTTTGTTTCATGTAATTTTACTTGCCGTTACCTTTGTCAAGAACTCTTTTAAAAAAACGACCCCATTTTTTTTCTCACGTCTTTGGAATGATGTTTTCCCTTTACTAGTGTATGAAAAATTTTCTTTGATGATCAGCGTAGTTGAAAGTTGAAAATTATGTCTTTCCCTTAATATTGCTGTGAAACGCGCATAAGTTATAGAATAAGTATTCGATTTGGAAATAAACATAAATAAATAAATAAAATATAAATATATTAAAAATATTTTTGTTTGCGAGACAAAAAGAGATTACAGATACATAAATAAAAAAAAAGTAAATGAACAAATAGAAGTTATGGTTGTGGTTGTTCAGCGATACATAAAGATAAGGAAGCTGGAGAGATATGTAGGTTATGGTTATGGATGGATTCCTATGGTCATTGGAATGCAACTATAATATATATATATATATATATATATATATATATATATATATATATATATATATATATATATATATATAGTAAGCAATGAAAATATATAATCAAGCTACACAGAGGCTCCCGTGTTTTATCCCCGGGGGAAATCGTCAGGCTAAATGCATTTAGCCTGACGATTCCCCCCGGAGATGAAACACGGGAGCCTCTGTGTAGCTTGATTGCCATATATATTTTCATTGCTTACTACCTAGCTCTACTTACGTATCGAGCACTGTTGAAGTAAATACTGAAAACTGACACATAAAAAATTATATCTCCTTATAATATTGTATGTGGATACATGAAGTACTAATATATATATATATATATATATATATATATATATATATATATATATATATATATATATATATATATATATCGCACTTAATCGATCTTAACCATTTTCCTTTAGTGGAAAACATATCACATCACTCAATAAGTTCAGGGCCTAATTAAAATACATCTTTTTGTTTAAATGTATCTTTTTTCATCAAAATAATCTATTTCTCGGGTGGTACACTAATTTGAACGATTCTCTAACGATTGGGTGTTTTATTTTCTAGAACGATTAGCTTTTGGCTAAAAACTACGCCTCAGCTTTTTGATTTCACTTCTGTTTTAAAGCCAAATATCTTTCCAGAAAGCATTCTCTTGAGGTCTGCAAACATCGAGTAGTCACTGTTAGTCAAATATGTAAAATACGGTCGGTGGGGAAGCAATTAGAAGTACAATTCATGTACTTTTCCGATCGCTGCGATCAACTTTTAACACAGTGCATTGTCTTGCTTAAAAAGCGCCCTTTTAAAGATAAATTTGCCACACATTAAGCATGCATTGCTTTGAAACAGAAGAGGCAACATTTCCAAACAGCATTGATACATCTGAATTATTAGCCCACTAATGTATGATATATATATATATATATATATATATATATATACTAACACAAATAGTAAATATTTTAATATTATCTAAATACGTATACGTTGTATCCTTGCAGAATTATCAGTGTAAGGATAACCATTCAAACAAGTCGCACGATTCGTAACAAGAGTCACATAATTCAAATTCAGATCGCTCTAATCAATACGGCTATCATAAATGGCTACAGACGACATGTAAAATAAACCCTATTGTTGTGTCAAGGACGCGGTGCACAGCTAAATGTCCGAATGTTTATTTATCTCGAATAATAAAGCATGAATGAAACAATATGTTTTACTCATATATTGTTTGCCATTTATGTTCCTACCGTATGTACAGATTTACATTTTTGTACTACAACTATTTCACTTCTCATCGTTTGAATCATGATTTACGTAGCGCTCTAAGACCTGTTTATTTATTTTTGAATAACAAGTGAGGTACGAAAACGTAGAATTCTATATATTTACACACTCTGACACATAAGACTCTTAAACCTCACATTATTTGTCAAAAACTGATAGCCGATCAAAAAAACGGACATTTAGTTGTGTCACCATTGTACACATTCAGATATTTTATTTAATAAAAGTGTTTGTATTGCAGCTTCTTAGTAAGGTAATTCTGAATATGTACCAGTATAGATTAGAAGTTGAAAAACATGGGGTATATTTCAATAGGATGAAGCAATAAAGTTGGTGGTGTTGTGGCGAGCGACAAAAAGAATCACCTTTCGTGGCTAACAGGAAACACTGGATGCATTCCAGCGTAAATCGGAAATCATAAATCAGGGAATCAGAAACGTCGGATTCTGCAGAAAATAGCTAAAATGAATTCGCCCACACATTCTAACACAGTCAGTAAAGAAAACAAAAAAATAACAGAAAATGGCTGAGATTATGAATGTTGAAGCAATTTCCACTTTGGGTAACACGGAAATATTAAAAACGACATTAACGAAACTGTTTTGTTTGAGAATTACTCTCTTCTATATGTTTCTCTCGCTCTTGCTTTCTCATTCCCACCGTATATGAGTACGTACGTCTTTAGTTCTCTTTTGACTATTCCACATGGCCTCTTTGACTTTTGTCCGGTTGGTCTGACTCTATCGAGTTTTGTTATCGATTTGTCTATGCTTATATCTTGCGAATAATCCATCGATTATTCCTTCACAATTTCATCCGACACTTTCTGTCCGTTTGGTCTGTGATATCTTCATACATTTAGCTCATTATATATATATATATATATATATATATATATATATATATATATATATAAAGTAGAGAACTAAAAGCAAACTTTTAGGAAAGGTAAAACCTATTGTGAAAAGTATACAGCTCAATATACCGGATAGAGCAGATAGATAAATAGAAGGATGAAAAGGAATTAGAAAATCGACAGAGGCAGATCTTTTTTACAATCAGTTGCTCGATGCAAGTTATATTCCGCAAAAAAGCAATTTATTAAATTATTTTTTTCCTTAAGCCAGGCTTTTCAAAGATCAAAATCTTATCATCAGAGGAAATTGCTGGGATATATAAGTTGGCGAAGAGCCAAGATTTAAAATCTGAAAAAGTAAAACAAAGATTGTAAGGGGAAAAACAAGGCAAAAAGCTGCTCGAATGCAAGCAAGTGTCCGATTGTAAAAAAAAAGGTGTCAAAAAGTCCAGCAGTTAAAGTGGTTTGTAGATAAGACGTTAGAAGGCACGATAAATAAATTGAGAGGTTTCAAAGTAAAACTCCAGAAACCAACGTCTTCAGGTGCGGCCAAAATTGATACAATCCAGAAAAAATAATTTAATAAATTGCGTTTTTGCGGATATACCTTGCATTGCGCAACTGAATTGAAAAAAGATCTGCCTCCGTCGCTTTTCTAATTCCTTTTCATTCTTCTATCTATCTATCTATCTATCTATCTATCTATATATCTATATCTATATATATATATATATATATATATATATATATATATATATATATATATATTATTAATTTTATACGTACATAAAAGAAATCCATGGACACGTACTTCTGACTCACAGCCGTCATCAACATGGCTAACGTAGACAAAAATCGAACTTTCGATGTTGGTGTCAATAGTCTCTCGTTATACCCCAAGGATATGACGCCTTGCCTGGAAATATGTACGGTTTTTATCATGTATATATTTAATGTATTTTTATGTAATTGGTTTTATTGGTGATTGAAGCGTTCCTTATTTTCTTTTTGCTTACTGCTATTTCGATTGTTTCACTTCCTAAGTTATTAAGATGAAGACAATTGCATTATTAGTCGCCCTTAACTTTATAGGAACGTTGCAATCACCAATAAAAACAATTAAATAAAATACATTATATATATATATACATATATATATATATATATATATATATATATATATATATATATATATATAAGATCCCTTCGAAACGGCTATACACTGGCTCATACGGGAAATGGTGCCCCTTCCCCAAGTAATGTAACCTCAACTAACAACATTTATCTGAATACTCCACCAAATTAGATGCATGTTTTCCTGGAATCCGGTAAGACCAAGAGACCGCAAGAAATATATACTATAACATAGTTAACTGGTCAATTAGGGAAAGAAAAACGATCGTTTTTAACTTCTTTACTAACTCAACGTTTGCCAGGTAATGAGAACTTTAATAGAATATTCGAATATCTATGTATCTCATATAGAGATCAAGTGTTAGACCCAGAGAGGGGATCCTTGATTTGTGAGATCTTCGACTGAAGAAAAATAAAACAAAAAATATACATACATACATATAGATATTTGATTTTAACACAAAAAAGATTCTGATAAAATGTATTCTAAAATTCATAATGCTCGATTAATTAGTTAAGGAGTGAATCCTATGAATAAAATATATAAACATATACACACACCTCATTTTATATACATGCAATCCTACACGTTTAAATTTACTCCAAAATGTATGTATATATGTTATTCACCGTGTTGCCAAAAATATACATTCAAAAATTGGAAATGATCGGTTCATAAGTTTAGGAGTTTATCTTGTATAACGAAATATATATATATATATATATATATATATATATATATATATAAACATATATACATACCTTACACGCACAATAACCCTAAATGTTAAAATTTACCAAAAATAGTGTGCTTATATTACTCACCGTGTTGCTTACATGTTCTAAAATTCATAATAATCTATTCATTAGTTTGATAAATTATCTTGTACATATAAATATATAAATGTATAGGCATACCTGACAATATATAGAGAAATATACGGCTTAATATATATATATATATATATATATATATATATATATATATATATATATATGTCGTTTCGAGCTTACGCTCCTCATCTGCGCGGGGAAATAACGATCTCAGACGGTCACAGGGCGCGAACCATTTTGCAGAGACACCTTCTATCTGTAAGCGTTCACTTGGTCTATTAGGCCACGAGAGATGTCATCTTATAACGAAGAAATAAAGTGATATTTGCACTGAAAGCGGGGAGTATAAATATCTAGACATTCGATAGAACTCAACGACAGAGTTGGCGCATTGTACTGAGCTTCAGAGGAATGTCTATATTTAATAATATATATATAATGTCTATTTTTAATAATATATTATATATATATATATATATATATATATATATATATATATATATATATATGAGAAAAAAACCAAGAGATATACGAAAAGTAATATATATTACTTCTCTGTAATATAGTAGGAAAAATCCTAGCAGAGTGCTCTATTAATTGAGAATTAAAGTAAAAAATTAACAATTAAGAGCGTAATATTTATTTATTTTGGTACATGACATTTAGTACAAAATTCGTACCGGCGGTTTCAAGCACAGAATGGCTTAGCCAGCCGGCTCTCTTAAGCCTTTGTTGTCATCTGTTTCGGAAATGTTAAGTCACGTGTCACTCTCGTTTGGACGCGTTATTTGCTTAGAGTGTTTTATATGTTTTTTTTTAATTTAGTGTAAGGAAGGTTTAATAAGGTTTGATGAAAAAGTGGAGGGTGAAAAGTAACAGTTGAGATTTAAACCGGAGGAGATTTAAAGAGACATAAAAAAATATTAAAACAACCCAAAAATAAAAAATAAAAAAATAAAGAGATATAAAAAAAAGATTAAAAAGATTAAAAAATATTTTTATATAAATTTTGTGAGCCAATATTATGAGTATCGTATATTTGGCCGTTACTGTTTTGGGGTTTAATGGTGTGTCTTCTAACGAAATTAGCGAGGAACAACATTAATTAAATTCAAGTTTAAATACTGGATTAAAGGACTTTAAATCAATCCCAAAGGAATTTAAATAAATATATCATCCGGGCGGTCTAAGGGCAGTAACTCTGCAGGGGTTTTAATGATTTGTATTCGGGATTTAACATTACTAACTAAGGTATAGTGAATACTTATGGACGTGACAAAATTGGTATGCTGATTTAGAGATAAGAGTATGGATTGAATCGGCAAGATTGGATCTGTTTGAGAGATATGGGAGATTATCATTATGACCGAGAAATGGTGGGGACTTATGGGAGTAATAATAATGTTGTGAAATAGAGGTGTTATCCTCTTAATGACTGGGAAATATTTCTGGGAAAGTTATAATTATTGCTCTTGAAAAGTAGTGTGGATATGGGTTGATTAAGGTATTTGTTCGTATTTTTTAATTTAATTTATATTATAAGGGGTGATAGTTGGGAAATTTTCTGGAGCGGAAGTCGGTATTTAATGGGGCAATTATGGGGTTATGTATTAGCAGAGGTGGGGTGTAGCTAGGCTTTTATGTGTATCGGAAAGTCCAGTTTATGAGTAGTGGGTGGCTCCTGTGGATGTATCCCTTAAAGATTTCAACACGAATATTAAAACAGACTGTATTTGGGTCGATGATTGCCCTTAATATATGGTATTTTTCAGCGTGACACAGAGGACATATATTTATGGCTGGAGAGAAGGATCGTATTCTCTCAATTACTTTCCATTTGATGTCTGTTCATCTATAAGCTGCCATATCTGGGTCTCGAGTGCCGTATTTGTCAGAAACACCTTCAGATACAAAAACAAGGCAAATACGGCACTTGCAACCCGGATATGGCAGCTTAAATTTACGGGCTGTATATCAGTTGGGATTCTATTGTCCCCATGAATAGAAATATCAATTTGGTCAAAACACTTGTTCACCGCGCGCTTATAATTTGCACTGAACTTAGAAGGATAACTGATATTCTTACTAACAATGGTTTCCCTGAGAGTCTAATTTCCAAAATGAATTCATCGAATACTTGCGAAATTTACTGCCAACATTTTCCGTCTATTTTCCGTATATTTGAAACTTCCTTTCATTGGTTTAATCAGTAAAGGTTTTCCAGATAAAATTTCATCGGTTGTAGCTCGTTGTTTTTCTGCAGTACAGCCCTGTGTGGTGTTTGGCACTAGAACTGCCTTCCCAGCCTTTCAAAAAGACGTACTTCCTACACTACAGAAAAGTTTGATAATATAAATATTCAAATGTCAGTGTAAAGCTGACTATGTTGGTGGTACTCTTCAATGCTTCGAAGTCAGAATGGCCCGGCATATCCCTGCATGTTTTCGCAGATAACGTGTCGTAAAGAGGAATATATCGACGGACGCATCTGGGTCTCCACAAAGAACATCTGGGCGTTTACAGAGCACTTCCGGGCGCTCACAAGTCCACGAGTCATCCTTTGGACAGCATTTGTATGATAATAATAAGTCCGGTGAGCATATTCCGATGGTTGTTTTCGTATTGTACACACGGCCCGTTCCAAAAACCATCTTAAGGTTTTGTAGGCCGTGGGTGTAACAATGCGAAAACCATTGCTCTGTAGACAAAAATAGTTGTCTCACAAATTGGACTTATTTAGAGATGTCTAAAAAAATATTTGCCTCTATCACGTCCATATATTGCCTTTTCTATTCATCTTTGCAGAATCCAGATTTTCCCGTTTTTGCAAATTATGGTGATATTCAATCTTCCTTTTTTTTCTCTCCACGTTACTATTTTCCCCGTTTGTAAACGATATTCGCCAACGTTTCCTTAGAAAATGTGTCGGTTGAAAGGTACCTTTGGCTTTAGTTTTTTAATCAAACATTTTTATTGTTTTTAAAACGTTTTCTGACTATGAAATATATAAGAATAATGTTCCTCTCTTTTTTGTCTTCATGTTATAAAGCCCTCGACTCGCTATAACTCCGTTTATTCTGTTTAAACGCTTAATAAAATTCTGTACCACAACGAATTTGTTCATATATATATATATATATATATATATATATATATATATATATATATATATATATGTGTGTGTGTGTGTGTATGTTTACATTTACACATGTGCGTGTGTGTGTGTGTTTATATATTTTTATATATTTTTGTGATTATTACAAGCTCTCATTTACAATCTAACCTTTTTAAATACATCTCTCTTATTTTTCTATTTTTAAACCCATTTATATTTTTGTTTTTTCTCCTAACCTTTAACTTGTCTTTCATTTTTATCTTTTTTTTCACACATTTTTCCCACCTCAGCTTTTCATTTTCATGAATTTCTCTTTAAAAACCTATTGTTGACAAATTAGCTTGACCCATCCCTGTATATTTCTTATTAATCTTAAGGTGCAAACTTTCCAATGTGTCAATTTCATCCCCACCCTTTCTGTTCACCGTAGCTAGTTTCTCTGCCGCCTTCCTCCCCCCACTGCCTTTGAAGAATATATCACCTACTTATCATGTCCCAACATCACCTAATGTCTCCTCACATGATCCAAGCAGATCATTTTCCCCCTCATCCCATGTGTGTGCCTTCAATATAAAATAAAATTATTTTCTGTATTCTTCATTTTCTGAAGACGTTCCCCACGAACGAAACCGGTCCAAAAAATCTCTTGTTTTTGTTTTTCTCCTGCATTTTGACTTGTTTTCCGTCTGTAATCTTTTCACACATTTTGTCTATCACGACACTTCATTTTTCATGAACTATCGTGTACCTTACCCTTATATATATATATATATATATATATATATACTGATATTTAGGAGACTAGACGGTTCGTCTAGTACTAGTAGATGACATATGATCAGCCCAGATAAAAACATCATAAAGGATGTTCCCCCTTCGCTCTCTGATTTGATGTTTGGTGTCATTATTTGGAGACCTCGTACACTGTACACCTATCTTTCAGTAACATAATCGATTGTACAAAGTTATCTCCAACTAACTCTCTTTAAATGGATGACGTCACACTTTAAAGGCTATATCAACTCTGCACGGGGGTAATAAACAAGGAAACAAGCAAACAAATAAACAGAGTTAACATAGTTTGTATAGTATATTAAAGCCTCGGTGGTTTAGACGTTCGTCTAATACAAAACTCGTAACCCTTTTTGCTTTAATATTTTCTTTTAGAAACCGATTGAACAAAAAGTATATATATATGAAATACAAAATATTTTCGTTGGATCGGTTACCGTGTGTATAAGCTTTTAGCTTCAATTCCAGTATGCCAGTTTATTTTTCTGGGTTCGAATCTCACACTAGACAATTGTTTGTTTGTTTGTCTTGTTCCAGTTATTTCCTAGTCGATAACGATCATCGTCATGAACATAAATAATGCACTTAAAATACTTTATTGCGATTTAATGTGTAAAAACATTAAACTAGCATGCAGGAGAGAAAGGTTTGAGAAACCCGGCGTTGAAGTGTATTACGGCTTGTATGTTTATGTACAGGATTCACACTTTAAGTAATTGAATGATCATTATGAATTTTAGAAAAGAGCTGCTAGGCATTAGGAGTCCTAATGTAGGCTATTTAGTTTCATTTAGTTTAAGGCAACGGGAGTAAAACAGGGTGGAACACCTCCGTGAAAATTCAGATACCCCCGATCTTTGTGAAATGTTAACAATAGGGATTAAATATCAATTAATAAATATTCTCCAAATTCCAGTTTCTTTGGATTATTTGAAAGGGTTTTAGGGCGAATAATATGGACACAACCTCTCATCTGAAAATGAACATATATCATATTTGACACTAAGTAAGCAAGATTTTCTGAATTTCAATCTATTTACTTTATAGACATTCCCCAGAAAGTAAATAATGTAAATTAGAATAAGGATTGAATTTTATTGAATCTTTGTAAGGAAAAATACAAGTTCAGGAAATTCATTTCTTTATGAGACAATTATTTTTCTAGCACGTATTTATAAATATAGTTATCAACAGGCAACTGTTTTGCCGTTTACGACTTATCAGTGTCGCTATATGTTGCAATAGTATCCGCAGATTCGAAATCCGAACAGCCGCTAACATTCGAACGTTAACAGTAGTCAACCTTTAGAACCACTACGCTAACAGTAAAAGGCATTGTAACGTTATATATGTACTCATTATGTTTACATATTTTTATGACGCTATTCCGTAACCTTGAGGAATCTATTCTTTGCGGAAGAGTATTGCATTATTCTAGGAGGGAATCGTTATTCCCTTTTCAGAGAGCTCAATCTATAAATATGGATGTGTGTATATATAAAATATAGTCATACACAGGCATTTTTATACACGCATACACACACACACACACACACACACACACACACACATATATATATATATATATATATATATATATATATATATACATATATATATATATATATATATATATATACATATATATATATATATATATATATATATATATATATATATATATATATAGCGACGTTAGCGACGTTGGATTTGGGTTGAAAAATACTTGTAATCTATTTCGAATCGCGTGACCGGTAGTGAATAGTCATATCTCTATACTGATGAGTCTAGATTAAAAAAGGACGAAACGTGTACGTACATAGATAATAAACAATAACACACACACATATATATATATATATATATATATATATATATATATATATATATATATATATATATATATATATATATATAAATGTATGTCTTTGTGTGTGTTTGAATGTGTGCGTGTGTACTAATCAATATTAATAATGGACTTCATTTCTAATTCGACTTAAAACTACTAAATAATGTTGCGATGTGTAGTATCGTACTCTGAGTGTATCACTAAAATAATAATACGATAAAACTTCGATAAACAAAATGAGAAATAAAAACACCAGCAATATGGTGGACCTAATAACAAAATATCCAGATAGACCAACACGGAAACGATAAACATATAAAGCCAAATTATGCGGTTGTAGTGTTTGCGTTTTGTTCTTCTATGCGGCTCATGAGATCGCTATAGCCGTTGTATGCATATTTTAGATTCGGGAATTGTATGTATTCGGCTTTGCGGGTAATGCCAGCGAGGACCATATACTCGTCTTTTGCTTCTTAATAAGTTTAATGAAACCATCTTTTCTTAATTATTTTACTTTTATTCACTCTAAACAATGGGGCCACTGTGAATTAGATGCCAGATTTATACGGGGGAGTTGTGCAGCAATATATTTTTCACATTACATTTAAATCTGTATAATAGTATAATCGGGGAAACATGCAGTGTGTCTGAGGAAAGAAACTATTAGAGTAGAAGTTTTCCGGCATCTGGGTACCTCTACAATGAAGTGGTGGGATTTTGTTGCTAGTTCCGTTCGTCGAGGATATTTACGCTGAAAGGGGTACGTACAAATACTATAAGTTCATTGGAGCACATTCCATGGACGTACTTGTAAAACAGCGCAGGGATGCAACATTGTAGTGATCGGGCAGGGACTGGAGCTTAGTAGACAGTGCGGGACATAATTTTTATTTATTTTTATAATGCTTTTCTATATTGATCATGTTAAATTATCATACAGTCAGAATGCCTGCATGTGTCTGTTTGTCTGTCTCTATATATCTCTTTCTCTCTCTCTCTCTCTCTCTCTCTCTCTCTCTCTCTCTCTCTCTCTCTCTCTCTCTCTCTCTCTCTCCCCCTTTCTATTCATTCTAAATAAGCATGCACAATTTCGTGGACAGATCCAGTACTTTGAAGAGATGATATATCACGATAAACCCTACGTAGGAACTTGTGCAAATGCATGAAATCATGATTTCTTATGAATCCGATTATGATGTCCCGTCGGTTGCCGAAATTGCTGATATCCTTAAAGTATTTAAAAATAAGAATTCGCTGACGAAGATTGCTTAGCAGCCAAAATCTATAAGTACTGCAAAGACACCATGACGAACTGACTTTAACCAATTTTCCACTCGATTTTGAACAGCGAAACTTCCAATAGTTTGGAGTGACTCTACCCTGCTATTATATTAACTTTGTATCGAATCTTGAAGTAACGTTGGTGCTATCAGAAGTCAACTGTTGTGTTTCATTGATTGTGAAGCTGCACTTGACTTCGTCAACTGCGCATGCCTGTGGGAAATTATGAGACGTACTGGATTTTCCTCAACTTCATCAAGGCGTACTATAAGCATACCAGAAACAAGATCTATGATATCAGCAGGATATTAAAGCAAAGTATGGTGGGTGTTCCAGGTGTACAGGTAGGAGAATACTTCGCAGTCACCGACGACATGACACTATTAAAAGAGACATACCAATATGTCCAGAATACGCTTGACCGTATCAGTCTTGTAGCATCACGGATATAATCAAAATAAATGCCATAAAAACAACATCCTCTTAGCCAACATTCTTTCATCTGAGCCAGTTGCTATTTATCTGAGCGTAGAATTAGTTGAAGATTTAGAAAAATTGGCACCACTTTTACAGCCAGATAAGAGTAGAAGGATGAAATTAGTACTCACATATGTTAATATAACTTTTTTGTTTGGAACCAAATCTCGATCTTTTAATATTAAAATGTCGCTGGGAAGTTGAATTTTTCAACACTATAATCAAGTAGAAATTTGCTTCAGAACTGAATTAGATATCAATCATAGAAAGTGCGAAAATGTAGACGTAATAATATATTCAACCACTACTTTCGTTTAATGGTATATACTTTGTTTAAGTTCACAAGAAGTAGATAAAATACGTTTTGAAAAACCCTGGCATCGCATATATTTAAAAGTTATTTTGTAAAATTATCTATCTTATTAATTTAGAAAAGAGCTGACAACATTTTTAATGTTACAACTCTTCTTACTCACCCCAACATTACAGTGGGAGTATTGTACCCAAGATAGAAGTGTATAGTCTTACCTCAGTTGTAAATCACAACAGAAGCAACATTTGACGATTGTCTGATAGAGGCGTGACCGATGGTATAATGCCCAGACATGTGTTGTTAGTTATAACTTAAAGAAATATATAATTACACGCACGTATTAATTTGCTCCATATCGTGAGAGATCATGAGTTTTGTATACTGATAAACAAACACCCATCTTGATTATAATATAACTGATAATCAACAGTTCTGTAACACGTGATATATCAAATCTTACTTCGAGAGTTTCATAAAACAGTAAGTAGTTCTCTGATTCCATGTCACTGAAAGATATCTCTGTATTTTATCTGTATGTTTTTCACATAGCTGTTACTTTTCATCTGACTGACCTATTTATGAATGGCCTAAGGATTGGGGCATTTATCGAATCGAAGCTATTTTTACTAATCAACATCCGACATGTCCATTGAGGGGAAATAATCGATTTCCATTGTTTATTTCCTTCCTTTCCGATAGATTTTCGTTCTTTCTGACATGTCGATTACACCGGTACACCTGACTTTACGTTGACCTGAACACACACACGTTAACATACACACACACACACACATATATATATATATATATATATATATATATATATATATATATATATATATTAGTATTTCATGTATCCACATAAAATTTTATAAAGAGATATATTTTTTTATGTATCAATTTTCAGTATTTACTTCAACACTTCTCGATACGTAAGTAGAGCTAGGTAGTAAGCTATGAAAATATATTCATGTCAATTAAGCTACACAGAGGCCCCCGCGTTTAATCCCCGGTGGGAATTTTCAGGCTAAAATTTTAGCCTGAAGATTCCCGCCGGGGATGAAACGGGGGAGCCTATGTGTAGCTTAATTGCCATAAATATATTTTCGTAGCTTATTACACACACACACACATTATATATATATATATATATATATATATATATATATATATATATATATATATATATATATATATATATATGTGTGTGTGTGTGTGTTAAGAAAGAGATATTGTATATGAAAAAGCTGTGATATATAGATTTGTAGAAAAAAAAGATGCGATGCAAAACACATAGATTTAAAAACAGATAGGATCTATTATATAAAGGGCTGTTGAGTAAAAAAAACTACGACAAATGTATGTGTATATGAAAACATACGTAAAAACGTTAAAATACAAATAAAATAAATACTCAGTTTTTACAGCGTTTCAGAAATGAGCGAGAGGGCACTCGGATTAAAAAGAAACGATTGTTAGCGAAAAAGATGTGAAAAAAGAATGACAAATTTACAGAATAAAAAAGAACGATTACATTTTAGTTTTGGTTCCATTTTTAATTTGTGTCTCTTGGTTTAATTCTTTTTGCTTTAATGGATAGAATATGGCATACAAGTTCACCTTGATTTTGCTTCGAACCCGTCGAGCTTTTTTGGCTTTGGAAGATTGGGATGCTTCACTTGCGACGACTATCTCTGTTTCTGGGTCGTACCCGTACACCTATGCCTCATCTCCAGTTATCACGGTGTTCAGAAACCCAGGATCAGTGTTGGCCGTTTCCAGAAGGTCTTGTGTTACTTGAAAACGAAGAGTGTTTTGTTACCGCGACAAAAACTTGGGCACAAATCTTGCAGCCATTCTGTGCATGTTCAAATCATCACGCAAAATTGCATGTGTGGAATCTTTACTCACTCTGACCTCTTGGGCGACCTCCCGCACGGTTTAACGACGATCTTCCATTACCAAATTACACCACCTCTCAACAACAGCTGAACATTGAGCAGTTTGGGGCCTGCCAGAACGCTGGTCACTCTTCGCCGATGTACGGACGATTTTGAATCGGTTGAACCACTCCTAAATTTGTGTTAAACCCATCGCATCTTCTCCAAAAATCTGCTGAATCTTACGAATCGTTTTACTTTGCGAATCACCAAATTTTGCCAACATTTAATGCAGTACCTTTGCTCAACACGTTGAGTCATCTTGGGGGAATCGGTAATCCGACAAAAAAGTTGTGTAGCACCTCACTCAACGACCGACAGGCAACAACTAACGCACAGGGAGACGGTGATAAAATTCACACATGCGCATGAAGGTGGCTTCCTTCACTATGTAGAGTATTGATTTACTCCTCTCCAGGAGTTAGGCACAAGGCCAGTTTTTATCTTACTCCCACAAGTAAGATGTGACCCAAGGTCAGGTCGGGAAAGTGGGGTTTAAAAATTGCCTGGCCAGCCCAGTTGGCATTCCCCGGTAGGGACGCCTCAGACAGTAAGCAATAAACTTACTCCTTCCCAAAGAGGGGAGGCGAAGCCTGGGAGGGTGGACCTCCTAGAACTGCACAGGACAGACCCATAGACCGGCGTAAATAAAGCCCCGAAAGCCAAGAAAATACCAGTCTATAGAGTGCAGTGTCCATCTGAACAGATCCTTCACTATGTAGAGTAGCGCCGCCCTATCGTCTCTATTTCGCACAGAAAACAATAATGGTCGGACACGTTTTAGACACCCCTCGTATAAATAAATATATATATATATATATATATATATATATATATATATATATATATATGCAGTATTACATACATATATAGAGAGAATGAGAGATACACATATTTAAAAATTCTGATATGATAGATTGAAGGTAAAACATGAATTAGAAGTAAATTATATATACATCTTAAATAATTCTATACATTAATTTAATCCGTCGATAAGGGGTTACGTAAAAACTAGAGTAGAAAATATCGTCTGTAACCGTACTTCAGCCGATGTTTTGTAATTAGTTATTCAATACATTTCGTGACTATCTTAATATATATATATATATAAATCACATTTATATGTATATATATATATATATATATATATATATATATATATATATATATATATAACTGTTATGTAGTTTACTTGAAGCATTGTGTGTAGTATGTATACAGAAGCTCATAGAATTCTATAATAATGCAGAATATAGAAATACGCCGGTGCTTATATGGAAGACAATAACGAAGTGATTTTTTGTCTCCCTAATTTTTAATCTGTATTCGTTAATCTGATTTAGTTTTCTCTCAACATTTACACAATGATCTAGTCTGTGTAACCGTGTTCCATGAAGTATTTCGGGGTTAGATCCCTTCATCAGTAGCGACTCGAGGTCGTACATGTCTGTAGCACTCATTATCCTTAGCAAATGTTAGTATTATAATAGATATACAATCCGCTAAATTACCCTCTAAAAGTCTGCGGTTTGATGTGAACACTACCCTGAAAAAATTAGCGTCTCCCCCCCCCCAAAAAATAATTCTAGAATTTTGAACTGGAGATTAGTTTCGTATATAAATATTACGTAAAATGATATCCTATTTTCAGTCCATTCTAGAGTTTTATGGTCGTTAACCAACTTATTTAGGTGTGCGCATTTTCATTGAAATAAAGTGGAGGTCATATCTGTTGGGTCGATTACGTATGGTTTTACGAAGGTGTTTGTTTTTGAGCCTTGCAGCTAATACTTAGAATGAGTGGTAGGAGTTTTTGTTTAGATTATGTCTTGCCACTCGGATTTTAGGTTAGTGGTATGGTTAAGAGGTCTTTAGAGGAATTGAGCTTCTGTCTAAGGGTTAGTGATAGTGTTAATGGAGTTTTAATGAGGGGTTTGACATTCGGTCTTAGGGTTAGATGAAATTATATTTCATAAATAATAACTATTTTTAATGACTTTTAAGCATTAACTTTCCTAACCAACAGAATTCATCATCTATAGCAAAAAAATGTTTAACTACCCTAAAAGGCTAGAATAGCCCGGGGATATAGGATCATTTTACGTTAAATTTATATGCGAAGCAGATACCTGAATCTAATCTCTTAAATAATAACTTCGTTTTGCTTTTTCTTCTTGACAAATTTCAAAACTTTCGAATCGACAGTTTAAATGCCTCAACATCACAATAAAATGTTCCATAGTTACAGTAAACATCGCTGTAATATTTTTTTCATTTACTACTTTAACTTACTATAAACATTTTGCTTACTGTAAATCGAATATTTATTGGAATATAAATGAGAAAACAAAAACGAATGTTTTAGAAAATTCTATCAATTATATTTTATTTTATTTTATATTTTTATTAACGGACTTGAAATTATTAAAAACGAATTTGAATTAAAATAATCTTTAGTCAGAAATTACGTAGTTACGACGTTTACTTTAATAATTATTGTTAAATATATATTTATGTAAAATAATCGAAAAATGGCTAAATTAAATAAAAAGGTCTAATACAATTTTGAAGTTCAAACTGGCTTGTGTATGTGTGTGAGAGAGACAGAAAGAGAGCGAGAGAGAAGTTAGAAAATGAGATCTGGTGGCCGATTCACCTAACTGATGTTATGCTAAACGAACCTGCCCGCTGACTTTACTACTTTCTAAGAATTGAAGGCTCATCGAAAACGGGGCTTTTATTTTTTTCCATCTTTCTAGCAATAGTAGTTGTGGTGGTACAAATAGTAGTCGTACTACTTAAATGTACTGTATTGATAAAGGAGCCAGATCGCCGAAGCTCTAATTATTTAATTAATTTTTCTTTGTCTTTGTTCATCTTTCTTTTTAAGATGCCCCATCATAAGAATATGTATTTTGCCAAATATTTTGATATATCACCACTGATATATATATATATATATATATATATATATATATATATATACATATATATATATATATTTATATATATATATATATACATATATATATATATTTATATATATATATATATATATATATATATATAGCAATAGATGAAGTGAAAGAATAGAATAAGGTGCGAATCAAATTTTATTACAATTCAATGCTACATACATATATATATATATATATATATATATATGTGTGTGTGTGTGTGTGGGTGTGTGTGTGTGTATGTACCTACACCTAAATGTCAACATTACGTCCAACTGTTGCATTGGCTTTTTCAAGAATAAAAAGATCTCATCTTTCACCCTTCATAAAAACTCTCGCAACAGTTTGGCGACACTTGAGATTAAGGTATTCCCTTTTTTTAATTAAACTACCGACATATTTATTTTATCTTTATTTGTTTCATATATATACATATTACATACACACACACATATATATATATATATATATATATATATATATATATATATATATATATATATATATATATATATATATATATATAGGGTGACCCAAAAAAACGGCCCCGAAATCTAATTAGGCCCCGTTTCTTAGTGTTTCGTCCGAATGAAATGAATTTTGGGGCATAACTAGTTTATTATATTCACAACATCATATCAAAACACTAGGGTCTTTGGCCTTTTTTTCTCCGTTCTACAGCATGTGTTCTAGATGAACTCCTTTTAGCTTCGTGCATTTCTTGAGGCGCAGAACGAAGTTGTCCATAACGTTCTTACAGACTGAATTGGGAATGACTCTCATCTCCTCCCTGATGGCTTCCTTGAGTTCCGTGATGGTTCTGGGTTTCCTTGCGTACACTCTGTCCTTAAGATAGCCCCAAATGAAATAATCTGGGGGGCTTAGATTCGGGCTATGGGGTGGCCACTCAAAATTAATCTTGAGACTGATCACTATGCTTCCGAAGTTCTCTTTCAGCCAATCTCGGGACAGGTTTTAAGTGTGAGAACTTGCACCGTCTTGCTGGAACCAGAACTTGCTCATGAGCGACGGGTAGAGGATCTGGAGCTCACTCTTGAAGGTTTTGAGGACCTCCACATACCGCTCCTTTGTGACTGTCACTGCTACGCCAGATTCTTCGATGAAGATTGGTCCGATGATGCCCACACCGTGCAATTAGGAGGGTGCAGGGGTTTGGTGGCTACTTCATTGGGTCTGGAGGACACCCAGAAGACATTTGTCTTGGAGTTCGCCTTTCCGTCAAGATGGAAGTGGGCTTCATCTGAGGTCCAAAGGAGGTTTAGTAAACTTGGTGTCTCCTCGATCTTATCGAGCATCTTGACTGTCATAGCGCTCCTCTGCTTCTTGTCTGAGGCTGTAAGGGTCTGCAGCGTCTGTATTATGTATGGGTAAGCCCTGATATCGTTCACAAGAACTCTCCTGCAAGTCTCACGGGAGATACCGAGGGACTGACTTCGCTTACGCACAGAGCGTTTCGGACTCTCCTGGAGAGACTCTCTCACACTTTCAACCAGCTCAGCTGTCCGCTTCTTGGGACGTCCCGAGTTGCTTGGACGGTTCTTACTGGCAGCGTTTAAGTTCTCCACGGTCCCATACTTCTCGAAGTGATCCACCCAGTTCTGAATTCTGCTTTTGGGTAAATCCTTTTCACATCTGAACTGATGCATGAAACTGTTCTGGGTTTTCTTAAACGAGCCTGTCTTGTAGTAAAATTTAACACAGTGTATACTTTGTCCCAGCTCCCACTGAGGTATTGATTTTGTCATGTCCTGTAAAATAATGGCAATCGGTGAATAAATAAAGGAGATATCACATAAAGTGTACACGGGGCCCGTTTTTTTAGTCACCCTGTATATATACAGAGTGAGCCAATAGTAGTTGGACAGTAAAAACATTTTCTTTCTTTATTTACACAGCTTTGCAGTCTGCCTCTTACGCTTCAACAAACACTATGGCTCACTCTGTATATATATATATATATATATAATTCAGGTAGGGAAAGAATCCACAGGGTAGAAATCCAAAGGGTAGAAATCCAAAGGGAATAAACCCGGGCTTATAAAAGAGTGCGCAATAAAACTATAGAACTGTATTGTGAATGTTTTTTTATTATATCGCTCCATTCTTTCCTGGATTTCAACGACCGGGTAGGATCACAAAAAACCTTCTGCCTTATGAGACCTCAGCTCTTGATAGCTGTAGATCGATAACATCGACATGCCAGTGTAGCAGACTTTGTACATGTTGGAATAAAAAACATTCTATATATATATATATATATATATATATATATATATATATATATATATATATATATAATAGAGAGAAATAGACAGAGAAAAAGAGAGATGTAGATATATATTGGTGGATATATAGATTTTAACTGGTAAAACTGATGTGGCATTCTGCTTGTTGCCTGTGCGCATAGAATTTGATGCTTTTAGCAGTAAAATAATGATATAACGTCTTATATTTGATCATCGACACTAAAAATAAATGCGAAAAAGTAATCGTACAATCTCCGGTCTTTATATTTTATTTTAGGAACATTCAGTGGAGGAAATAGATCAGTCAAACATATCAGAAACGTGTAAGCATCGCGCACACCCAAAATGGTTTGCGGCTTCTAAACGGAATGTATTTGATCTCAAACAAAGGAACCTTGCTAGACGTAAAAACCAGACAAATCGTATTATCGTTGCAAATGTGATGAAGCAAAAATAACTGAAGAAAAATACGTTAATCAGCTAATTTGTTTAGATATTGCATTAGAAATAGAAGAACTATTTTCGCTTTTACTTTTTCTTTCTTTTACATAGTGAATGAGTCGAACAGTTATTTTACGATATTATTATAGGATATAAATCTTATACTTTCGAACAAACACAAGCGACAAAAAACGATTAAGACATGCATCTAAAAATTAATAATCATTTACAAATACACATCTTTTATTTAGATGGAATAAGCACCTGCCAAAATAAGAGAATATTTCCACTGATTGGATGAGACAAGTCACATGTGGGTGTTCACCTACGTTTGCAGGCAGATACATCCAAATTATTTTACAATAGATATTTTCACTTCTTTGCTTTCGGGATTGGAAGAAAGTGTAAGATATGTTTCTGGAAGAGAAATAATTCTTAACGGCGGAAATTTTTATTTTTGTCTCATCAAGAGTGACCCTTTTAGAAAAGTTGCATGTTCCCTGCATAAAAAAACGACCTTGTGCCTAACTTTGCCATCGTGGTAAAGCAAGTAAATCGGGGTTTTACAATGATTATGGTATTGTATTACTAAATAATTCCTGCTAAAACTCAGATAAGCCAATTAAACGTCGCCACTTAGGAACATATGTGCAGAAACATATCTGTAATTTGATTTCTTCTTCTCTGCCCCCTCTCTCCCACAGATGTGATGTTGCTAATTTCAGTTTTTTCTATAAGTACTACTATGGCATGTGTTCTTGAGAATTGTGTGATCTATTCCCTGCTTCTTTTGTTCTAGCTCGTTTAACTGGTCTCCATCAATTCGCTGTTTTGATACCTCATTGTAATACAGCTTCCTATTCAAGTAGTTTATTTCCAAGAACCGCAGGCTTGTTGAACTCTCTTCCTGCTGACTGTTTTCCTCCTACCTATAGCCTTGGTATTGAAAAGACGATGGTCAATAGGCATCTCCATTTATTTGCGATAATCATCTTTCGTTCTGGTAAGCTCTTTACATCAAGTTGCTTCATGCCTTGTCTGGAGCGATTTCCATAAAAAAATAGAAACATTGCGTCCGATATCAATGCAGTCAACCAGCGATGACGTAACATCACACTATCTGCACCGGCAACAAAGTTCATACATTATGTAAGTTTTAACAGCCACGATATTTAAAAAAAAACAATAACTTGGTTAATGTAATATTTTGTAGCTCCAAATGTACAAATAATTTTGCTTTCAAACATTTAAACATCAAAAGTGAACCACTAGACTGTTGGTATTTTCACGTCGCTTCAAGAAAAATCAATTACATTTTATGGAGTTATATACATATATATTTACTTATACCTCCCCCCCCCCCAAAAAAAAAAAAAATTGGGGCATTGCAACTGAGAAGCAAAGGGCTACTGTAAACAGGGCGCAGATTAATAAATCATTCTCAGTGGGGAGTTGTGCAGCGAGATTTATGTTGACATGACATTTAAATTCATGCATGTTGGTACAGTCGATGAAACAGAGAGCAGGGAGAGAATTCCAAATGCTAGCAGTTCGATGAAAGAAGCCGTTAGAGTAGAAAGCCTTCCGATATCTGAAGACATCTACAGTGAAGGGGTAGGAGTAAGCTGATTGTCGGGTTGGTCAGGGATATTTACGTTGAGGGGGTACAAATGCAGAAAGTTCATCGACGTACATTGCATTGAAGTACTTGTAGAACGCGGATAGGGACGAGACATTGCAGTGATAGGATAGGAGCTGGGGATTGGTTATCAGTGTGACATAATTAGATTCTAAAGCTCGTTTTTAGGCCCTGTCTAAGAAGGAAAGACAAGTGGGTGGTGCATCAGCTCAGATGCGGAAACAATACCAAATGCATTGGCGAATGGTGGCTTTGT
This sequence comes from Sepiola atlantica, assembly GCA_963556195.1. Lineage (NCBI taxonomy): Eukaryota > Metazoa > Mollusca > Cephalopoda > Sepiida > Sepiolidae > Sepiola > Sepiola atlantica. The sequence continues at coordinate 22,076,762 of OY744515.1, read as the reverse complement.
AGATATATAAGATACTGGCAGGTGAGAGAAGTTTACTAGCCCGGTAGAGGGAGGCCACCTTTTTGCAGCAGAATTGGCAGTATCTTTAATGTATGTGATCCGATGTATATTAACGGTGAATGCTAGGCCGAGTTGTTTGCAATGTTTGACTCTCACGTAGAGTGCTAGTAGCCATGGCAATCTAGGGTTGTAAAGGTATCTTACACTTTTTAACGGAGAAGAGCTTTGTCTCTGTAAAATTACATGTAACCATCCCTCTTTGGCTGCATTCCACTACAGAGTAGATCTTGTTTTCTACGTATTGAGCCATTGTCTTAGATACGTGTGCGTTCATTTTTTCGAGAATAGAACGTGGTGTCACCAGCAAATATACCCATCTCGGACGCAATAACATCATCACCACCTGAGCCCCACCCGCGTTTATATCATGTTGTTTAGATGTGCGGCCATCAAAGACGACCTTGAACCTTTCTTTTGTCTCAGAAGAATCTGATTAAATTAAAATTCGTCCAGTAATTACATACCGACAATTCTCATGAGAAGACCTTTATGCCAAACCTTGTCAACTGCTTTAGATATATCAAGCGCTTCTACCGTAGCTTCACCTGCCTTATCGAGTGTATGTAATATGCGTTCAAAAATGGCCGGAAGAATATCCACAGTAAAACGGGCTTGCGTAAACCTATACTGTTGATTAGAACAAAGTTTGGTATTTACGAGATGGTCGACTATCGCCCGATTGACTTATTATTCAAAGACTTTTGCGAAGAGCGGGAAGAGACTGAGGGGGCGATAATTTTTAGGGTCAGTTATTGCACCAGAATCGTTGTACACTGGTACAATAGAGGCACTTTTCCAGTTTTCAGAGAAGCACGATTCGGCAATGCATTTGTTTTAGAGTTTGGAAAGGATAGCAACGGCCAGCTTAGCAGAGCATTTCTTGAAGACTATGACAGGGATAAGATGAGGCCCGCATGCTTTGGAAATGTCAAGTTTTTTATGATATCACAGACTTGGGAAGGGATAATGATCAGATCATATAGTGTGGCTTCAGTCCGCTGTTTGAAGTTTGGGACGGAGATGTTTGTGGAGTCCAAGTTTAAGTTCAAGGCGAACCACCGGACAAAAAGTTCAACCATGCAAGCGATACCGTCGTGGTTAGATAGTAGGGGAATTGTTGATTCCCCATTATTCACCACATTATTATAAATTTTCCAGAAATCGCGAGTTCCTAATTTCTGCGACTTTATGAGTTTTCTGGTCAGCAACATTTACTTACATTTAGCTGCGGCTTGTACACTCTTACAATGATTTCTTGAGGTCATAAATTTTGGTCTATTTGTCGATGACTTATGTGTGGTTTAATCGGTGGAATGCTTGCTCGTATGCGCAATCCGATGTTTGTGGTCGAAATTAAAATCTCAAAATACATAAATTTGGATAGTTGGATGTAAGAAGAATGCTGCGTTTATACTATCGGAAACATAGTCGAGTAGGTTACAGTCCTCGACCAAAGGGGTACGATAAAGGAAATAAAGATAACTAATGCTGTGTTGTTCGGTTAATCTAAGGCACATGCACGCCAAATCATCTAGTCAACAGGAAAGTGTTACGGATATAGACTCGGAGCTCGTGTATATGATTCTCAGAGTTTGTACGTGAGTGTGGCAGGTATTTTCGTATTTAACAATGATTATAAAAGTGTAGATTAGTTTCGCTGTGTGCTAGGATATCTGGAGAGTTTACTTAAAGGAAGGCTTCTACATCATCGAGGTTAGTCCTAAGCCTCGGATATTTGTGAAAGAGAGCCTCAAGGGAGGATGGGATTTGATTGATTTGAAGAAGAGGTTAGCTTTGATCGTTTTTCTTTTGTCATAGACAGGTATATTGTTAATAAATAGCATGGGTTGGACAAAGTGGGTATTATTGAAGGCCAGACGATAAACTTAACACTTACCCAAGTCTTTGTCTATAGGATTTTGGCACCGGGAAACCCCACCGGAGATAAGTGCAGCATTCTATTCCATACGCGACATGGACCTACAGTTATCTCAATATTATACAACTATAGATAAAACAGTCGCTCTTAGTGCTACCTAAGAGTTAGAGCTCTATTACCATAAATCGGACACAGCAGCAAGACAAGCTGTCAGACCTGTACTCTCAACCTGTCAGAACTAGAGTGACCCAGACTAGTCATGTGCAAGAAAGTGACAAGCAAGTGTCCCCAAGTTGTCCAGATAGAGACAAAGAGCAATATTGGGACGGCGTTTTTTGCCCTAGATAGGAAACAAAGCCGAGCATTGGGTGTCTTTGAGGTATCCCTTTGATGCTGCCTCTGCGCCTGGCTAATAGACAAAAGAAGAAGTGAAAAATTAGACCTATTACTCCTTCAGAAATTATTAAGTTTGCAAACCGGATATTTTATTTGTGTATACCAAATAGTATAAGTAGTTTTAGCTTTGTCTTGTTTTTTATTTCGAAGAATCATTTTTCATATTAATATTATTTGTTTAGTATTTCTGGGCACCAACACGTATAATTTTACTCTTCAACCTCAAACGTAAAAATATAATTTTTAACAATCAAATTTTAAATTGCAATAAAAATGCATTTACCGTTTAATTGGTTATTTATCTAATTTTCAGTAAAATGTCTTCAAGTAACCTTAAAAACATATTTAATAAAAGAGCCAAGAAATTATGTTAAACTGAGATCGTATGTTTTTAGGTAGTCTTATATTATGGATATTAAACTTTATCTATTTCCCGGTTTGTCCGGTCTTATTGTCTAACTATTCATAAACACAATTTACATGTTGTATAAATGATTCCGTATCTGCTGATTATTTTGAATGGATAACAGTTATCAATTCTCTTATAAATGTATGACAGCATGATTAGTGCCAATGGTTGAGTGGCGGTAATATTTTGTTTTTATTGAAATTCGTTTGCATGAAAGAGCGCAACTTTTGACTGGAATTGTAGTAAAATATTATTGTCATTTAAATCGTTTTGAAATTTTAGATTTTGAAGGTATCGTTTTCATTTATAAGTGTTTGAAATTTTATATTTCTCACAGGAAGTCAAATTGATCACTGTGATGGTCCAATAGTGACACCTGTGATATTCTGGGTAACTTGGTTTAGAATTATTGAAATGTAATGATCTTTAAAAAACAATTTTTTAAATAATTTTTTTAAAAGTAAGTGATCAGTCTCTGTGATATCTGAAAGTCATTAGGCATACACATTTCGAGAATTATTGTAACTTGAGGCCTTTCAACTGAAAGGCATTACACGGGGCGATGATACGATAATAGATCATTGTGAGTGGCTGAAAGAAGGAGAGATTGTATTTCTCTTCCCCGGTTCGTCTCTTATTCGAGGCATTTTTGTTTTAATTAGGTTGGTAATGCTACGTAAATGGGTTAGGTAACGCTGAGGTTAATATAGTAACATGGTGGATTTAAACGAAGAAGTATGTGTAATTTAAAGCCTTATAATATATTATATGTTAATTAGAAAAAAATTGCATTGGTTAGTTAAGTTAAATAAAGTATCTCTTTAAATTAATAAACTATCTTTGTTTCTGTATCTGAATATCTCTTCCAACTTGTCTCTTCTTAGGAAAAGTCAGACACAACATCGACAAATCACCACGGAGGAGAAACGATTCGTGCTTAACAATATGGCCGTATACTCATAAACTAAATACCATCATACAGCCACTTCGGTGATTAAACGTCTACCGTTACAACCTCCGAAAATGGAGATACACTTACGTATACAATAATTTGCCCAAACGACACAATATATTGGCTATAACAAAAGTTCTAGTGTCATGAATGTCACAATAGATGAATAACTGCTTACATTTCGTAACTGATCATTATAATACCCGTTATGAATAGAGCCGTGACCAGATTGAACTGTTATGAAGAGTTCCCCGAAAAATGCATTACATGTTTTGTCTTTTATTTAATGATAGTTAAACCGCAGTAAAATTAGCTAAAATTATGTGTATACCACAAACCTGAAATTGTATTGATTATTTTACACACATTATATTATGTTATAATATAAGTATATACTTTAATATATATATATATATATATATATATATATATATATATATATATATATATAGTTCGGCAGCAAGTCATTTCTTATGCAAGCGTCATTAAAGACCATAGGCTTTTCTCTCTTCAGAATGTTTCTTGTCAACTTTTCGACACGGCGAGCGATTCTTCGGTTTTCTGGTGTTAATTGGTGGGGTATGCCACATAACGTTGTGTCGTGGGCCATTTCTCCAGCGATTTCGGTCTCTCGACCGTCTTCAGGAGGCTGTGTCTTATTGTTACTAAGAGACGTATTTATAGTTTCACAAGCGGGGCTACCCGGCGTTGCTTGGGGTGATAAAAACATTTAATTGAAGAAGAATCGTGTGTGTAACATCTTTATATTGAAACTTCTATTTCTCTCCTTCTCTCTATAGCCGTCTCTTTATCTTTCTACTTTTCTCTTCCCTGGTCGCCCCATTTCACCGCTACTTTCTCATTTTGTCTTTTGCGGAAGCTGTTTCTTCACAACCATTTCATCCTACGTTTCCCAGGGCAATAGTATGACATATTTCTATAAAAAGTACCACCTCTGTCTGCTCCTTCTATATAGGTACTTATCTCCGCCCCGGTATTCATACTATATACGAATCTATCGCCACCCCGGTTCGCATACAATATACGTACGTATTGCTGCCCCAGTGCACATAATATATACATACCTATCGCAACCCCGGTTCAGATACTATATAAGTACCTATCGCTGCCTGGGTGCAGATACTATATAAGTACCTACTGCCGCCCCGGTGCGAATGCTAAATACGTACCTTTCGCCGCCTCGGTGCCCATTCTATATACGTACCGATCGCCGCCCTGGAGCGCATGCTAAATACATACCTATCACCGCCCGGTGATATATATGTACTTATTGCCGCCCATGTGCACATGCTATATACGTACCTATTGCCGACCTGGTGTGCATACTACATATGTACCTATCGCTGCCCCAGTGTAAATACTAAATATGTACATATCGCCGACCCGGTGCGAATGCTAAATACATACCTATCGCCACTGCTATGCACTACTATATACATACCTATTGCCACCCCAGTGCACATACTATGTATATACCATATCGCCGGCCCGGTGCGCATACTATATTAGTACCTATCGCCGCCCTCGTGCGCATACTATATACTTACCTATCTCTGCAAGGGTACACATACTGTATATGTACGTATCTCCAGCACAGTTCGCATACCTCATATTAATACGCCCCTGTCGTGTCAGAAAAACAAAATAGTGTTCATTCATGTATTGTCACTATCATAAATATAAATATTTTTGGTTAAGTAAAGAAAAAAAAAAATTTTTTTGCTCCTCCAAGAAAATTTTTTTTTCATCCTCCCCCATACTTAAAAATATTTTTAATTTAAAAGAAAAAAAAAGAAATTTTTTTTTTCGGGCGGGGGGATAAATTTTTTTTTTCGTTGTTTTAACTAAAAATATTTCTACGTATGGGGGATACATAGAAATATTTTTAGTTCAAACAACGAAAAAAAATATTTACCCCCCGCCCGAAAAAAAATATTTTTCATCCTCCCCATACATATAAATATTTTTAATGAAAAAGAAAAAAAAAAAAATTTTGACACCCATCCCCCTCAAATTTTTTTTACCCTTCCCATACATATATTTTAGTTTAAAAAAGAAATAGGAAAAAAAAAATGTTGACTACCCCTAAAATTTTTTTTTTCATTCTAACCCATACATATGAATATTTTTTATAAAAGAAACAAAAAAAATACTCCCCCCAATTTTTTTTTACCCTTCCCCATACATAGAAATATTTTCAGTTAAAGAAAGAAAAAAAAAATTTCCGAGGTGCCTCGGTCATATCTAAGAAGCATACTGCAGATGCCTCCGGTTCGTATATTGTAGAAGCACCCCCGGTGCTGGGTCCTATACTGTAGAATCGCCCCTGGCCCCTATACTGCAGAAGTACTCATGGTCCCTATTCTACATAAGCCTCCGGGTCCTATATTGTAGAAGCACCCTCGGTGCTGGGTCCTATATTGTAGAAGCACATCGGTAAAATCAAAACGAGGCGGATTTTCAATAAAAAAAATAATGAAAAAAAGACACGCACCGTATATATATTTTAATCAGAATTTATTGGTTTTTGAAAGAAGAAAAATCAATTATTAACTTTTCAATAAACTCTGTTTTTTTATGAACAATTTAATGATTATAAAGAACATAATCAATGAAAAAAACGACTTTTAATTTTATTTTCCTGTTTTGGTACTGGTAGAGTTTTTGATCCGGCCAAATACTTGGTAAGTGTTAGTTTATGGCTAGTTCATGGTTAAGTTAAGGTTAGTTTAGGGTTTATTTAGGGTTAATTAAAGGAAAAACCAATTCGGTTTTTGGCTGGTTACAATACTGTACAAGCTTTATTTGTGAGAATCTTTTTTTAGTCATTTACGAAACAATTGCAGATTTTCTTTTGGAGTAAGTGCAGATGGCGGAAGAAGCGTTTCGTCCTTTCTGTTGGGTACTGTCACCAGGAAATGTTTCTTCTCTTCAGGGTCGTATCTTCCGAACACTTAAAGAGGTCGTTTGCTTCTCAAGTCTTTTGTATTAGCTAAGCGTTTCGGCATCTTCCGGCTGTTTACATAAAAGGCCGGAAGATGCCGAACAAAAAGTTGGTTTTGTCTGGCTCTGTTTTACCTACCCGGCGTTAAACGTTTATTTTTCTTGTATTATTTCTTGAGTGGCGAGTTATTCTTGTTTCTTTTAAAAACGAAAAAGTTTGCTATGACCTGCTTTTAAATAACAATAAGTTGTTTGGGTGCAATGAAACCCTGTCGAAAATAATTTTATTTTCTGCATATAACTGTAATGTAAAATAATCACTTTTCTAGGACACCAGTAAGGATCTGGTCCTGAAAGTGGTTTATGAATATTCATGGAATGTTTTTAATTAGCAATACATTTTGTGAGTTTGGGTTTCGGTTAATAAATATAATAATTATAAATGAATATGAAATAATTAGTAAATGTTTCAAATTTAACAAATATTTTCCAGCAGAAAAAGCCCCTATATATATATATATATATATATATATATATATATATATATATATATATATATATATATATATATATATGTATATATATATATATATATATATATATATATATGAAATTACCTGACCAATATTACAGTTTACGCCAACTACCAAACGTTTCGATGCTATTACATCTCTTCGAGTATATATATATATATATATATATATATATATATATATATATATATATATATGAAACTAAAATGGAATAAGCGGAATAACTAAAAAGCTCAACGTTTCGCCCAAATAGGCTTTGTCAAGAAGAAACGAAAACATGCAAAAAATAACGTTCGCTCTTGACAAAGCCCATTTCGGCGAAACGTTGAGAATTTTAGGTCTTCCGCTTTTTAGTTTCATACCGTCGGATTATGTTATCCTTTCATCTATTCTATATATATATATATATATATATATATATATATATATATATATATATATATATATATATATGAGAAAAAAGAAACAATGTTTTGGACAATATGTGAAAATAAAAATGGAATAAAGGATAAGCAATTCAACAACTAACAAAAATAAACTATATATATATATATATATATATATATATATAATTATACATTTTAGAGTATTGTGTTCACGTTTGAGTTATGTATATATATATATATATATATGTATATATATATATATATATATGAGAAAGAAAAGAAGGGAGTAATCCGACGTTATGTGTAATTAAAGAGGAAAAAACCAAGATATATTTTTCATATATTCATCAACGTTTCGTCTTTATTGAGGAAGGCTTACAATAAAGACGAAACGTTGATGAATATATAAAAAAATATCTCTTGGTGTTTCGTTTTACATTTCCCATATATATATATATATATATATATATATATATATATATATATATATATATGTAATTATTTGATGGAAAACATATTTTTAACTTACCTATTTCGTACTGAGTTATTTGGATAATTTTAGAAGCAAGGTAAATTCCAATTTATTTTTCCCTTGTTCATTTTTCGCTAGAATATTCTTTATGATAATTTTCGGAAACCCTTCCTTTCCTCTAGCCTTCAATGAAGTAGGACACTATTTATATCATATATCCTGAAGAAAAAGCAAAACGAAAAAGCAACTTAGACTTACTTTTCTTCAAAAATAGTTTAAACTACTTAGTACAAAATAGTAAGTAACACGTTTTATGTTTTCACTCTCCTGTGTGCTTATGATTTTCCATCGACTTATTACACCTACACTAATTCTGCAGATTCTACTATTATAAATTCTATAACTTACTACGATTTCGGTTGACTCAATCATCTTTCGAAAATATTGCTTGTTAAGTAATTCAACGATCTGTTAATTAAATTAAGATGTTGTTTTCGTATTCATGAAAATTATGGCATTAGTGTGTTATTAAAAAAAAATAATGTTACTAGTTTGTTAGTGTAAAAATAATTATTAGTTTAGTAAATGAACCTAACTTCCTCCCTTGAATAAATTTCTCGTCACGGCAATGTGGTTTGAATTGCTATGTATATTAATGTCTGATGTGATCTACTTGTAAAAAGTTTAGATAGCTTTGCTGGAAATGTTTTTGCGTACATTTTTAAACGATGCAGTTTGTTTAATCACTTAATTTGGTTTTTCACCGAATGTTTTAACGGCCTAAATAAGTTATTTATACAGATACATTTAATTATGACAAATAGTCAAAATAGTCATGAAAAGTCATGAAATAATTTTGTGAAGCTAATTTTATTAGTAGGGTCAAGTTCATAATTCGCTTGAGTAAGAGTTACATATTCTTTAATTCCGTATATTTTCCGTTCATTGTTTAATAAATTTATTAATAGTAATTCATGTAAATTGTCAACAGTATCTTCTTTATATTATTATTGCGACCGCTTGATGTTCAGACGAGTAAAAGAAACGTTTTCTTCTGTATTATGAGAAAATAGTAATTTTACAGGGAAGAAAGTATAATTCTAGTTAATTTGGTCGAGAAACGAAAATATGAAGAGATGGATTATTGAAGACTGTAGTTTATGTAATAGTATTATTGTTGAAAAATTCTCGTGTAAAAATCTGGAAAATAACAAGTTCGTTGTGTAGTTAGAAAATAAGTAATTTTAGTTTCAAACAACTGAAATGAAATTTTCCTATTCCAAGATGGTGGACGTGAAACATTAATCATTAAACAAATCGAACACCTTGTATCCTTTAAAAGTAAAATTTTGAAAATTAAGTTACTCTTACAAAGTTTAAGTTACTCTTACAAAGATGTAATAAAAACGACCGTCGAAGTGGATTTTAAAGTGAATTTTATATGAAACAAAAACATTGGAAAATTTACTATATGCACATCTAATTAATGTTCAATTATTTACAGTCGGTAAATAACATTTCGAAACATTTAATTATATGATTGATTTCAGCTCACACTTTTGACCAGGTTAGTAAGGAAAAATGTATCCACTGAACTCCTACACGGTCAAAGTATTATACACCAAATCAAAATGAATTAAATTCCTGCCAATAATACAGAGGTGAAACAAACGACAATTAGGTAAGCCAGAATCAATATATATATATATATATATATATATATATATATATATATATATATATATATATATATATATATATATATATATATGCTTTCTTTTCTTGAGTTAAGCATACTAGTAAGTAAAATAACAAATTGCCACCAGCGTATAAACGCAATGCTCTTTGTGTAATGAAAGGGAATTTCCGGCATTTTGACATTATTTATCATTGTGATTTCACCTATCTTAGCAGCTGCCAAAGTGTCTAGGAGTTATAAGCGTCGACTATCGTATAGACGGTCGAGTTTCGATTCCGGTTTGAAACAGTTGTTTGTCTAGCGGCACTAAAACGCTGTGATGCAGATGACTCTATATATATATTACTATTAACAGGCTATATTTACCTTCGTTTACTTTGGCTCGGTAAAATTAGTGATTCATTTCCAAAACAAATCTCTTTGTTTGTACAAATATGTTTTTTTCTTCGAATACACGAGGAGTTATTTTTCCACAATGGCCGATCTTGACGTCCATTCGAAAATATGTTCCCGGCAACAATATTAATTATATTATTTATTTATTTAAATATAGTTGAAGTTTGCATTACGTTCAAAGAACGACTGAAAGATTAGATATGCGGGGCAAACAATACGTGCTTACAAAAATTCGTCAGGTAAATTATTGAATGTCAGATGTTCGGAACAATACCTACGGGTCATCCATCGCTGAACATCTAATAAATAACTGTTCCTTTGCCTCCAACTTAAGTATTGACTTATTCTCCATTTTCAGTATGTCACACTCTCTCGTCCAACACACGATTTTAGACACTATTTATATCATATCTCTGCCACATTATTTTTGCAAGCAAAGAGAAAACTTTCACGGACTTAATGTTGTTTCTATTTGATTGAAAACTGTTTTTGTCTCCGTTTCCTTCGTCGTAGTTCTAATAGCATGATTATTTTCTCTTTTAATCCGAAACTGACTTTAGCTCTCTTGAGCGATGTTCGAAACAGTTTAGCTAACCCCTTAATTCTTTTAATTTTTTATTCATTATCTTAAAAAATAAATATTGTCTGTTTAAATCCATAACATGTTGTACTACAAAAAATATTTCAATACTTTAATACCAGATACAAATCTGAATTAATCAGTGTATTAAATGCTCTACTACAGATTAAAAGTAAAATAAAAACTGCTCGTGCTTGAGCAATAAAGTGTGTCCCCGTTTTATTTCATTTAGAATTAAAAGAGCGGGCTATATATATATATATATATATATATATATATATATATATATATATATATATATATATATATATATATATATATATATATATATATATATATATACAGATTCTAATCGGGTACAATAGTGTAATGATCTAATATAGTCTAATGTGTAATCGATATTAGAATCCTTTATGTTTATATGCATATACGTCCTTGACAAAATGTACATATATTTAATAATCTTACGTATATATATATATATATATATATATATATATATATATATATATATATATATATATATATATATATATATATTTATATATATTTATATATATTTATATATATATATTTATATATATATATATATATTTATATATATATGTATATTTATATATATATATATTTATATATATATTTATATATATATATATTTATATATATATATATATATATATATATATATATATATATATATATATATATATACATTCGCGTGTGAACTTGTCCATGAAAGGGTATTCATTCATAGATCAATTATTGTAATCTAAAGGGATTACAAAACCGTATAATCTAAATTTTGTTGTACATAATTTATGCTACGTTGATTTCTATCCCATCAGGAGCAAATATTAGCCTTTTGTTTTCTGATCACAATACTGAATGAAAGGGAAACATTTTTATTGTTCTGTTTTCATGTCGCAAACCCAACGGTGATTTACTCGCATTAGACCTGAACTTGTCGTTCAGTCTTTTGGCTCTAATCTATTTTAACAACAAGGAAACATTTATCTCCTGAATAGACAAGGATCTATTCGACCTTGGGAAATAATTGACCAACTCTAGTTTTGCATATTTAGCCTACTTGAGAACTATTAGAATAATATATGTATATCTAATAGCCTGGATTTGTGTACGCTTGTTTTTATACGGCTCCACAATGTGTTATCGGATGGACAGTATATTTGATACGAAAGCAGATAGCAAATGCCAAATAATTCACAAAAAAAGCTGTGATACTCGACCCAACCATTGTTACACTATAATCCGATAAGTAATGCACACATACAATCTTATCATATGCACACATTATACTCAGGATTAAATCATATATAATTGATAAAAATTATTATAAACCGCCCAGATAAATTGTCTCCCTACTGAATTACCAATCATGCACTTTGATGTTGAAATTATTGCACATCCGACTGGGGTAGTAAATAATGGAATGATTCTTGTGATGTTTGTTTGTTTTGGTGGATAATTAACTTTATCGCACATAAGTGTTGTTTGTTCTGAATGAATACAAAATGCCATTCTCGTCAGAGTCGGTGTTTGAAAGCACCTTGTAACATTTTCTACCAAAAATAAACACTGTCTTGAAACAGCTGTAAACAGCATTAAATCATTTGTGTATAGGTTTTATTTGGAATATTATTTGACAATGACCTTAATCTACAAGTATCCATAATCATACACAGCTCAATCTTACTAAATATTTAACTCTCAGTATTTGAATGTTTATGAGTGATCTTTTAAGTTATTTCAAAAATTTATGTAATTGATTTACATTTGGATGTGTATATATATATGTTTATATACATATATATATATACATATATATATATATGTATATATATATATATATATATATATATATATATATATATATATATATATATATATGTATGTATGTATATATAACGATAGAAGCTTGGAGTTTTGAAAATCCATAGGTTAAGGAAAGTAAAATAAGTTTATTTCTATATTCCTTGTTTAAACTACTTGATGATACAATAAATATTGTTCTTTTTTTCCAATTTTTATTCTCATCATTCATTAAATTTTATAATTACTCTATCTCGTATATTTAGCATCGACTTTTCATTATAGGGTTATTTTAAAGATAATCTTTTATTGTTATTATCTTTCTATTATATATATATATATAAATATATATATACATATATACATATATACATTTATATATATATATATATATATATATATATGTGTGTGTGTGTGTGTGTGTATGTGTATGAGTGTGTATATGTGTTTGTGTGCGTACAAGACTACCCGGTACGTATTTTATTCGAGAATTTTTAAACTGTAATATATCTGTTAAGAAATGCTACTTACATACCTAAAATTACTTCGATATTATCATTAATGATAGTATTAAAGCGACTTTTTATTTTCTTATCTAATTTAAATTCATTTTTTAAGATGTGCACAAATACGGTGTATAAATTATGGAGTTAATATATCTGTAAATGCTTACAGAGACATTATCAAACATAAACGAGTGCTTGAATCAGTATGAAGTGAAAGAGGAGCGAATGAATTACATAGATAGTTAAGAGAGAAAGAGAGAGAGAGAGAGAGATTAATAAAATAGATTTTTTATTCAAACATTACTCAATCCTAGAAGTAAGGCATATTTCAGCATGTCTTTTGTGTTATTAAATCATTTAAAAAGTCTTTCGAAAGTAAACATTGATTAACTCACATTTTGTATATGAATAGATTTTTTTTCTAAAGAATCAAGAAAATGTAGAAAACAATTTAGTGAAAAGTTGTACTTATTGCTTGAATCTACATTTTTTTTACAAGTTTACGACAGAGAAGTGTGCAGATTACCAAAGTTAAACACAATATAAATATGTGCGAGTTATTTCCCCTTACATTTGTAAACTACCGACATGGTGGATGGAAGATGATGTTTAACGTCCAAGCCAATATCTAGGTAAAAAGCGGTAGACATTCTTATTCTATTTAATTAACTTTTATAATTCAATTCAAATAATTGTTGGTTTGTTTTAAAAATGCTTATGGAATTTTATTTGTTTATTTTAAGTTTTCGCGTTAAATGACTATCTTGCGTTTACATTTTACGTTGACCACGTGCGTTCAATAAATATTCGTTCACCATTCAGACTCGTGTCTCCTAGATTTTGGCCGCTGTTGCCGCAGTTACACAGAGTTACATCATTTTATCACTCACGAATGGTTGCTTCAAACCTTAAATAAAGATTTTCCTACGCCCCTGCTTCACTCGTGTAAGCTATAAATTAATACAGTTTTCACAAAAGTTAAATGTTTTTGATTTTCTTAAAGTGTGTTGTTGTTCGACCTATTTGAACTTATTAAATGTGGTTCAAGATAACAGATCTGTCCTGTCTCCATGTTTCTATTATATAAAGTAACGGTGTCTTCGTGCTCAGCAAGAACTTACAAAAATAGACTTACACACCCGACATATTCTGATTCAGTATGATACAAGCAGGTTATGGTAGAACACCTCTATACTATTTATACACATCCGACGCGACGGAGACCCCGTTCTCCTTATGAATATCACCATAGACTTCACCGTAATGTTTTACGTGAGAAATGTTGGGGTTGGGTCTTGGCTTTGCTTTAAACGGCAGAGACAACCATCTTAAGTCCAACCCTTCCTCAGCGTAAGACATGGTATAGTGAGAGGTACCCAGTTAATGAGGCTCTAGTTAAAATCGAGGAGAAGTCATCAGGACCCGTCGTTCTCTGGTCGTCTCTGCGTCTGCGTGTGGCAAGCAAATACGTGTCCGGTGCAGAACCGCAAATCAATAGAGTGAAATTGGCAATGTCGCTTCTGCGCCATTCATTTCTTTGTCCTGAAACAAACCTTCCACGACTTCGCATGCAACCGCTGAACATTTCTACTCTCGGTGTCGGGAGCAATACCTTCAATTCTACAGGGTTTAGCCGGTTAGCTCTGATGCTACCACGTTGGTACCGCATCAACCACGGTGAAGAATAGTTAGACTTTGGGGGGGGGGGGGTCGTGCATTGCCAGGTGAATGTACTCTGACTCTGTTAATCGATACCAAATACGAAGAAATCCTTCTCATTCCTCCACCGCTTTTAGCATATTTCTGTATCGTTGAGTGGCTTCGATTCTTTCAATTATTTTTCTTTGAGATTTCGCAATTGGTTTTCGCCTACAAAAACAACCGGAGAAGAAAGAGACGGCAGAAGGGCGGGCAGTTAAAAATGAAAACACATAACCAGATATTGTCGATCTGTAATTTACTGATGTCACGTATCTAAAGTTACACTTTTTGATATTAACGAGTCTTTCTCTCTCAGTTTGTTTATCCTCAACCACGTTTCGATACGAGATCACGCTACGGCCAAGATAATGAACTACGGTGGTATTCGCTCTCGAATGAAATTACTCTTTTCCTTCAATTTTGATTGATTCCTAAAAACCTAATTGTTTTAAACCCACCATCTCCTCTATAAAGGGCAGTTGTCTGTATGTTTGTCTGTTTGTTTGTATGTCCAGCTTCTCCTCAAAAACTATGCGGCGACATGTCAAAAAGTTGATATCTTCAGCACCGTATAACACCTGGGATCATAATATCTCAAAATTACAACAAAAAAACATGTTGCTGGGGGTCAACGGGGCCAGTCTCTGGCAGCGGGTCTGGTTTTTTCAAACTTTTCTAATGTTATTCAGTAGTAATTTGGAAATCAGCCAATGTAATTATGTAATAATAATTTTGTTTTCAACCAACTTATTCTTGTGCACGTGACGTCACAGTATTAGGTATATGACGTCATCGTTATAGGTTTTTAATTTTTTTTTCTCTTCAAAATTTATTTTACTTCAACATATTTTTATACATAACATATAAAAGTGTATTCTGATGTAAAATTCACAGAGTAAGATGATGAGAGTATTCCCGAATCTATAAACCCACTTCTTAGGGGTCCATGGGGTATATTTCATCGGGGGGGGGGGGGGTCAGTTATTTTTCATTATATATATATTTTAGAAATATGCAAAGTCACGCTTTTAACAGGAAATGACGTCAGAGGAAAAGAGTGTAGGGAAGAAAATCCCTCACACTACAACCCTGCTTTCCCTCTCACTCCCACCCTTTCTACCTTCCTTTCCACCCCTACGCCCATTCTGTTGTTATGATACCACCCTCCTAGGCATTACCTCCTCCTTTTTGACAGTTGTGGAGATAGTGCGGCGGTGTGACTGCTTCAGGTCAAATTAGGGGAAGGGGGAGTGTCGGCATTCGCCGGTGGAGCGCCTCAGGTCAAATTTGGAGATGGGGGATTGTCGGCATAATGCAAAGTCACGATTTTAACAGGAAATGACGTCAGAGGAAATCCTTAACGGCACCTTTTTGAACATGAGTTTATAGTGAAGCAAGGGTTGCTTAATCTTAACGAAACATAAGTTTGTATTGAAGCAACTGTTGCTTAATCCCTAACGGCACTTTTTTTAACATGAGTCCATAGTGAAGCAAGGGTTGCTTATTCCATAACGGTATTTTTTGAACATGAGTTTATAGTGAAGCAAGTGTTGCTTAATTCTAACCGCATTTCTTCTTTTGACATGATACCATCCTCCCAGGTGTTACCTCCTTCTTTTTGAGAGGTGTGAAGTTAGTGTAGTATCATTAAAATTAAAGTAATAAATAATTATGCTCACCCATTGTTTTCACTAATATTTGTATACATATTAAATAATGTCTCAATAAGTAAAGTAAGAAAAGAGATAATTATGCTCCGCCACTGTTTTCACTAATATTTATATACATATAAAATAACGTCTCTAGAAGTAAAATAAAAAGAGAAATAATTATGCTCCACCAATGTTTTCACTAATATTTGTATACATATTAAATAACGTCTCAAGAAGTAAAGTAAGAAGAGAAATTATTATGCTCCGCCATTGTTTTCACTAATATTTGTATACATGTTAAATAACGTCTCAATAAGTAAAGTAAGAAAAGAAATAATTATGCACCCCATTGTTTTCACTTATATTTGTATACATACTAAAAAACATCTCAATAAATAAAGTAAGAATAGAAATAATTACGCTCCGCCACTGTTTTCACTAATATTTGTCTACATGTTAAATAACGTCTCAATAAGTAAAGTAAGAATAGAAATAATTATGCTCCACCATTGTTTTCACTAATATTTGTATACATGTTAAATAACGTCTCAATAAGTAAAGTAAAAAGAGAAATAATTATGCTCCGCCATTGTTTTCACTAATATTTGTATACATATTAAATAACGTCTCAATAAATAAAGTAAGAGAAATAATTATGCTCCGCCATTGTTTTCACTAATATTTGTATACATATTAATTAACGTCTCAATAAGTAAAGTAAGAAGAGAAATAATTATGGTCCGCCATTGTTTTCACTAATATTTGTATACATATTAAATAACGTCTCAATAAGTAAAGTAAGAAGAGAAATAATTATGCTCCGCCATTGTTTTCACTAATATTTGTATACATATTAAAAAACATCTCAATAAATAAAGTAAAAATAGAAATAATTATGCTCCGCCACTGTTTTCACTAATATTTGTATACATGTTAAATAACGTCTCAATAAGTAAAGTAAGAAAAGAGATAATTATGCTCCCCCATTGTTTTCACTAATATTTGTATACATGTTAAATAACGTCTCAATAAGTAAAGTAAGAAGAGAAATAATTATGCTCCGCCATTGTTTTCACTAATATTTGTATACATGTTAAATAACATTTTTTGTTTTGAACTCAAAATATTTCGCAGGGTTGGGAGAGAGTGAAAAATTAGTTGGGAGTAGGATGCTGGAGACATTGAGGGGTCGGAGAAAATTTTAGGGGTCAGGCCGAACTTTTTAGGGGTCAGGCCAAATTTTTTTCTTTTTTTTGGTTTTGAACTGAAAATATTTCTCAGGGTTGGGGGAGAGTGAAAAATTAGGGGGCTGGAGAGATTTAGGGGTCGGGGAAAATTTTAGGGGTCAGGACGAACTTTTTAGGGGTCAGGCCAAATTTTTTTCTTTTTTTTGGTTTTGAACTCAAAATATTTCTCATGGTTGGGGGAGAGTGAAAAATTAGGGGGCTGGAGAGATTTAGGGGTCGGGGAAAATTTTAGGGGTCAGGACCAACTTTTTAGGGGTCAGGCCAAATTTTTTTGTTTTTTTTTTGTTTTGAAGTCAAAATATTTCTCATGGTTAGGGGAGAGTTAAAGATTAGGGGGCTGGAGAGATTTAGGGGTCGGGGAAAATTTTAGGGGTCAGGACGAACTTTTTAGGGGTCAGGCCAAATTTTTTTGTTTTTTTTTGGTTTTGAACTGAAAATATTTCTCAGGGTTGGGGGAGAGTGAAAAATTAGGGGGCTGGAGAGATTTAGGGGTCGGGGAAAATTTTAGGGGTCAGGACGAACTTTTTAGGGGTCAGGCCAAATTTTTTTGTTTTTTTTGGTTTTGAACTCAAAATATTTCTCAGGGTTGGGGGAGAGTGAAAAATTAGGGGGCTGGAGAGATTTTATGGTCGGGAAAAATTTTAGGGGTCAGGACGAACTTTTTAGGGGTCAGGCCAAATTATTTTCTTTTTTTTGGTTTTGAAGTCAAAATATTTCTCAGGGTTAGGGGAGAGTGAAAAATTAGGGGGCTGGAGAGATTTAGGGGTGGGGAAAATTTTAGGGGTCAGGACGAACTTTTTAGGGGTCAGGCCAAATTTTTTTGTTTTTTTTTGGTTTTGAAGTCAAAATCTTTCTCATGGTTAGGGGAGAGTGAAAAATTAGAGGGCTGGAGAGATTTAGGGGTCGGGGAAAATTTTAGGGGTCAGGACCAACTTTTTAGAAGTCAGGCCAAATTTTTTTGTTTTTTTTTGTTTTGAAGTCAAAATATTTCTTATGGTTGGGGGAGAGTTAAAGATTAGGGGTCTGGAGAGATTTTATGGTCGGGAAAAATTTTAGGGGTCAGGACGAACTTTTTAGGGTTCAGGCCAAATCTTTTTCTTTTTTTTTTGGTTTTGAACTCAAAATATTTCTCAGGGTTGGGGGAGAGTGAATAATTAGGGGGCTGGAGAGATTTAGGGGTCGGGGAAAATTTTAGGGGTCAGGACGAACTTTTTAGGGGTCAGGCCAAATTTTTTTCTTTTTTTTGGTTTTGAAGTCAAAATATTTCTCAGGGTTAGGGGAGAGTGAAAAATTAGGGGGCTGGAGAGATTTAGGGGTCGGGGAAAATTTTAGGGGTCATGACCAACTTTTTAGGGGTCAGGCCAAATTTTTTTGTTTTTTTTTGTTTTGAAGTCAAAATATTTCTCAGAGTTGGGGGAGAGTGAAAAATTAGGGGGCTGGAGAGATTTAGGGGTCGGGGAAAATTTTAGGGGTCAGGACGAACTTTTTAGGGGTCAGGCCAAATATTTTTTTTTTTTTTTTGGTTTTGAACTCAAAATATTTCTCAGGGTTGGGGGAGAGTGAAAAATTAGGGGGCTGGAGAGATTTAGGGGTCGGGGAAAATTTTAGGGGTCAGGACGAACTTTTTAGGGGTCAGGCCAAATTTTTTTCTTTTTTTTGGTTTTGAACTCAAAATATTTCTCATGGTTGAGGGAGAGTGAAAAATTAGGGGGCTGGAGAGATTAAGGGGTCGGTAAAAATTTTAGGGGTCAGGCCAAATTTTTTTGTTTTTTTTTGTTTTGAAGTCAAAATATTTCTCATGGTTGGGGGAGAGTTAAAGATTAGGGGGTTGGAGAGATTTAGGGGTCATACCGAACTTTTTAGGGGTCAGGCCAAATTTTTTTGTTTTTTTTTGGTTTTGAACTGAAAATATTTCTCAGAGTTGGGGGAGAGTGAAAAATTAGGGGTCTGGAGAGATTTAGGGGTCGGGAAAAAATTTTAGGGGTCAGGACGAACTTTTTAGGGGTCAGGCCAAATTTTTTTGTTTTTTTTTGGTTTTGAACTCAAAATATTTCTCAGGGTTGGGGGAGAGTGAAAAATTAGGGGGCTGGAGAGATTTTATGGTCGGGAAAAATTTTAGGGGTCAGGACGAACTTTTTAGGGGTCAGGCCAAATTATTTTCTTTTTTTTGGTTTTGAAGTCAAAATATTTCTCAGGGTTAGGGGAGAGTGAAAAATTAGGGGGCTGGAGAGATTTAGAGGTCGGGGAAAATTTTAGGGGTCAGGACGAACTTTTTAGGGGTCAGGCCAAATTTTTTTGTTTTTTTTGGTTTTGAACTGAAAATATTTCTCAGGGTTAGGGGAGAGTTAAAGATTAGAAGGGCTGGAGAGATTTAGGGGTCGGGGAAAATTTTAGGGGTCAGGACGAACTTTTTAGGGGTCAGGCCAAATTTTTTTGTTTTTTTTGGTTTTGAACTGAAAATATTTCTCAGGGTTGGGGGAGAGTGAAAAATTAGGGGGCTGGAGAGATTTAGGGGTCGGGGAAAATTTTAGGGGTCAGGACCAACTTTTTAGGGGTCAGGCCAAATTGTTTTGTTTTTTTTTGTTTTGAAGTCAAAATATTTCTCAGGGTTGGAGGAGAGTGAAAAATTAGGGGGCTGGAGAGATTTAGGGGTCGGGGAAAATTTTAGGGGTCAGGACCAACTTTTTAGGGGTCAGGCCAAATTTTTTTGTTTTTTTTTGTTTTTAAGTCAAAATATTTCTCATGGTTGGGGGAGAGTTAAAAATTAGGGGGCTGGAGAGATTTAGGGGTCGGGGGAAATTTTAGGGGTCAGGACCAACTTTTTAGGGGTCAGGCCAAATTTTTTTGTTTTTTTTTGTTTTGAAGTCAAAATATATCTCATGGTTGTGGGAGAGTGAAAAATTAGGGGGCTGGAGAGATTTAGGGTCGGGAAAATTTTAGGGGTCAGGCGGAACTTTTTAGGGGTCAGGCCAAATTTTTTGGTTTTTTTTTGGTTTTGAAGTCAAAATATTTTTCATCGTTGGGGGGAGAGTGAAAAATTAGGGGGCTGGAGAGAGTCAGGGGTCGGGGAAAATTCTAGGGGTCAGGCGGAACTTTTTAGGGGTCAGGCCAAATTTTTTTCAGTGTTTTGGTTTTGAACTCAAAATATTTCTCACGGTTGGGGGACAGTGAAAAATTAGGGGCTGGAAACATTTAGGGTCGGGAAAATTTTAGGGGTCAGGCGGAACTTTTTAGGGGTCAGGCCAAATTTTTTTGTTTTTTTGTTGTTTTGAAGTCAAAATATTTCTCATGGTTGGGGGAGAGTGAAAAATTAGAGGCTGGAGAGATTTAGGGGACGGCGAAAATGTTAGGGGTCAGGCCAAATTTTTTAGGGTCTGCCCAAATGTAGGGGCGGCGATATGTACGTATTTAGCTTCCACACCGGGGCAGCGATAGGTACTTATTTAGCATTCAGCGGTGGTGATAGGTACTTATATAGCATGTGCACATGGGCGGTAATAAGTACGTATATAGTATGCACACCGGGGCAATGATAGGTATGTATTTAGCATGTGCACTGAGGCAGCGATCAGTTCATATATAGCACGCGCACCGGGGCGGCGATAGGTACGTATATAGCACGTGCACAGTGGCGGCGAAAGGTACATATTTAAAATTCACACCGGGCGGCGAAAGGTACATATTTAAAATTCACACCGGGGCGGCGATAGGTACGTATTTAGCATTCACACCGGGGCGGCAGTAGGTATGTATTTAGCATTCGCACTGGGGTGGCGATATGTACATATTTAGCTTCCGCACCGGGGCGGCGATAGGTACGTATTTAGAATTCACACCGGGGCGGCGATAGGTATGTATTTAGCATTCGCACCGGGGCGGCGTCATGTACGTATTTAGCTTCCACACCAGGGCGGCGATAGGTACGTATTCAGAATTCAGGGGTGGCGATAGCTACGTATATAGCATGTACACATGGGCAGCAATAAGTACTACATAGCATGCGCTCTGCGGCAGCGATCAGTACATATATAGCACGCGCACCGGGGCGCCGAAAAGTATGTATTTCGCATTCGGACCGTGGTGGTGATAGGTACATATTTAGCATCAGCACCGGGGCGGCTATAGGTACGTATTTAGCATTCGCACCAGGGCGGCTATAGGTACGTATTTAGCATTCGCACTGGGCCGGCGATAGGTAGGTATTTAGCATTCACACCAAAGCGGCAATATGTACATATTAATTATTTGCACTAGGGCAGCGATAGGTACTTATGTAGCATGCACACCGGGGCGCAATTGGTATGTCTTTAGTATTCGCACTAGGGCAGCGATAGGTACTTATGTAGCATGCACACCGGGGCGCAATAGGTATGTATTTAGCATTCACACCGGGGCAACGATAGGTACTATTTAGCATTCGCAACGGGGCGGCGATAGGTACTTAAATAGTATCTGCACCGGGGCGGCGATAGGTACGTATATAGTATGTGCACTGGGGCGGCGATAGGTACGTATATAGTATGCGCACCGGGGTGATTATAGATACGTATATAGTATGAACACCGGGGTGGAGATAAGTACCTATATAGAAGGCGCAGATAGAGGTGTTACTTTTTATAGAAATATGTCATACTATTACCCTGGGCAATAGGAGAAATGGTGGGGAAGAAACAGCTTTTGCAAAAGGCAAAATTAGAAAGTAGCGGCGAAATGGGGCGACTAGGGAAGAGAAAGGTAGCAGATATAGAGACGGCTATAGAGAGAGGGGCGGACATAGAAGTTTGAATATAAAGATGTTACACACACGATCTTTCTTCAAATATATGTTTTTATGACCCCGAGCAACGCCGGGTAGCCCCGCTAGTCTCCTATATAAAGGGCAGTTGTCTGTATGTTTGTCTGTTTGTTTGTCTGTTTGTTTGTATGTCCAGATACTCCTCAAAAACTACGCGGCGACATGTCAAAAAGTTTACATCTTTAGGACCGCACATATCCTGGGATCATAATATCTCAAAATTACAAAAAAAAAAAAATGTCCCCGGGGGTCAACGGGGCCAGTTTTCGGGGGCGGGTCTGGTTTTTTGAAACTTTTTCAACGTTATTTACTGGTGATTTTGAAATCAGCCAATGTATTCATGTAACAACTTGATAAAAATGCACTGTCCGGTTGTATCAAGTCATCCCATAACTTCTGTCCGGATCTATCGATAACAGTGAAACAAGGGTTGCTCAATCACATCCGCACCTAGCAACCTAAACTTATATCTTTTAAAATAAAAATAGTTCTTTGGGGGAAGGGGGGGTGGAATGTTTGGGACGCGGGGGGGGGGGATTTTTTAGGGGTGGGGGTGGGGGGGAATTTGGGTGGGGGGGGGGTGGGGGGGTGATGGAAATTGACAACATCTTCATCCTCCTGGGCGGGGGGTTCTTCTGCAGTATAGGTACCAGGGGGGGGGGCGCTTCTACAGTATAGGACCCAAGGGCTTCTGCAGTATAGGAACCAGGGGTGCTTCTACAATATAAGACCCGGATGCTTTTGCAGAATAGGAACGATGGGTGCTTATGCGGTATAGGGACCAGGGCTGCTTCTGCGGTATAGGGACCAGGGCTGCTTCTACAGTATAGGGACCAGGGGTGTGTCTACAGTATAGGACCCAGCACCGGGGGTGCTTCTACAATATAGGACCCGGGAGCTTCTGCAGAATAGGGACCATGGGTTCTTATGCAGTATAGGGACCAGGGGTACTTCTACAGTATAGGGACCAGGGGTGCTTCTACAGTATAGCCACCGGGGCGCTTCTACAGTATAGGACCCAGCACCGAGGGTGCTTCTACAGTATAGGACCCAGCACCGGGGTGGGGGGGGGGCTTCGTCAATTTAGGACCCAGAGGCTTCGGCGTTGTCCGGGAGAAAAGTGCTCAATATCCTATTTTGCTTGCGGAGAGGAGAGGAGGAGGAGGGAGAGCCCCGGGCAACGCCGGGTACCCCTGCTAGTCTCCTATATAAGGGCCAGTTGTCTGTATGTCTGTCTGTTTGTCTGTTTGTCTGTTTGTTTGTATGTCCAGATACTCCTCCGAGAGTACCCAACAAACAGTCACACGGTTGACATCATCATGACCGGCCAGCCCCGGGACGTGTAATATCTCAGAACCGGAAATAGAAATTGACTCTTTGGGGGTCGACTGAGCACTTTTCTCCAATGGGGGTGTGGTTTTTTCCTCGATTTTCAACGTTGTTTAGTACTAATTTAAGAAAAAACAATGCTATCATGTATAATTTTAGAAATATGCAAAGTCACGCTTTTATTTAACAGGAAATGACGTCAGAGGAAAAGAGTGTAGGGAAGAAAATCTCTCACACTAAAACTCTTCTTTCCCTCTCACTCCCACCCTTTCTACCTTCCCTTCCTCCCCTACGCCCGTTCTGTTGTTATGATACCACCCTCCTAGGCATTACCTCCTCCTTTTTGAGAGTTGTGGAGATAGTGCGGCGATGTGACTGCTTCAGGGCAAATTAGGGGGGGGGGGAGTGTCGGCATTCGCTTAATTTGGGGGAGCGGCGCGTCAGGCGAAATTATGGGAGGGGGGAGTGTCGGAAAAAAAAATTGACTCTTCGGGGGGGGGGGGCTTTTTCCATCACTTGTTTAGTACTAATTTGAGAAAAAAACAATGCTATCATCGTCACGCTTTTAACAGGAAATGACGTCAGAGGAAATCCCTAACGACATTTTTTTGAACATTGGTTTATAGTGAAGCAAATGTTGCTTAACTACTAACGGCATTTTTGAAACATGCGTTTATAGTGACGCAAGTGTTGTTTAATCAATAACGGCACTTTTTTGAACATGAGTTTATAGTGAAGCAAGAGTTGCTTATACTAACCGCATTTCTTCTGTTGACATGATACCATCCTCCCAAGTATTACCCCCTCCTTTTTGAGAGGTGTGAAGTTAGTGTATTATCAGTGAAATTAAAGTAATAAATAATTATGCACCACCATTGTTTTCACTAATATTTGTATACATATTAAATAACGTCTAAATAAGTAAAATAAGAAGAGAAAAATTATGCTCCGCCATTGTTTTCACTAATATTTGTATACATGTTAAATAACGTGTCAATAAGTAAAGTAAGAAGAGAAATAATTATGCTCCGCCATTGTTTTCACTAATATTTGTATACATGTCAAATAACGTGTCAATAAGTAAGTAAGAACAGAAAAATTATGCTCCGCCATTGTTTTCACTAATATTTGTATACATGTTAAATAACGTGTCAATAAGTAAGTAAGAACAGAAAAATTATGCTCCGCCATTGTTTTCACTAATATTTGTATACATGTTAAATAACGTGTCAATAAGTAAAGTAAGAAGAGAAAAATTATGCTCCACCACTGTTTTCACTAATATTTGTATACATGTTAAATTACGTGTCAATAAGTAAAGTAAGAAGAGAAATAATTATGCTCTGCCATTGTTTTCACTAATATTTGTATACATGTTAAATAACGTGTCAATAAGTAAAGTAAGAAGAAAAATAATTATGCTCCACCATTGTTTTCACTTATATTTGTATACATGTTAAATAACGTGTCAATAAGTAAAGTAAGAAGAAAAATAATTATGCTCCATTATGCTTTTGTTTTTAACTCAAAATATTTCTCAGGGTTGGGGGAGAGTGAAAAATTAGGGGGCTGGAGAGATTAGGGGGTCGGAGAAAATTTTAGAGGTCAGGCCAAATTTTATGGGGTCAGGCCAAATTTTTTTTTTTTTTTTTTTTTGAACTTAAAATATTTCTCAGGGTTGTGGGACACTGACAAAAAAAGTTGGGGGGGTGAAAAATTAGGGGGCTGGAGAGATTTAGGGGTCGGGGAAAATTTTAGGGGTCACGACGAACTTTTTAGGGGTCAGGCCAAATTTTTTTGTTTTTTTTTGTTTTGAAGTCAAAATATATCTCATGGTTGGGGGAGAGTGAAAAATTAGGGGGCTGGAGAGATTTAGGGGTCGGGGAAAATTTTAGGGGTCAGGACGAACTTTTATGGGGTCAGGCCAAATTTTTTTCTATTTTTTGGTTTTGAACTGAAAATATTTCTCAGGGTTGAGGGGAGAGGGAAAAATTAAGGGGCTGAAGAGGTTTAGGGGTCGGGGAAAATTTTAGGGGTCAGGACGAACTTTTTAGGGGTCAGGCCAATTTTTTTGTTTTTTTTTGTTTTGAACTGAAAATATTTCTCATGGTTGGGGGAGAGTGAAAAATTAGGGGGCTGGAGAGATTTAGGGGTCGGGGAAAATTTTAGGGGTCAAACGAAACTTTTTAGGGGTCAGGCCAAATTTTTTTGTTTTTTTTGGTTTTGAACTGAAAATATTTCTCATGGTTGGGGGAGAGTGAAAAATTAGGGGGCTGGAGAGATTTAAGGGTCGGGGAAAATTTTAGGGGTCAGGACGAACTTTTTAGGGGTCAGGCCAAATTTTTTTGTTTTTTTTGGTTTTAAAGTCAAAATATTTCTCATGGTTGGGAGAGAGTGAAAAATAAGGGGGCTGGAGAGATTTAGGGGTCGGGGAAAATTTTAGGGGTCAAACGAAACTTTTTAGGGGTCAAGCCAAATTTTTTTGTTTTTTTTGGTTTTGAACTGAAAATATTTCTCATGGTTGGGGGAGAGTGAAAAATTAGGGGGCTGGAGAGATTTAAGGGTCGGGGAAAATTTTAGGGGTCAGGACGAACTTTTTAGGGGTCAGGCCAAATTTTTTTGTTTTTTTTTGGTTTTGAAGTCAAAATATTTCTCATGGTTGGGGGAGAGTGAAAAATTAGGGGGCTGGAGAGATTTAGGGGTCGGGGAAAATTTTAGGGGTCAGGCGGAACTTTTTAGGGGTCAGGCCAAATTTTTTTGTTTTTTTTTGTTTTGAACTGAAAATATTTCTCATGGTTGGGGGAGAGTGAAAAATTAGGGGGCTGGAGAGATTTAGGGGTCGGGGAAAATTTTAGGGGTCAAACGAAACTTTTATGGGGTCAGGCCAAATTTTTTTGTTTTTTTTGGTTTTGAACTGAAAATATTTCTCATGGTTGGGGGAGAGTGAAAAATCAGGGGGCTGGAGAGATTTAGGGGTCGGGAAAATTTTAGGGGTCAGGATGAACTTTTTAGGGGTCAGGCCAAATTTTTTTGTTTTTTTTTGTTTTGAAGTCAAAATATTTCTCATGGTTGGGGGAAAGTGAAAAATTAGGGGCTGGAGAGATTTAGGGGTCGGGGAAAATTTTAGGGGTCAGGACGAACTTTTTAGGGGTCAGGCCAAATTTTTTTGTTTTTTTTGGTTTAGAACTGAAAATATTTCTCATGGTTGGGGGAGAGTGAAAAATTACGGGGGCTAGAGAGATTTAGGGGTCGGGAAAAGTTTAGGGGTCAGGCGGAACTTTTTAGGGGTCAGGCCATATTTTTTTGTTTTTTTTGGTTTTGAACTGAAAATATTTCTCATGGTTGGGGGAGAGTGAAAAATTAGGGGGCTGGAGAGATTTAGGGGTCGGGGAAAATTTTAGGGGTCAGGACGAACTTTTTAGGGGTCAGGCCAAATTTTTTTGTTTTTTTTTGGTTTTGAAGTCAAAATATTTCTCATGGTTGGGGGAGAGTGAAAAATTAGGGGGCTGGAGAGATTTAGGGGTCGGGAAAATTTTAGGGGTCAGGACGAACTTTTTAGGGGTCAGGCCAAATTTTTTTGTTTTTTTTTGGTTTTGAAGTCAAAATATTTCTCAGGGTTGAGGGAAAGTGAAAAATTAGGGGGCTGGAGAGATTTAGGGGTCGGGGAAAATTTTAGGGGTCAGGACGAACTTTTTAGGGGTCAGGCCAAATTTTTTTGTTTTGAAGTCAAAATATTTCTCATGGTTGGGGGAGAGTGAAAAATTAGGGGGCTGGAGAGATTTAGGGGTCGGGAAAATTTTAGGGGTCAGGACGAACTTTTTAGGGGTCAGGCCAAATTTTTTTGTTTTTTTTTGGTTTTGAACTGAAAATATTTCTCAGGGTTGGGGGAAAGTGAAAAATTAGGGGGCTGGAGAGATTTAGGGGTCGGGGAAAATTTTAGGGGTCAGGACGAACTTTTTAGGGGTCAGGCCAAATTTTTTTGTTTTTTTTGTTTTTAAGTCAAAATATTTCTCATGGTTGGGGGAGAGTGAAAAATTAGGAGGCTGGAGAGATTTAGGGGTCGGTGAAAATTTTAGGGGTCAGGACGAACTTTTTAGGGTTCAGGCCAAATTTTTTTGTTTTTTTTGGGTTTTGAACTCAAAATATTTCTCAGGGTTGGGGGAGAGTGAACAATTAGGGGGCTAGAGAGATTGAAGGGTCGGGGAAAATTTTAGGGGTCAGGCCGAATTTTTTAGGGGTCAGGCCAAATTTTTTTGTTTTTTTTTTGTTTTGAAGTCAAAATATATCTCATGGTTGGGGAAGAGTGAAAAATTAGGGACTGGAGAGATTTAGGGGTCGGGGAAAATTTTAGGTGTCAGGCCAAATTTTTTAGGGTCTGCCCAAATTTAGGAGCGGCGATATGTACATATTTAGCTTCCACACCGGGGCGGCGATAGGTACTTATTTAGCATTCAGCGGTGGTGATAGATAATTATATAGCATTTGCACATGGGCGGTAATAAGTACGTATATAGTATGCGCACCGGGGCAGTGATAGGTATGTATTCAGCATGCGCACTGAGGCAGCTATCGGTTCATATATAGCACGCGCACCGGGGCGGCGATAGGTACGTATATAGCACGCGCACAGGGGCGGCGAAAGGTACATATTTAAAATTCACACCGGGGCGGCGAAAGGTACATATTTAAAATTCACACTGGGGCGGCGATATGTACGTATTTAGCATTCACACCAGGGCGGCGATAGGTATGTATTTAGCATTTACACCGGGGCAGCGATAGGTATGTATTTAGCATTCGCACTGGGGTGGCGATATGTACGTATTTAGCTTCCGCACCGGGGCGGCGATAGGTACGTATTTAGAATTCACACCGGGGCAGCGATAGGTACGTATTTAGAATTCACACCGGGGCGGCGATAAGTATGTATTTAGCATTCGCACCGGGGCGGCGATATGTACATATTTAGCTTCCACACCAGGGCGGCGATAGGTACGTATTCAGAATTCAGGGGTGGCGATAGCTACGTATATAGCATGTACACATGGGCAGCAATAAGTACGTACATAGCATGCGCTCTGCGGCGGCGATCAGTACATATATAGCACGCGCACCGGGGCGGCGAAATGTATGTATTTCGCATTCGCACCGTGGTGGTGATAGGTACGTATTTAGCATTCGCACCGGGGCGGCTATAGGTACGTATTTAGCATTCGCACCAGGGCGGCTATAGGTACGTATTTAGCATTCGCACTGGACCGGCGATAGGTACGTATTTAGAATTCACACCAAAGCGGCAATATGTACATATTAATTAATCGCACTAGGGCAGCGATAGGTACTTATGTAGCATGCACACCGGGGCGCAATAGGTATGTATTTAGCATTCACACCGGGGCAACGATAGGTACTATTTAGCATTCGCAACGGGGCGGCGATAGGTACTTAAATAGTATCTGCACCGGGGCGGCGATAGGTACGTATATAGTATGTGCACTGGGGCGGCGATAGGTACGTATATAGTATGCGCACCAGGGTGATGATAGATACGTATATAGTATGAACAGCGGGGTGGAGATAAGTACCTATATAGAAGGCGCGGATGTACCCGGTCTTGCCCTAAATTGTGTCCGGTTATATCAGGTCATAGTACTCGGCGTTGTCCGGGAAAAAAGTGCTCAATGTCCTAGATAGAGCTACTGTAGAGATAGGTTTGGATAATATTTTAACAGCATCTACGCTGAAAAGGATGGGGGAATCGATAAGAGTTATTTCAGTAGTGCTCAGGAGGCCTCTTTGATTTTCAAAGTACTCGGCGTTGTCCGGGAAAAAAGTGCTCAATGTCCTAGATAGACCTACTGTAGTGATAGGTTTGCATAATATCTTAACAGCATCTACGCTGAAAAGGATGGGGGGATCGATAAGAGTTATTTCAGTAGTGCTCAGGAGGCCTCTTTGATTTTCAAATACTCGGCGTTGTCCGGGAGAAAAGTGCTCAATGTCCTAGATAGAGCTACTGTAGTGATAGGTTTGGAAAATATTTTAAAGCCATCTTCGTTCCCCTTTGGACTATTTGGCAGATCAAAAGGAGGGATACCTAAGTTATTTCAGTAGTCCTCAGGAGGCCTCCTTTGTTATCAAAGTACTCAGCGTTGTCCGGGAGAAAAGCGCTCAATGTCCTAGATAGAGCTACTGTAGTGATAGGTTTGGAAAATATTTTAACGCTATCTTCGTTCCCCTTTGGACTATTTGGCAGATCAGAAGGAGAGAGGATACCTATGTGATTTCAGTAGTCCTCAGGAGGCCTCCTTGATTATCAAAGTACTCGGCGTTGTCCGGGAGAAAAGTGCTCAATATCCTAGATAGAGCTAATGTAGTGATAGGTTTGGAAAATATTTTAACGCCATCTTCGTTCCGCTTTGGACTATTTCGCAGATCAGAAGGAGAGAGGATACCTAAGTAATTTCAGTAGTCCTCAGGACGCCTCCTTGATTATCAAAGTACTCGGCGTTGTCCGGGAGAAAAGTGCTCAATGTCCTAGATAGAGCTACTGTAGTGATAGGTTTGGATAATATTTTAACAGCATCTACGCTGAAAAGGATAGGGGAATCAATTAGAGTTATTTCAGTAGTGCTCAGGAGGCGTCTTTGATTTTCAAATACTCGGCGTTGTCCGGGAGAAAAGTGCTGAATGTCCTTAATAGAGATACTGTAATGATAGGTTTTGAAAATATTTTAACGCCATCTTCGTTCTCCTTTGGACTATTTGGCAGATCAGAAGGAGAGAGGATACCTAAGTTATTTCAGTAGTCCTCAGGAGGCCTCCTTGATTTTCAAAGTACTCGGCGTTGTCCGGGAGAAAATTGCTGAATGTCCTAGATAGAGCTACTGTAGTGATAGGTTAGGATAATATTTTAACAGCATCTACGCTGAAAAGGATGGGGGAATCGATAAGAGTTATTTAAGGAGTGCTCATGAGGGGTCCTTGATTTAAAAATTACTCGGTGTTGTCCGGGAGAAAAGTGCTCAATATCCTAGATAGAGCTACTGTAGTGATAGGTTTGGAAAATATTTTAACGCCATCTTCGTTCCCCTTTGGACTATTTATCAGATCAAAAGGAGGGATACCTAAGTGATTTCAGTAGTGCTTAGGAGACCTCCTTGATTTTCAAAGTATTTGGCGTTGTCCGGGAGAAAAGTGTTCAATGTCCTTGATCGAGCTACTGTAGTGATAGGTTTGGATAATATTTTAACAGCATCTATGCTGAAAAGGATGGGGGAATCGATAAGAGTGATTTCAGTAGTGCTCAGGAGGCCTCCTTGATTTTCAAAGTACTCGGCGTTGTCCGGCAGAAATGTGCTCAATATCCTAAATGGAGCTACTGTAGTGATAGGTTTGGAAAATATTTTAATGCCATCTTCGTTTCCCTTTGGACTATTTGGCAGATCAGAAGGAGAGAGGATACCTAAGTTATTTCAGTAGTGCTCATGAGGCCTCTTTTATTTTTAAAGTACTCAGCGTTGTCCGGGAGAAAATTGTTCAATGTCCTAGATTGAGCTACTGTAGTGATAGGTTTGGATAATATTTTAAGAGCATCTACGCTGAAAACCTATTTAGCATTCGCACCGCGACAGCAATAGGTACGTATTTAGCATTCAGCGGTGGCGATAGGAAGTATATAGCATGTGCACATGGGCGGCAATAAATACGTATATAGCATGCGCATCGGGAATATAAAAAAAATTGGGGGGGAGGCAAAACATTTATTTTGTCTTTTATCTTTTTCATTGAAAATATTTATGTGTATGGGGAGAATGAAAAAAAAAATTTTCGGGGCGGGGAGGGGGCTACAAAATTTTTTTTTTTTTCTTTTTTAAAATAAAAATATTTCTATGTATGGGGGCAACATAAAATTTTGGGGGTGTAAGGGCGTCCAAAATTTTTCTTTTTTTTTTCCTTTAAATTAAAAATATTTCTAAGTATGTGGGAGGATAGAAAAAAAATTTTCTTGTGGGGAGGCAAAAAAATGTATTTTTTTCTGTTTGTAACTAACAATATTTATATTTATGATAGTGACAATACATAAATGAACACTATTTTGTTTTTCTAACACGACAGGGCCGAATAAATATAAGTTCTTACGTATGCGAACTGGGCTGGAGATTGGTACATATATAGTATGTGTACCCTTGCAGAGATAGGTAAGTATGTAGTATGCGCACCAGAGCCGCGATAGGTACGAATATAGTATGCACACCGGGTCGGCGATAGGTTTATATATAGTATGTGTACCGGGGTGGCATTAGGTACTATATAGTAGTGCATAGGGGTGGCTATAGCTACGTATTTAGCATTCGCACCGGGGTTGCGATAGGTATGTATTCAGCAATCGCACCGGGGTGGCGATATGTACATATTTAGTATTCGCACTGGGGCAGTGATAGGTACATATGGTGTATGAACACCTGGGCGACAATATGTACGTATTTAGCATTCATCCCTGGGCGGAGATAGGTACTTATTTAGCATTCAGCGGTGGCGATAGGTACGTATATAGCATGTGCACATGGGCGGCAATAAGTATGTGCTAGGTATGTATTATGCATGCGCACTGGGGCAGCGATCGGTTCATATATAGCACGCGCACCGGGGCAGCAGTAGGTACGTATATAGCAGGCGCACCGGGGCGGCGACAGATACGTATTTAGCTTCCGCACCGGGGCGGCGATAGGTACGTATTTAGAATTCACACAGGAGCCACGATAGGTACGTATTTAGAAATCACACTAGGGCGGCGATATGTATGTATTTAGCATTCGTACCGGGGCGGCGATATGTACATATTTAGCTTCCACACCGGGGCGGCAATAGGTACGTATTCAGAATTCAGGGGTGGCGATAGCTACGTATATAGCATGTACACATGGGCAGCAATAAGTACGTACATAGCATGCGCACCGGGGCGGCGATCAGTACATATATAGCACGTGCACCGGGGCGGCAATAGGTACGTATATAGCACGTGCACCAGAACGGCGAAAGGTATGTATTTCGCATTTGCACCAGGGTGGTGATAGGTACGTATTTAGCATTCGCACCGGGGCGGCTATAGGTACGTATTTAGCATTCACACCAGGGCGGCTATAGGTACGTATTTAGCATTCGCACCAAAGTGGTGATAGGTACGTATTTAGAAATTCGCACCAATGCGGCAATATGTACATATTAATTATTCCCACTAGGGCAGCGATAGGTACTTATGTAGCATGCACACCGGGGCGGCGATAGGTACTATTTAGCATTCGCAACGGGGCGGCGATAGGTACTTAAATAGTATCTGAACTGGGGCGGCGATAGGTACGTATATAGTATGTGCACTGGGGCGTCGATAGGTACGTATATAGTATGCGCACCGGGGTGATGATAGATACGTATATAGCATAAACACCGGGGTGGAGATAAGTACCTATATAGAAGGCGCAGATAGAGGTGTTACTTTTTATAGAAATATATCATACTATTGCCCTGGGCAACGTAGGAGAAATTGTGGGGAAAGAACAGCTTTCGCAAAAGGCAAAATTAGAAAGTAGCGGTGAAATGCGGCGACCAGGGAAGAGAAAGGTAGAAAGATAAAGAGACGGCTATAGAGAAGGTGGGGGGGGGGAGAAATAGAAGTTTGTATATAAAGATGTTACACACACGATTTTTTTTCAATTATATGTTTTAATGACCCCGAGCAACGCCGGGTAGCCCCGCTAGTCTCCTATATAAAGGGCACTTGTCTGTATGTTTGTCTGTTTGTTTGTTTGTTTGTTTGTTTGTTTGTATGTCCAGATACTCCTCCGACAGGACCCAACAAACAGTCACACGGTTGACATCATTATAACCGGCCAGCCCCGGGACGTATAATATCTCAGAACCGGAAAAAAAAATGGACTCTTCGAGGGTCGACTGAGCACTTTTCTCCAATGGGGGGGTGCCTTTTTCCTCAATTTTCAACGTTGTTTAGTACTAATTTGAGAAAAAAACAAAGAATTTGAGAAATAATGCACCGTCATGATTTTAACAGGAAATGACGTCAGAGGAAATCCCTAACGGCTCTTTTTTGAACATGAGTTTATAGTGAAGCAAGTGTTGCTTAATCACAAACGGCACTTTTTTTGAACACGAGTCCATAGTCAAGCATGGGTTGCTTACTTACTAACGGCACTTTTTTGAACATGAGTCCATAGTGATGCAAGGGTTGCTTAACTCCTAACGGCACTTTTTGATACATGCGTTTATAGTGACGCAAGTGTTGTTTAATCAATAACGGCACTTTTTTTAACATGAGTTCATAGTGAAGCAAGGGTTGCTTAATCCTAACCACATTTTTTCTGTTGACATGATAACATCCTCCTAGGTATTACCTCCTCCTTTTTGAGAGGTGTGAAGTTAGTGTAGTATCAGTAAAATTAAAGTAATAAATAATTATGCTCCCCCACTGTTTTCACTAATATTTGTATGCTCCCCCATTGTTTTCACTAATATTTCTATACATATTGTATACATATTGAAAACTTGGGGTGGGTGTGGGGGTGTCGGCATTCGCCGGTGTGAGCGCCTCAGGAGAAATTTGGGGAAGGGGGGGGGGTATCGGCATTCGGCGGTGGTGCGCCTCAGGCCAAATCTGGGGAGGGTGAGTGTCGGCATTCGGCGGTGGGGCGCCTCAGGCGAAATTCGGGGAAGAGTGTCGGCATTCGCCAGTATGAGCGCCTCAGGCCGAATTTGGGGGAGTGTCGGCATTCGCCGGTGTGAGCGACTCAGGCCGAATTTGGTGGAGTGTCGGCATTCGCCGGTGGTGCGCCTCAGGCCAAATTTGGAGATGGGGGATTGTCGGCATAATGCAAAGTCACGATTTTAGCAGGAAATGACGTCAGAGGAAATCCCTAACGGCACTTTTTTGAACATGAGTTTATAGTGAAGCACAGGTTGCCTTATCCCAACGAAACATAAGTTTTTATTGAAGCAACTGTTGCTTAATCTCTAACGGCATTTTTTTGAACATGAGTCCATAGTGAAGCAAGGGTTGCTTAATTCCTAACGGCACTTTTTTGAACATGAATCCACAGTGAAGCCAGGGTTGCTTAATCAATAACGGCACTTTTTTGAACACGAGTTTGTAGTGAAGCCAGGGTTGCTTAATCCTTACTGCATTTCTTCTGTTGACATGGTACCATCCTCCCAGGTATAACCTCCTTCTTTTTGAGAGGTGTGAAGTTAGTGTAGTATCAGTAAAATTAAAGTAATAAATAATTATGCTCCACCATTGTTTTCACTAATATTTGTATACATATTAAATAACGTCTCAATAAGTAAAGTAAGAAGTAAAATAATTATGCTCCATCACTGTTTTCACTAATATTTGTATACATATTAAATAACGTCTCAATAAGTAAAGTAAGAAGAAAAATAATTATGCTCCACCATTGTTTTCACTAATATTTGTATACATATGATATAACGTCTAAATAAGTAAAGTAAGAAGAAATATAATTATGCTCCGCCATTGTTTTCACTAATATTTGAATACATGTTAAATAACGTCTCAATAAGTAAAGTAAAAAGAGAAATAATTATGCTCCGCCATTGTTTTCACTAATATTTGTATACATGTTAAATAACATTTTTTTGTTTTGAACTCAAAATATTTCTTAGGGTTGGGGGAGAGTTAAAAATTAGGGGGTTGGAGAGATTGAGGGCTCGGGGAAAATTTTAGGGGTCAGGACGAACTTTTTAGGGGTCAGGCCAAATTTTTTTTTTTTTTTGGTTTTGAACTGAAAATATTTCTCAGGGTTGGGAGAGAGTGAAAAATTAGGGGGCTGGAGAGATTTAGGGGTCGGGGAAAATTTTAGGGGTCAGGACGAACGTTTTAGGGGTCAGGCCAAATTTTTTTGTTTTTTTTTGTTTTTAAGTCAAAATATATCTCATGGTTGGGGGAGAGTGAAAAATTAGGGGGCTGGAGAGATTTAGGGGTCGAGGAAAATTTTAGGGGTCAGGACGAACTTTTTAGGGGTCAGGCCAAATTTTTTTGTTTTTTTTTGTTTTTTTTTGTTTTGAAGTCAAAATATTTCTCAGGGTTGGGGAAGAGTGAAAAATTAGGGGGCTGGAGAGATTTAGGGGTCGGGGAAAATTTTAGGGGTCAGGACGAACTTTTTAGGGGTCAGGCCAAATTTTTTTCTTTTTTTTGGTTTTGAACTCAAAATATTTCTCAGGGTTGGGGGAGAGTGAAAAATTAAAGGGCTCAAGAGATTAAGGGGTCCAGGAAAATTTTAGGGGTCACGACGAACTTTTTAGGGGTCAGGCCAAATTTTTTTGTTCTTTTTTGTTTTTGTTTGTTTTTTTTTGTTTTGAAGTCAAAATATTTCTCAGGGTTGGGGGAGAGTGAAAAATTAGGGGGCTGGAGAGATTTAGGGGTCGGGGAAAATTTTAGGGGTCAGGACGAACTTTTTAGGAGTCAGGCCAAATTTTTTTGTTATTTTTAGTTTTTTATTGTTTTGAAGTCAAAATATTTATCAGAGTTGGGGGAGAGTGAAAAATTAGGGGGCTGGAGAGATTTAGGGGTCGGGGAAAATTTTAGGGGTCAGGACGAACTTTTTAGGGGTCAGGCCAAATTTTTTTCTTTTTTTTTGGTTTTGAACGCAAAATATTTCTCAGGGTTGGGGGAGAGTGAACAATTAGGGGGCTGGAGAGATTGAAGGGTCGGGGAAAATTTTAGGGGTCAGGACGAACTTTTTAGGGGTCAGGCCAAATTTTTTTTTTTTTTTGTTTTGAAGTCAAAGTATTTCTCATGGTTGGAGGAGAGTGAAAAATTAGGGGGCTGGAGAGATTTAGGGGTCGGGGAAAATTTTAGGGGTCAGGACGAACTTTTTAGGGGTCAGGCCAAATTTTTTTGTTTTATTTGGTTTTGAACTCAAAATATTTCTGAGGGTTGGGGGAGAGTGAAAAATTAGGGGGCTGGAGAGATTTAGGGGTCGGGGAAAATTTTAGGGGTCAGGACGAACTTTTTAGGGGTCAGGCCAAATTTTTTTGTTTTTTTTTGTTTTGAACTGAAAATATTTCTCAGGGTTGGGGGAGAGTGAAAAATTAGGGGGCTGGAGAGATTTAGGGGTCGGGGAAAATTTTAGGGGTCAGGACGAACTTTTTAGGGGTCAGGCCAAATTTTTTTCTTTTTTTTTGGTTTTGAACGCAAAATATTTCTCAGGGTTGGGGGAGAGTGAACAATTAGGGGGCTGGAGAGATTGAAGGGTCGGGGAAAATTTTAGGGGTCAGGACGAACTTTTTAGGGGTCAGGCCAAATTTTTTTTTTTTTTTGTTTTGAAGTCAAAGTATTTCTCATGGTTGGAGGAGAGTGAAAAATTAGGGGGCTGGAGAGATTTAGGGGTCGGGGAAAATTTTAGGGGTCAGGACGAACTTTTTAGGGGTCAGGCCAAATTTTTTTGTTTTATTTGGTTTTGAACTCAAAATATTTCTCATGGTTGGGGGAGAGTGAAAAATTAGGGGGCTGGAGACATTTAGGGTCGGGAAAATTTTAGGGGTCAGGCGGAACTTTTTAGGGGTCAGGCGAAATTTTTTTGTTTTTTTTTGTTTTGAAGTCAAAATATTTTTCATGGTTGGGGGAGAGTGAAAAATTAGGGGCTGGAGAGATGTAGGGGACGGGGAAAATGTCAGGCCAAATTTTTTAGGGGTCTGCCCAAATTTAGGGGCGGCGATATGTACGTATTTAGCTTCCACACCGGGGCGGCGATAGGTACTTATTTAGCATTCAGCGGTGGTGATAGGTACTTATATAGCATGTGCACATGGGCGGTAATAAGTACGTATATAGTATGCACACCGGGGCAATGATAGGTATGTAGTTAGCATGCGCACTGAGGCAGTGATCGGTTCATATATAGCACGCACACCGGGGCGGCGATAGGTATGTATATAGCACGCGCACAGTGGTGGCGAAAGGTACATATTTAAAATTCACACCGGGCGGCGAAAGGTACATATTTAAAATTCACACCGGGGCGGCGATAGGTACGTATTTAGCATTCACACCGGGGCGGCGATAGGTATGTATTTAGCATTCACACCGGGGCAGCGATAGGTATGTATTTAGCATTCACACCGGGGAAGCGATAGGTATGTATTTAGCATTCGCACCGGGGTGGCGATATGTACGTATTTAGCTTCCACACCGGGGCGGCGATAGGTACGTATTTAGAATTCACACTGGGCGGCGATAGGTATGTATTTAGCATTCGCACCGGGGCGGCGATATGTACGTATTTAGCTTCCACACCAGGGCAGCGATAGGTACGTATTCAGAATTCAGGGGTGGCGATAGCTATGTATATAGCATGTACACATGGGCAGCAATAAGTACGTACATAGCATGCGCTCTGCGGCGGCGATCAGTACATATATAGCACACGCACCGGGGCGGCAAAAGGTATGTATATCGCATTCGCACCGTGGTGGTGATAGGTACGTATTTAGCATTCGCACTGGGGCGGCTATAGGTACGTATTTAGCATTCGCACCAGGGTGGCTATAGGTACGTATTTAGCATTCGCACTGGGCCGGCGATAGGTACGTATTTAGCATTCACACCAAAGCGGCAATATGTACATATTAATTATTCGCACTAGGGCAGCGATAGGTACTTATGTAGCATGCACACCAGGGCGCAACTGGTATGTCTTTAGTATTCGCACTAGGGCAGCGATAGGTACTTATGTAGCATGCACACCGTGGCGCAATAGGTATGTATTTATCATTCACACCGGGGCAACGATAGGTACTATTTAGCATTCGCAACGGGGCTGCGATAGGTACTTAAATAGTATCTGCACCGTGGCGGCGATAGGTACGTATATAGTATGTGCACTGGGGCGGTGATAGGTACGTATATAGTATGCGCACCGGGGTGATGATAGATACGTATATAGTATGAACACCGGGGTGGAGATAAGTACCTATATAGAAGGCGCAGATAGAGGTGTTACTTTTTATAGAAATATGTCATACTATTACCCTGGGCAATAGGAGAAATGGTGGGGAAGAAACAGCTTTTGCAAAAGGCAAAATTAGAAAGTAGCGGCGAAATGGGGCGACCAGGGAAGAGAAAGGTAGCAGATAAAGAGACGGCTATAGAGAGAGGGGGCGGACATAGAAGTTTGAATATAAAGATGTTACACACACGATCTTTCTTCAAATATATGTTTTTATGACCCCGAGCAACGCCGGGTAGCCCCGCTAGTCTCCTATATAAAGGGCACTTGTCTGTATGTTTGTCTGTTTGTCTGTCTGTTTGTATGTCCACATACTCCTCCGAGAGGACCCAACAAACAGTCACGCGGGTGACATCATCACGACCGGCCAGCCCCGGGACGTGTAATATCTCAGAACCGGAAATAGAAATTGACTCTTTGGGGGTCGACTGAGCACTTTTCTCCAATGGGGGTGTGCTTTTTTCCTCGATTTTCAACGTTGTTTAGTACTAATTTGAGAAAAAACAATGCTATCATGTATAATCTTAGAAATATGCAAAGTCACGCTTTTATTTAACAGGAAATGACGTCAGAGGAAAAGAGTGTAGGGAAGAAAATCCCTCACACGAAAACTCTTTTTTCCCTCTCACTCCCACCCTTTCTACCTTCCCTTCCTCCCCTACGCCCGTTCTGTTGTTATGATACCACCCTCCTAGGCATTACCTCCTCCTTTTTGAGAGTTGTGGAGATAGTGCGGCGGTGTGACTGCTTCAGGTCAAATTAGGGGGGGGGAGTGTCAGGCGAAATTTGGGGAGGGGGGAGTGTCGGAAAAAAAATTGACTCTTCGGGGGGGGGGGGCTTTTTCCATCACTTTTCAACGTTGTTTAGTACTGATTTGAGAAAAAAACAATGCTATCATCGTCACGCTTTTAACAGGAAATGACGTCAGAGGAAATCCCTAACGGCACTTTTTTGAAACATGCGTTTATAGTGACGCAAGTGTTGTTTAATCAATAACGGCACTTTTTTGACCATGAGTTTATAGTGAAGCAAGAGTTGCTTATTCTAACCGCATTTCTTCTGTTGACATACCATCCTCCCAGGTATTACCTCCTCCTTTTTGAGAGGTGTGAAGTTAGTGTAGTATCAGTAAAAAGAAAGTAATACATAATTATGCACCACCATTGTTTTCACTAATATGTGTATACATATTAAATAACGTCTAAATAAGTAAAGTAAAGAAGAGAAAAATTATGCTCCGCCATTGTTTTCACTAATATTTGTATACATGTTAAATAACGTGTCAATAAGTAAAGTAATAAGAGAAATAATTATGCTCCGCCATTGTTTTCACTAATATTTGTATACATGTTAAATAACGTCTCAATAAGTAAAGTAGGAAGAGAAATAATTATGCTCCGCCATTGTTTACACTAATATTTGTACACATGTTAAATAACGTGTTAATAAGTAAAGTAAGACGAGAAATAATTATGCTCCGCCATTGTTTACACTAATATTTGTATACATGTTAAATAACGTCCTAATAAGTAAAGTAAGAAGAGAAATAATTATGCTCCGCCATTGTTTTCACTAATATTTGTACACATGTTAAATAACGTGTCAATAAGTAAAGTAAGACGAGAAATAATTATGCTCCGCCATTGTTTTCACTAATATTTGTACACATGTTAAATAACGTGTCAATAAGTAAAGTAAGACGAGACATAATTATGCTCCGCCATTGTTTTCACTAATATTTGTATACATGTTAAATAACGTCTCAATAAGTAAAGTAGGAAGAGAAATAATTATGCTCCGCCATTGTTTACACTAATATTTGTACACATGTTAAATAACGTGTCAATAAGTAAAGTAAGACGAGAAATAATTATGCTCCGCCATTGTTTACACTAATATTTGTATACATCTTAAATAACGTCCTAATAAGTAAAGTAAGAAGAGAAATAATTATGCTCCGCCATTGTTTTCACTAATATTTGTACACATGTTAAATAACGTGTCAATAAGTAAAGTAAGACAAGAAATAATTATGCTCCGCCATTGTTTTCACTAATATTTGTACACATGTTAAATAACGTGTCAATAAGTAAAGTAAGACGAGAAATAATTATGCTCCGCCATTGTTTACATTAATATTTGTATACATGTTAAATAACGTCTCAATAAGTAAAGTAAGAAGAGAAATAATTATGCTCCGCCATTGTTTTCACTAATATTTGTACACATGTTAAATAACGTCTCAATAAGTAAAGTAAGAAGAGAAATAATTATGCTCCGCCATTGTTTTCACTAATATTTGTACACATGTTAAATAACGTGTCAATAAGTAAAGTAAGACGAGAAATAATTATGCTCCGCCATTGTTTTCACTAATATTTGTATACATGTTAAATAACGTCTCAATAAGTAAAGTAAGACGAGAAATAATTATGCTTCGCCATTGTTTACACTAATATTTGTATACATATTAAATAACGTCTCAATAAGTAAAGTAAGAAGAGAAATAATTATGCTCCGCCATTGTTTTCACTAATATTTGTACACATGTTAAATAACGTGTCAATAAGTAAAGTAAGACAAGAAATAATTATGCTCCGCCATTGTTTTTACTTAAAATATTTCTCAGGGTTGAAGGAGAGTGAAAAATTAGGGGGCTGGAGAGATTTAGGGGTCGGGGAAAATTTTAGGGGTCAGGACGAACTTTTTAGGGGTCAGGCCAAATTTTTTTGTTTTTTTTTTGTTTTGAAGTCAAAATATTTCTCAGGGTTGGGGGAGAGTGAAAAATTAAGGGCCTGGAGAGATTTAGGGGTCGGGGAAAATTTTAGGGGTCAGGACGAACTTTTTAGGGGTCAGGCCAAATTTTTTTGTTTTTTTTTGTTTTGAAGTCAAAATATTTCTCATCGTTTAGGGAGAGTGAAAAATTAGGGGGCTGGAGAGATTCAGGGGTCGGGGAAAATTTTAGGGGTCAGGACGAACTTTTTAGGGGTCA
Source organism: Sepiola atlantica (assembly GCA_963556195.1). NCBI lineage: Eukaryota > Metazoa > Mollusca > Cephalopoda > Sepiida > Sepiolidae > Sepiola > Sepiola atlantica. Next base: position 22,034,943 of record OY744515.1, on the reverse strand, counting down.
GGCCAAATTTTTTTGTTTGTTTTGGTTTTGAACTCAAAATATTTCTCAGGGTTGGGGGAGAGTGAAAAATTAGGGGGCTAGAGAGATTTAGGGGTCGGGGAAAATTTTAGGGGTCAGGCGGAACTTTTTAGGGGTCAAGTCAAATTGTTTGTTTTTTTTTGGTTTGAACTCAAAATATATCTCATGGTTGGGGGAGAGTGAAAAATTAGGGGGCTGGAGAGATTTAGGGGTCGGGAAAATTTTAGGGGTCAGGACGAACTTTTTTAGGGGTCAGGCCAAATTTTTTTCTTTTTTTTGGTTTTGTACTGAAAATATTTCTCATGGTTAGGGGAAAGTGAAAAATTAGGGGGCTGGAGAGATTTAGGGGTCGGGGAAAATTTTAGGGGTCAGGACGAACTTTTTAGGGGTCAGGCCAAATTTTTTTTGTTTTTTTTGGTTTTGAAGTCAAAGTATTTCTCATGGTTGGGGGAGAGTGAAAAATTACGGGGGCTGGAGAGATTTAGGGGTCGGGGAAAATTTTAGAGGTCAGGACGAACTTTTTAGGGGTCAGGCCAAATTTTTTTCTTTTTTTTGGTTTTGAAGTAAAAATATTTCTCAGGGTTGAAGGAGAGTAAAAAATTAGGGGGCTAGAGAGATTTAGGGGTCGGGGAAAATTTTAGGGGTCAGGACGAACTTTTTAGGGGTCAGGCAAAATTTTTTTCTTTTGTTTGGTTTTGAACTCAAAATATTTCTCAGGGTTGGGGGAGAGTGAAAAATTAGGGGGCTGTAGAGATTTAGGGGTCAGGGAAAATTTTAGGGGTCAGGACGAACTTTTTAGGGGTCAGGCCAAATTTTTTTGTTTTTTTTTGTTTTGAAGTCAAAATATATCTTATGGTTGGGGGAGAGTAAAAAATTAGTGGGGCTGGAGAGATTTAGGGGTCGGGGAAAATTTTAGGGGTCAGGACGAACTTTTTAGGGGTCAGGCCAAATTTTTTTGTTTTTTTTTGTTTTTTTTTGTTTTGAAGTCAAAATATTTCTCAGGGTTGGGGGAGAGTGAAAAATTAGGTGGCTGGAGAGATTTAGCGGTCGGGGAAAATTTTAGGGGTCAGGACGAACTTTTTAGGGGTCAGGCCAAATTTTTTTGTTTTTTTTTGTTTTTTTTTGTTTTGAAGTCAAAATATTTAACAGGGTTGGGGGAGAGTGAAAAATTAGGGGGCTGGAGAGATTTAGGGGTCAGGGAAAATTTTAGGGGTCAGGACGAACTTTTTAGGGGTCAGGCCAAATTTTTTTGTTTTTTTTTGTTTTGAAGTCAAAATATTTCTCATCGTTTAGGGAGAGTGAAAAATTAGGGGGCTGGAGAGATTCAGGGGTCGGGGAAAATTTTAGGGGTCAGGACGAACTTTTTAGGGGTTAGGCCAAATTTTTTTGTTTGTTTTGGTTTTGAACTCAAAATATTTCTCAGGGTTGGGGGAGAGTGAAAAATTAGGGGGCTAGAGAGATTTAGGGGTCGGGGAAAATTTTAGGGGTCAGGCGGAACTTTTTAGGGGTCAAGTCAAATTGTTTGTTTTTTTTTGGTTTGAACTCAAAATATATCTCATGGTTGGGGGAGAGTGAAAAATTAGGGGGCTGGAGAGATTTAGGGGTCGGGAAAATTTTAGGGGTCAGGACGAACTTTTTTAGGGGTCAGGCCAAATTTTTTTCTTTTTTTTGGTTTTGTACTGAAAATATTTCTCATGGTTAGGGGAAAGTGAAAAATTAGGGGGCTGGAGAGATTTAGGGGTCGGGGAAAATTTTAGGGGTCAGGACGAACTTTTTAGGGGTCAGGCCAAATTTTTTTGTTTTTTTTTGTTTTTTTTTGTTTTGAAGTCAAAATATTTCTCAGGGTTGGGGGAGAGTGAAAAATTAGGTGGCTGGAGAGATTTAGCGGTCGGGGAAAATTTTAGGGGTCAGGACGAACTTTTTAGGGGTCAGGCCAAATTTTTTTGTTTTTTTTTGTTTTTTTTTGTTTTGAAGTCAAAATATTTAACAGGGTTGGGGGAGAGTGAAAAATTAGGGGGCTGGAGAGATTTAGGGGTCAGGGAAAATTTTAGGGGTCAGGACGAACTTTTTAGGGGTCAGGCCAAATTTTTTTGTTTTTTTTTGTTTTGAAGTCAAAATATATCTCATGGTTGGGGGAGAGTAAAAAATTAGTGGGGCTGGAGAGATTTAGGGGTCGGGGAAAATTTTAGGGGTCAGGACGAACTTTTTAGGGGTCAGGCCAAATTTTTTTGTTTTTTTTTGTTTTGAAGTCAAAATATTTCTCAGGGTTGAAGGAGAGTGAAAAATAAGGGGGCTGGAGAGATTTAGGGGTCAGGGAAAATTTTAGGGGTCAGGACGAACTTTTTAGGGGTCAGGCCAAATTTTTTTGGTTTTTTTTTGTTTTGAAGTCAAAATATTTCTCATCGTTTAGGGAGAGTGAAAAATTAGGGGGCTGGAGAGATTCAGGGGTCGGGGAAAATTTTAGGGGTCAGGACGAACTTTTTAGGGGTCAGGCCAAATTTTTTTGTTTGTTTTGGTTTTGAACTCAAAATATTTCTCAGGGTTGGGGGAGAGTGAAAAATTAGGGGGCTAGAGAGATTTAGGGGTCGGGGAAAATTTTAGGGGTCAGGCGGAACTTTTTAGGGGTCAAGTCAAATTGTTTGTTTTTTTTTGGTTTGAACTCAAAATATATCTCATGGTTGGGGGAGAGTGAAAAATTAGGGGGCTGGAGAGATTTAGGGGTCGGGAAAATTTTAGAGGTCAGGACAAACTTTTTTAGGGGTCAGGCCAAATTTTTTTCTTTTTTTTGGTTTTGTACTGAAAATATTTCTCATGGTTAGGGGAAAGTGAAAAATTAGGGGGCTGGAGAGATTTAGGGGTCGGGGAAAATTTTAGGGGTCAGGACGAACTTTTTAGGGGTCAGGCCAAATTTTTTTGTTTTTTTTTGTTTTTTTTTGTTTTGAAGTCAAAATATTTCTCAGGGTTGGGGGAGAGTGAAAAATTAGGTGGCTGGAGAGATTTAGCGGTCGGGGAAAATTTTAGGGGTCAGGACGAACTTTTTAGGGGTCAGGCCAAATTTTTTTGTTTTTTTTTGTTTTTTTTTGTTTTGAAGTCAAAATATTTAACAGGGTTGGGGGAGAGTGAAAAATTAGGGGGCTGGAGAGATTTAGGGGTCAGGGAAAATTTTAGGGGTCAGGACGAACTTTTTAGGGGTCAGGCCAAATTTTTTTGTTTTTTTTTGTTTTGAAGTCAAAATATATCTCATGGTTGGGGGAGAGTAAAAAATTAGTGGGGCTGGAGAGATTTAGGGGTCGGGGAAAATTTTAGGGGTCAGGACGAACTTTTTAGGGGTCAGGCCAAATTTTTTTGTTTTTTTTTTGTTTTTTTTGTTTTGAAGTCAAAATATTTCTCAGGGTTGAAGGAGAGTGAAAAATAAGGGGGCTGGAGAGATTTAGGGGTCAGGGAAAATTTTAGGGGTCAGGACGAACTTTTTAGGGGTCAGGCCAAATTTTTTTGTTTTTTTTTTGTTTTGAAGTCAAAATATTTCTCATCGTTTAGGGAGAGTGAAAAATTAGGGGGCTGGAGAGATTTAGGGGTCGGGGAAAATTTTAGGGGTCAGGCGGAACTTTTTAGGGGTCAAGTCAAATTGTTTGTTTTTTTTTGGTTTGAACTCAAAATATATCTCATGGTTGGGGGAGAGTGAAAAATTAGGGGGCTGGAGAGATTTAGGGGTCGGGAAAATTGTAGGGGTCAGGACGAACTTTTTAAGGGGTCAGGCCAAATTTTTTTCTTTTTTTTGGTTTTGTACTGAAAATATTTCTCATGGTTAGGGGAAAGTGAAAAATTAGGGGGCTGGAGAGATTTAGGGGTCGGGGAAAATTTTAGGGGTCAGGACGAACTTTTTAGGGGTCAGGCCAAATTTTTTTTGTTTTTTTTGGTTTTGAAGTCAAAGTATTTCTCATGGTTGGGGGAGAGTGAAAAATTACGGGGGCTGGAGAGATTTAGGGGTCGGGGAAAATTTTAGAGGTCAGGACGAACTTTTTAGGGGTCAGGCCAAATTTTTTTCTTTTTTTTGGTTTTGAAGTAAAAATATTTCTCATGGTTGGGGGAGAGTGAAAAATTAGGGAGCTAGAGAGATTTAGGGGTCGTGGAAAATTTTAGGGGTCAGGACGAACTTTTTAGGGTTCAGGCGGAACTTTTTAGGGGTCAGGCCAAGTTTTTTTGTTTTTTTTTGTTTTGAAGTCAAAATATTTCTCATGGTTGGGGGAGAGTGAAAAATTAGGGGGCTGAAGACATTTAGGGTCGGGAAAATTTTAGGGGTCAGGCGGAACTTTTTAGGGGTCAGGCCAAATTTTTTTGTTTTTTTTTGTTTTGAAGTCAAAATATTTCTCATGGTTGGGGGAGAGTGAAAAATTAGGGTCTGGAGAGATTTAGGAGACGGGGAAAATTTTAGAGAGAAGGCGGAACTTTTAAGGGGTCAGGCCAAATTTTTTTATTTTTTTTGGTTTTGAACTCAAAATATTTCTCATGGTTGGGGGAGAGTGAAAAATTAGGGGGCTGGAGACATTTAAGGTCGGGAAAATTTTAGGGGTCAGGCGGAACTTTTTAGGGGTAAGGCCAAATTTTTTTGTTTTTTTTTGTTTTGAAGTCAAAATATTTCTCATGGTTGGGGGAGAGTGAAAAATTAGGGGCTGGAAAGATTTAGGAGACGGGGAAAATTTTAGGGGTAAGGCCAAATTTTTTAGGGGTCTTCCCAAATTTAGGGGCGGCGATATGTACGTATTTAGCTTCCACACCGGGGCGGCGATAGGTACTTATTTAGCATTCAGCGGTGGTGATAGGTACTTATATAGCATGTGCACATGGGCGGTAATAAGTACGTATATAGTATGCACACCGGGGCAGTGATAGGTATGTATTTAGTATGCGCACTAGGGGAGCGATCGGTTCATATATAGCACGCGCACCGGGGCGGCGATAGGTACATATATAGCATGCGCATAGGGGCGGCGAAAGGTACATATTTAAAATTCACACCAGGCGGGGAAAGGTACATATTTAAAATTCACACCGGGGCGGCGATAGGTACGTATTTTGCATTCACACTGGGGCGGCGATAGGTATGTATTTAGCATTCACACCGGGGCAGCGATAAGTATGTATTTAGCATTCGCACCGGGGTGGCGATATGTACGTATTAAGCTTCCGCACCGGGGCGGCAATAGGTACGTATTTAGAATTCTACCGGGGCGGCGATAGGTACATATTTAGAATTCACACCGGGGCGGCGATAGGTATGTATTTAGCATTCGCACCGGGGCGGCGATATGTACGTATTTAGCTTCCACACCAGGGCGGCGATAGGTACGTATTCAGAATTCAGGGGTGGCGATAGCTACGTATATAGCATGTACACATGGGCAGCAATAAGTACGTACATAGCATGCGCTCTGCGGCGGCGATCAGTACATATATAGCACGCGCACCGGGGCGGCGAAAGGTATGTATTTCGCATGCGCACAGTGGTGGTGATAGGTACGTATTTAGCATTCGCACCGGGGCGGCTATAGGTACGTATTTAGCATTCGCACCAGGGCGGCTATAGGTACGTATTTAGCATTCGCACTGGGCCAGCGATAGGTACGTATTTAGCATTCACACCAAAGCGGCAATATGTACATATTAATTATTCGGACTAGGGCAGCGATAGATACTTATGTAGCATGCACACCGGGGCGCAATTGGTATGTCTTTAGTATTCGCACTAGGGCAGCGATAGGTACTTATGTAGCATGCACACCGGGGCGCAATAGGTATGTAGTTAGCATTCACACAGGGGCAACGATAGGTACTATTTAGCATTCGCAACGGGGCGGCGATAGGTACTTAAAAAGTATCTGCACCGGGGCGGCGATAGGTACGTATATAGTATGTGCACTGGGGCGGCGATAGGTACGTATATAGTATGCGCACCGGGGTGATGATAGATACGTATATAGTATGAACACCGGGGTGGAGATAAGTACCTATATAGAAGGCGCAGAAAGAGGTGTTCCTTTTTATAGAAATATGTCATACTATTACCCTGGGCAATAAAAGAAATGGTGGGGAAGAAACAGCTTTTGCAAAAGGCAAAATTAGAAAGTAGCGGCGAAATGGGGCGACCAGGGAAGAGAAAGGTAGCAGATAAAGAGACGGCTATAGAGAGAGGGGGCGGACATAGAAGTTAGAATATAAAGATGTTACACACACGATCTTTCTTCAAATATATGTTTTCATGACCCCGAGCAACGCCGGGTAGCCCCGCTAGTCTCTTATATAAAGGGCAGTTGTCTGTTTGTATGTTTGTTTGTTTGTTTGTTTGTATGTCCAGTATCTCCTCAAAAACTACCCGACGACATGTCAAAAAGTTGACATCTACAGGACCGCACAAATCCCGGATGTAAAATATCTAAAAATCGCGAAAATCGATTCACTCGCTGACAGTCAACCGGACCACTTTCCGACAAAAGGTAGCAGTTTTTTCGTATTTTACACGAAATTTCAACGTTATTATGTAGTAAATTCGAAATAATCTAATGTATTTATGTACTAATCCGATAAAATTGCCGAGTCACTATAAACATCCCATAATCCCTTGCCGGATGTACCCGGTCTTGCCCTAAATTGTGTCCGGTTGTATCAGATCATCCAATAACTTCTGTCCGGTTGCATCAATAACAACATAGGAATCCTACGTTAAGAGTGTGTAGTGAAACAAGGGTTGCTCAATCACATCCTAACCTGTCCAATAATCCCTTGCCGGATGTACCCGGTCTTGCTCTAAATTGTGTCCGGTTATATCAGGTCATCATGACGTCAGAGAGTGGCAGTTTTCCTTTCTGTCATTTTTCCCTCTCACACTTTCTTTCTTAACGCTAATATTCCTCCCCCCTCCCTCCCTGTGGCCGTTCTGTTATCATGATAGGAATTACCTCCTCCTTTCAGGCCAAATTGGGGGGGGGGGGTACGGTATTCGCCGGTGTGAGCATTACCTCCTCCTTTTTTGAGAAGTGTAGAGGTAGGGTAGTATCGGTTCCGTTGTCATGATGCACTGATCCCATGCATTACCTCTTCCTTTTTTGAGAAGTGTAGATGTAGAATAGTATCGGTTCCGTTGTCAGGATGTGCTCATCCCATGAATTACCTCCTCCTTTTTTGAGAAGTGTTGAGGTAGGGTCGTATCGGTTCCGTTGTCATGATGCCCTCATCCCATGCATTATCTCCTCCTTTTTTGAGAAGTGTTGAGGTAGGGTCGTATCGGTTCCGTTGTCATGATAACCTATTCCCATGCATTATCTCCTCCTTTTTTGAGAAGTGTTGAGGTAGGGTCGTATCGGTTCCGTTGTCATGATGCCCTCATCCCATGCATTATCTCCACCTTTTTTGAGAAGTGTTGAGGTAGGGTCGTATCGGTTCCGTTGTCATGATGCCCTCATCCCATCAATTATCTACTCCTTTTTTGAGCAGTGTTGAAGTGTGAGGGACTCAGGCGAAATCCGGGGAGGGGGAATGTCGGCATTCGTCGGTATGAGCGCCTCAGGCGAAATCTGGGGAAGGGGGAATGTCGGCATTCGCCGGTATGAGCGCCTCAGGACTATTTGGCAGATCAGAAGGAGAGAGGATACCTAAGGGATTTCAGTAGTGCTCATGAAGCCTCCTCGATTTTCAAAGTACTCGGCGTTGTCCGGGAGAAAAGTGCTCAATATCCTAGATAGAGCTACTGTAGTGATAGGTTTAGAAAATATTTTAACGCCATCTTCGTTCCCCTTTAGACAATTTTGCAGATGAAAACGAGGGAGGATACCTAACTGATTTCAGTAGTCCCCAGGAGGCCTCTTTGATTTTCAAAGTACTCGGCGTTGTCCGGGAAAAAAGTGCTCAATGTCCTAGATAGAGCTACTGTAGTGATAGGTTCGGATAATATTTTAACAGAATCTACGCTGAAAAGGATGGGGGAATGGATAAGAGTTATTTCAGTAGTCTCCAGGAGGCCTCTTTGATTTTGAAATACTCGGCGTTGTCCGGGAGAGAAGTGCTCAATATCCTAGATAGAGCTACTGTAGTGATAGGTTTAGAAAATATTTTAACGCCATCTTCGTTCCCCTTTGGACTATTTCGCAGATCAGAAGGAGAGAGGATACCTAAGGGATTTCAGGAGTGCTCATGAAGCCTCCTCGATTTTCAAAGTACTCGGCGTCGTCCGGGAGAAAAGTGCTCAATATCCTAGATAGAGCTACTGTAGTGATGTGTTTAGAAAATATTTTAACGCCATCTTCGTTCCCTTTTGGACAATTTTGCAGATGAAAAGGAGGAAGGATACCTAACTGATTTCAGTAGTCCCCAGGAGGCCTCTTTGATTTTCAAAGTACTCGGCGTTGTCCGGGAAAAAAGTGCTCAATATCCTAGATAGAGCTACTGTAGTGATAGCTTTAGAAAATATTTTAACGCCATCTTCGTTCCCCTTTGGACAATTTTGCAGATGAAAAGGAGGGAGGATACCTAACTGATTTCAGTAGTCCCCAGGAGGCCTCCTTGATTATCAAAGTACTCGGCGTGGTCCGGGAGAAAAGTGCTCAATGTCCTAGATAGAGCTACTGTAGTGATAGGTTTGGGAAAATATTTTAACGCCATCTTCGTTCCCCTTTGGACTATTTCGCAGATCAGAAGGAGAGAGGATACCTAAGGGATTTCATGGGTGTTAATGAAGCCTCCTCGATTTTCAAAGTACTCGGCGTTGTCCGGGAGAAGAGTGCTCAATATCCTAGATAGAGCTACTGTAGTGATTTGTTTGGAAAATATTTTAACGCCATCTTCGTTCACCTTTGGACTATTTCGCAGATCAAAAGGAGAGAGGATACCTAAGTGATTTCAGTAGTCCCCAAGAGGCTTCCTTGATTATCAAAGTACTCGGCGTTGTCCGGGATAAAAGTGCTCAATGTCCTAGATAGAGCTACTGTAGTGATAGGTTTGGATAATATTTTAACGCCATCTTCGTTTCCCTTTGGACTATTTCGAAGATCAGAAGGAGAGAGGATACCTAAGGGATTTCAGGAGTGCTCATAAAGCCTCCTCGATTTTCAAAGTACTCGGCGTTGTCCGGGAGAAAAGTGCTCAATATCCTAGATAGACCTACTGTAGTGATAGGTTTAGAAAATATTTTAACGCCATCTCTGTTTCCCTTTGGACAATTTTGCAGCTGAAAAGGAGGGAGGATACCTAACTGATTTCAGTAGTCCCCAGGAGGCCTCTTTGATTTTCAAAGTACTCGGCGTTGTCCGGGAAAAAAGTGCTCAATATCCTAGATAGAGCTACTGTAGTGATAGCTTTAGAAAATATTTTAACGCCATCTTCGTTCCCCTTTGGACAATTTTGCAGATGAAAAGGAGGGAGGATACCTAACTGATTTCAGTAGTCCCCAGGAGGCCTCCTTGATTATCAAAGTACTCGGCGTGGTCCGGGAGAAAAGTGCTCAATGTCCTAGATAGAGCTACTGTAGTGATAGGTTTGGGAAAATATTTTAACGCCATCTTCGTTCCCCTTTGGACTATTTCGCAGATCAGAAGGAGAGAGGATACCTAAGGGATTTCATGGGTGTTAATGAAGCCTCCTCGATTTTCAAAGTACTCGGCGTTGTCCGGGAGAAGAGTGCTCAATATCCTAGATAGAGCTACTGTAGTGATTTGTTTGGAAAATATTTTAACGCCATCTTCGTTCACCTTTGGACTATTTCGCAGATCAAAAGGAGAGAGGATACCTAAGTGATTTCAGTAGTCCCCAAGAGGCTTCCTTGATTATCAAAGTACTCGGCGTTGTCCGGGATAAAAGTGCTCAATGTCCTAGATAGAGCTACTGTAGTGATAGGTTTGGATAATATTTTAACGCCATCTTCGTTTCCCTTTGGACTATTTCGAAGATCAGAAGGAGAGAGGATACCTAAGGGATTTCAGGAGTGCTCATAAAGCCTCCTCGATTTTCAAAGTACTCGGCGTTGTCCGGGAGAAAAGTGCTCAATATCCTAGATAGACCTACTGTAGTGATAGGTTTAGAAAATATTTTAACGCCATCTCTGTTTCCCTTTGGACAATTTTGCAGCTGAAAAGGAGGGAGGATACCTAACTGATTTCAGTAGTCCCCAGGAGGCCTCTTTGATTTTCAAAGTACTCGGCGTTGTCCGGGAAAAAAGTGCTCAATGTCCTAGATAGAGCTACTGTAGTGATAGGTTTGGATAATATTTTAACAGCATCTACGCTAAAAAAGATTGGGGTAATCGATAAGACTTATTTCAGTAGTGCTCAGGAGGTCTCTTTGATTTTGAAATACTCGGCGTTGTCCGGGAAAACGTGCTCAATATCCTAGATAGAGCTACTGTAGTGATAGGTTTGGAAAATATTTTAACGCCATCTTCGTTTCCCTTTGGACTATTTCGCAGATCAGAAAGAGAGAGGATACCTAAGTTATTTCAGTAGTCCCCAGGAGGCCTCCTTGATTATCAAAGTACTCGGCGTTGTCCGGGAGAAAAGTGCTCAATGTCCTTGATAGAGCTACTGTAGTGATAGGTTTTGGAAAATATTTTAACGCCATCTTCGTTCTCCTTTGGACTATTTCGCAGATCAGAAGGAGAGAGGATACCTAAGGGATTTCATGGGTGTTCATGAAGCCTTCTCGATTTTCAAAGTACTCGGCGTTGTTCGGGAGAAAAGTGCTCAATATCCTAGATAGAGCTACTGTAGTGATAGGTTTGGAAAATATTTTAACGCCGTCTTCGTTCCTCTTTGGACTATTTCGCAGATCAGAAGGAGAGAGGATACCTAAGGGATTTCAGGAGTGCTCATGAAGCCTCCTCGATTTTCAAAGTACTCGGCGTTGTCCGGGAGAAAAGTGCTCAATGTCCTAGATAGAGCTACTGTAGTGATAGGTTTGGGAAAATATTTTAACGCCATCTTCGTTCCCCTTTGGACTATTTCGAAGATCAGAAGGAGAGAGGATACCTAAGGGATTTCATGGGTGTTCATGAAGCCTCCTCGATTTTCAAAGTACTCGGCGTTGTCCGGGAGAAAAGTGCTCAATATCCTAGATAGAGCTACTGTAGTGATCTGTTTGGAAAATATTTTAACGCCATCTTCGTTCACCTTTGGACTATTTCGCAGATGAGAAGGAGAGAGGATACCTAAGTGATTTCAGTAGTCCCCAGGTGGCTTCCTTGATTATCAAAGTACTCGGCGTTGTCCGGGAGAAAAGTGCTCAATGTCCTAGATAGAGCTACTGTAGTGATAGGTTTGGATAATATTTTAACGCCATCTTCGTTTCCCTTTGGACTATTTCGAAGATCAGAAGGAGAGAGGATACCTAAGGGATTTCAGGAGTGCTCATAAAGCCTTCTCGATTTTCAAAGTACTCGGCGTTGTCCGGGAGAAAAGTGCTCAATATCCTAGATAGAGCTACTGTAGTGATAGTTTTGGAAAATATTTTAACGCCATCTTCGTTTCCCTTTGGACTATTTCGCAGATCAGAAGGAGAGAGGATACCTAACTGATTTCAGTAGTCCCCAGGAGGCCTCCTTGATTATCAAAGTACTCGGCGTTGTCCGGGAGAAAAGTGCTCAATGTCCTAGATAGAGCTACTGTAGTGATAGGTTTTGGAAAATATTTTAACGCCATCTTCGTTCCCCTTTGGACTATTTCGCAGATCAGAAGGAGAGAGGATACCTAAGGGATTTCAGCAGTGCTCATAAAGCCTCCTCGATTTTCAAATTTCGGCGTTGTCCGGGAGAAAAGTGCTCAATATCCTAGATAGAGCTACTGTAGTGATAGGTTTAGAAAATATTTTAACGCCATCTTCGTCTCCCTTTGGACAATTTTGCAGATGAAAAGGAGGGAGGATACCTAACTGATTTCAGTAGTCCCCAGCAGGCCTCTTTGATTTTCAAAGTACTCGGCGTTGTCCGGGAAAAAAGTGCTCAATGTCCTAGATAGAGCTACTGTAGTGATAGGTTTAGATAATATTTTAACAGCATCTACGCTGAAAAGGATGGGGTAATCGATAAGAGTTATTTTAGTAGTGCTCAGGAGGCCTCTTTGATTTTGAAATACTCGGCGTTGTCCGGGAGAAAAGTGCTCAATATCCTAGATAGAGCTACTGTAGTGATAGGTTTGGAAAATATTTTAACGCCGTCTCTGTTACCCTTTGGACTATTTCGCAGATCAGGAGAGAGGATACCTAAGTCATTTCAGTAGTCCCCAGGAAGCCTCCTTGATTATCAAAGTACTCGGCGTTGTCCGGGAGAAAAGTGCTCAATGTCCTAGATAGAGCAACTGTAGTGATAGGTTTGGATAATATTTTAACAGCATCTACGCTGAAAAGGATGGGGTAATCGATAAGAGTTATTTCAGTAGTGCTCAGGAGGCCTCTTTGATTTTGAAATACTCGGCGTTGTCCGGGAAAAAGTGCTCAATATCCTAGATAGAGCTACTGTAGTGATAGGTTTGGAAAATATTTTAACGCCATCTTCGTTTCCCTTTGGACTATTTCGCAGATCAGAAGGAGAGAGGATACCTAAGTTATTTCAGTAGTCCCCAGGAGGCCTCCTTGATTATCAAAGTACTCGGCGTTGTCCGGGAGAAAAGTGCTCAATGTCCTAGATAGAGCTACTGTAGTGATAGGTTTTGGAAAATATTTTAACGCCATCTTCGTTCTCCTTTGGACTATTTCGCAGATCAGAAGGAGAGAGGATACCTAAGGGATTTCATGGGTGTTCATGAAGCCTTCTCGATTTTCAAAGTACTCGGCGTTGTTCGGGAGAAAAGTGCTCAATATCCTAGATAGAGCTACTGTAGTGATAGGTTTGGAAAATATTTTAACGCCGTCTTCGTTCCTCTTTGGACTATTTCGCAGATCAGAAGGAGAGAGGATACCTAAGGGATTTCAGGAGTGCTCATGAAGCCTCCTCGATTTTCAAAGTACTCGGCGTTGTCCGGGAGAAAAGTGCTCAATGTCCTAGATAGAGCTACTGTAGTGATAGGTTTGGGAAAATATTTTAACGCCATCTTCGTTCCCCTTTGGACTATTTCGCAGATCAGAAGGAGAGAGGATACCTAAGGGATTTCATGGGTGTTCATGAAGCCTCCTCGATTTTCAAAGTACTCGGCGTTGTCCGGGAGAAAAGTGCTCAATATCCTAGATAGAGCTACTGTAGTGATCTGTTTGGAAAATATTTTAACGCCATCTTCGTTCACCTTTGGACTATTTCGCAGATGAGAAGGAGAGAGGATACCTAAGTGATTTCAGTAGTCCCCAGGAGGCTTCCTTGATTATCAAAGTACTCGGCGTTGTCCGGGAGAAAAGTGCTCAATGTCCTAGATAGAGCTACTGTAGTGATAGGTTTGGATAATATTTTAACGCCATCTTCGTTTCCCTTTGGACTATTTCGAAGATCAGAAGGAGAGAGGATACCTAAGGGATTTCAGGAGTGCTCATAAAGCCTCCTCGATTTTCAAAGTACTCGGCGTTGTCCGGGAGAAAAGTGCTCAATATCCTAGATAGAGCTACTGTAGTGATAGGTTTGGAAAATATTTTAACGCCATCTTCGTTTCCCTTTGGACTATTTCGCAGATCAGAAGGAGAGAGGATACCTAACTGATTTCAGTAGTCCCCAGGAGGCCTCCTTGATTATCAAAGTACTCGGCGTTGTCCGGGAGAAAAGTGCTCAATGTCCTAGATAGAGCTACTGTAGTGATAGGTTTTGGAAAATATTTTAACGCCATCTTCGTTCTCCTTTGGACTATTTCGCAGATCAGAAGGAGAGAGGATACCTAAGGGATTTCATGGGTGTTCATGAAGCCTTCTCGATTTTCAAAGTACTCGGCGTTGTCCGGGAGAAAAGTGCTCAATATCCTAGATAGAGCTACTGTAGTGATAGGTTTGGAAAATATTTTAACGCCATCTTCGTTCCCCTTTGGACTATTTCGCAGATCAGAAGGAGAGAGGATACCTAAGTGATATCAGTAGTCCCCAGGAGGCCTCCTTGATTATCAAAGTACTCGGCGTTGTCCGGGAGAAAAGTGCTCAATGTCCTAGATAGAGCTACTGTAGTGATAGGTTTGGAAAATATTTTAACGCCATCTTCGTTCCCCTTTGGACTATTTCGCAGATCAGAAGGAGAGAGGATACCTAAGGGATTTCAGGAGTGCTCATGAAGCCTCCTCGATTTTCAAATTTCGGCGTTGTCCGGGAGAAAAGTGCTCAATATCCTAGATAGAGCTACTGTAGTGATAGGTTTAGAAAATATTTTAACGCCATCTTCGTCTCCCTTTGGACAATTTTGCAGATGAAAAGGAGGGAGGATACCTAACTGATTTCAGTAGTCCCCAGCAGGCCTCTTTGATTTTCAAAGTACTCGGCGTTGTCCGGGAAAAAAGTGCTCAATGTCCTAGATAGAGCTACTGTAGTGATAGGTTTAGATAATATTTTAACAGCATCTACGCTGAAAAGGATGGGGTAATCGATAAGAGTTATTTCAGTAGTGCTCAGGAGGCCTCTTTGATTTTGAAATACTCGGCGTTGTCCGGGAGAAAAGTGCTCAATATCCTAGATAGAGCTACTGTAGTGATAGGTTTGGAAAATATTTTAACGCCGTCTCTGTTACCCTTTGGACTATTTCGCAGATCAGGAGAGAGGATACCTAAGTCATTTCAGTAGTCCCCAGGAAGCCTCCTTGATTATCAAAGTACTCGGCATTGTCCGGGAGAAAAGTGCTCAATGTCCTAGATAGAGCAACTGTAGTGATAGGTTTGGATAATATTTTAACAGCATCTACGCTGAAAAGGATGGGGTAATCGATAAGAGTTATTTCAGTAGTGCTCAGGAGGCCTCTTTGATTTTGAAATACTCGGCGTTGTCCGGGAGAAAAGTGCTCAATATCCTAGATAGAGCTACTGTAGTGATAGGTTTGGAAAATATTTTAACGCCATCTTCGTTTCCCTTTGGACTATTTCGCAGATCAGAAGGAGAGAGGATACCTAAGTGATTTCAGTAGTCCCCAGGAGGCCTCCTTGATTATCAAAGTACTCGGCGTTGTCCGGGAGAAAAGTGCTCAATGTTCTAGATAGAGCTACTGTAGTGATAGGTTTTGGAAAATATTTTAACGCCATCTTCGTTCTCCTTTGGACTATTTCGCAGGTCAGAAGGAGAGAGGATACCTAAGGAATTTCATGGGTGTTCATGAAGCCTTCTCGATTTTCAAAGTACTCGGCGTTGTCCGGGAGAAAAGTGCTCAATATCCTAGATAGAGCTACTGTAGTGATAGGTTTGGAAAATATTTTAACGCCATCTTCGTTCCCCTTTGGACTATTTCGCAGATCAGAAAGAGAGAGGATACCTAAGTGATATCAGTAGTCCCCAGGAGGCCTCCTTGATTATCAAAGTACTCGGCGTTGTCCGGGAGAAAAGTGCTCAATATCCTAGATAGAGCTACTGTAGTGATAGGTTTAGAAAATATTTTAACGCCATCTTCGTCTCACTTTGGACAATTTTGCAGATGAAAAGGAGGGAGGATACCTAACTGATTTCAGTAGTCCCCAGGAGGCCTCTTTGATTTTCAAAGTACTCGGCGTGGTCCGGGAGAAAAGTGCTCAATGTCCTAGATAGAGCTACTGTAGTGATAGTTTTGGAAAATATTTTAACGCCGTCTTCGTTCCTCTTTGGACTATTTCGCAGATCAGAAGGAGAGAGGATACCTAAGGGATTTCAGGAGTGCTCATGAAGCCTCCTCGATTTTCAAAGTACTCGGCGTTGTCCGGGAGAAAAGTGCTCAATGTCCTAGATAGAGCTACTGTAGTGATAGGTTTGGGAAAATATTTTAACGCCATCTTCGTTCCCCTTTGGACTATTTCGCAGATCAGAAGGAGAGAGGATACCTAAGGGATTTCATGGGTGTTCATGAAGCCTCCTCGATTTTCAAAGTACTCGGCGTTGTCCGGGAGAAGAGTGCTCAATATCCTAGATAGAGCTACTGTAGTGATTTGTTTGGAAAATATTTTAACGCCATCTTCGTTCACCTTTGGACTATTTCGCAGATCAAAATGGGAGAGGATACCTAAGTGATTTCAGTAGTCCCCAAGAGGCTTTCTTGATTATCAAAGTACTCGGCGTTGTCCGGGATAAAAGTGCTCAATGTCCTAGATAGAGCTACTGTAGTGATAGGTTTGGATAATATTTTAACGCCATCTTCGTTTCCCTTTGGACTATTTCGAAGATCAGAAGGAGAGAGGATACCTAAGGGATTTCAGGAGTGCTCATAAAGCCTCCTCGATTTTTAAAGTACTCGGCGTTGTCCCGGAGAAAAGTGCTCAATATCCTAGATAGAGCTACTGTAGTGATAGGTTTAGAAAATATTTTAACGCCATCTCTGTTTCCCTTTGGACAATTTTGCAGCTGAAAAGGAGGGAGG
This sequence comes from Sepiola atlantica, assembly GCA_963556195.1. NCBI lineage: Eukaryota > Metazoa > Mollusca > Cephalopoda > Sepiida > Sepiolidae > Sepiola > Sepiola atlantica. The sequence continues at coordinate 22,018,460 of OY744515.1, read as the reverse complement.
ATACCTAACTGATTTCAGTAGTCCCCAGGAGGCCTCTTTGATTTTCAAAGTACTCGGCGTTGTCCGGGAAAAAAGTGCTCAATGTCCTAGATAGAGCTACTGTAGTGATAGGTTTGGATAATATTTTAACAGCATCTATGCTAAAAAGGATGGGGTAATCGATAAGAGTTATTTCAGTAGTGCTCAGGAGGCCTCTTTGATTTTGAAATACTCGGCGTTGTCCGGGAAAAAAGTGCTCAATATCCTAGATAGAGCTACTGTAGTGATAGGTTTGGAAAATATTTTAACGCCATCTTCGTTTCCCTTTGGACTATTTCGCAGATCAGAAGGAGAGAGGATACCTAAGTGATTTCAGTAGTCCCCAGGAGGCCTCCTTGATTATCAAAGTACTCGGCGTTGTCCGGGAGAAAAGTGCTCAATGTCCTAGATAGAGCTACTGTAGTGATAGGTTTTGGAAAATATTTTAACGCCATCTTCGTTCTCCTTTGGACTATTTCGCAGATCAGAAGGAGAGAGGATACCTAAGGGATTTCATGGGTGTTCATGAAGCCTTCTCGATTTTCAAAGTACTCGGCGTTGTCCGGGAGAAAAGTGCTCAATATCCTAGATAGAGCTACTGTAGTGATAGGTTTGGAAAATATTTTAACGCCATCTTCGTTCCCCTTTGGACTATTTCGCAGATCAGAAGGAGAGAGGATACCTAAGTGATATCAGTAGTCCCCAGGAGGCCTCCTTGATTATCAAAGTACTCGGCGTTGTCCGGGAGAAAAGTGCTCAATGTCCTAGATAGAGCTACTGTAGTGATAGGTTTGGAAAATATTTTAGCGCCATCTTCGTTCCCCTTTGGACTATTTCGCAGATCAGAAGGAGAGAGGATACCTAAGGGATTTCAGGAGTGCTCATGAAGCCTCCTCGATTTTCAAAGTACTCGGCGTTGTCCGGGAGAAAAGTGCTCAATATCCTAGATAGAGCTACTGTAGTGATAGGTTTAGAAAATATTTTAACGCAATCTTCGTCTCCCTTTGGACAATTTTGCAGATGAAAAGGAGGGAGGATACCTAACTGATTTCAGTAGTCCCCAGGAGGCCTCTTTGATTTTCAAAGTACTCGGCGTTGTCCGGGAAAAAAGTGCTCAATGTCCTAGATAGAGCTACTGTAGTGATAGGTTTGGATAATATTTTAACAGCATCTATGCTAAAAAGGATGGGGTAATCGATAAGAGTTATTTCAGTAGTGCTCAGGAGGCCTCTTTGATTTTGAAATACTCGGCGTTGTCCGGGAAAAAAGTGCTCAATATCCTAGATAGAGCTACTGTAGTGATAGGTTTGGAAAATATTTTAACGCCATCTTCGTTTCCCTTTGGACTATTTCGCAGATCAGAAGGAGAGAGGATACCTAAGTGATTTCAGTAGTCCCCAGGAGGCCTCCTTGATTATCAATGTACTCGGCGTTGTCCGGGAGAAAAGTGCTCAATGTCCTAGATAGAGCTACTGTAGTGATAGGTTTTGGAAAATATTTTAACGCCATCTTCGTTCTCCTTTGGACTATTTCGCAGATCAGAAGGAGAGAGGATACCTAAGGGATTTCATGGGTGTTCATGAAGCCTTCTCGATTTTCAAAGTACTCGGCGTTGTCCGGGAGAAAAGTGCTCAATATCCTAGATAGAGCTACTGTAGTGATAGGTTTGGAAAATATTTTAACGCCATCTTCGTTCCCCTTTGGACTATTTCGCAGATCAGAAGGAGAGAGGAAACCTAAGTGATATCAGTAGTCCCCAGGAGGCCTCCTTGATTATCAAAGTACTCGGCGTTGTCCGGGAGAAAAGTGCTCAATGTCCTAGATAGAGCTACTGTAGTGATAGGTTTGGAAAATATTTTAGCGCCATCTTCGTTCCCCTTTGGACTATTTCGCAGATCAGAAGGAGAGAGGATACCTAAGGGATTTCAGGAGTGCTCATGAAGCCTCCTCGATTTTCAAAGTACTCGGCGTTGTCCGGGAGAAAAGTGCTCAATATCCTAGATAGAGCTACTGTAGTGATAGGTTTAGAAAATATTTTAACGCAATCTTCGTCTCCCTTTGGACAATTTTGCAGATGAAAAGGAGGGAGGATACCTAACTGATTTCAGTAGTCCCCAGGAGGCCTCTTTGATTTTCAAAGTACTCGGCGTTGTCCGGGAAAAAAGTGCTCAATGTCCTAGATAGAGCTACTGTAGTGATAGGTTTGGATAATATTTTAACAGCATCTCCGCTGAAAAGGATGGGGTAATCGATAAGAGTTATTTCAGTAGTGCTCAGGAGGCCTCTTTGATTTTGAAATACTCGGCGTTGTCCGGGAGAAAAGTGCTCAATATCCTAGATAGAGCTACTGTAGTTATAGGTTTGGCAAATATTTTAACGCCGTCTCTGTTACCCTTTGGACTATTTCGCAGATCAGGAGAGAGGATACCTAAGTCATTTCAGTAGTCCCCAGGAAGCCTCCTTGATTATCAAAGTACTCGGCGTTGTCCGGGAGAAAAGTGCTCAATGTCCTAGATAGAGCAACTGTAGTGATAGGTTTGGATAATATTTTAACAGCATCTACGCTGAAAAGGATGGGGTAATCGATAAGAGTTATTTCAGTAGTGCTCAGGAGGCCTCTTTGATTTTGAAATACTCGGCGTTGTCCGGGAGAAAAGTGCTCAATATCCTAGATAGAGCTACTGTAGTGATAGGTTTGGAAAATATTTTAACGCCGTCTTCGTTCCCCTTTGGACTATTTCACAGATCAGAAGGAGAGAGGATACCTAAGTGATTTCAGTAGTCCCCAGGAGGCCTCCTTGATTATCAAAGTACTCGGCGTTGTCCGGGAGAAAAGTGCTCAATGTCCTAGATAGAGCTACTGTAGTGATAGGTTTGGAAAATATTTTAACGCCATCTTCGTTTCCCTTTGGACTATTTCGCAGATCAGAAGGAGAGAGGATACCTAAGGGATTTCAGGAGTGCTCATGAAGCCTCCTCGATTTTCAAAGTACTCGGCGTTGTCCGGGAGAAAAGTGCTCAATATCCTAGATAGAGCTACTGTAGTGATAGGTTTAGAAAATATTTTAACTCCATCTTCGTTCCCTCTTTGGACAATTTTGCAGCTGAAAAAGAGGGAGGATACCTAACTGATTTCAGTAGTCCCCAGGAGGCCTCTTTAATTTTCAAAGTACTCGGCGTTGTCCGGGAAAAAAGTGCTCAATGTCCTAGATAGAGCTACTGTAGTGATAGGTTTGGAAAATATTTTAACGCCATCTTCGTTCCCCTTTGGACTATTTCGAAGATCAGAAGATGAGAGGATTCCTAAGTGATTTCAGTAGTCCCCAGGAGGTCTCCTTGATTATCAAAGTACTCGGCGTTGTCCGGGAGAAAAGTGCTCAATGTCCTAGATAGAGCTACTGTAGTGATAGGTTTGGAAAATATTTTAACGCCATCTTCGTTCTCCTTTGGACTATTTCGCAGATCAGAAGGAGAGAGGATACCTAAGGGATTTCATGGGTGTTCATGAAGCCTTCTCGATTTTCAAAGTACTCGGCGTTGTCCGGAAGAAAAGTGCTCAATATCCTAGATAGAGCTAACGTAGTGATAGGTTTGGAAAATATTTTAACGCCATCTTCGTTCCCCTTTGGACTATTTCGCAGATCAGAAGGAGAGAGGATACCTAAGTGATATCAGTAGTCCCCAGGAGGCCTCCTTGATTATCAAAGTACTTGGCGTTGTCCGGGATAAAAGTGCTCAATGTCCTAGATAGAGCTACTGTAGTGATAGGTTTGGATAATATTTTAACGCCATCTTCGTTTCCCTTTGGACTATTTCGAAGATCAGAAGGAGAGAGGATACCTAAGGGATTTCAGGAGTGCTCATGAAGCCTCCTCGATTTTCAAAGTACTCGGCGTTGTCCGGGAAAAAAGTGATCAATGTCCTAGATAGAGCTACTGTAGTGATAGGTTTGGATAATATTTTAACAGAATCTATGCTGAAAAGGATGGGGAATCGATAAGAGTTCTTTCAGTAGTGCTCAGGAGGCCTCTTTGATTTTCAAAGTACTCGGCGTTGTCCGGGAAAAAAAGTGCTCAATGTCCTATATAGAGCTACTGTAGTGATAGGTTTGGATAATATTTTAACGCCATCTTCGTTTCCCTTTGGACTATTTCGCAGATCAGTAGGAGAGAGGATACCTAAGTGATTTCAGTAGTCCTCAGGAGGCCTCCTTTATTATTAAAGTACTCGGCGTTGTCCGGGAGAAAAGTGCTCAATGTCCTAGATAGAGCTACTGTAGTGATAGGTTTGGAAAATATTTTAACGCCATCTTTGTTCCCCTTTGGACTATTTCGCAGATCAGAAGGAGAGAGGATACGTAAGTGATTTCAGTAGTGCTCATGAGGCCTCCTTGATTTTCAAAGTACTCGGCGTTGTCCGGGAGAAAAGTGCTCAATATCCTATATAGAGCTATGATAAAGACTATCATGAGAGGATTGAAAAGGATGAAGACTTTCATGAGAGGATTGAAAAGGATGAAGACTTTCATGAGAGGATTGAAAAGGATGAAGACTTTCATGAGAGGTTTGAAAATGATGAAGACTATCATGAGAGGTTTGAAAATGATGAAGACTATCATGAGAGGTTTGAAAATGATGAAGACTATCATGAGGGGATTGAAAATGATGAAGATAATCATGAGGGGATTTAAAATGATGAAGAATGTCATGAGAGGATTGAAAATGATGAAGAATAGACTGACAGGATTGAAAATGATGAAGAATAGACTGACAGGATTGGAAATGATGAAGAATACCATGAGGGGATTTAAAATGATGAATAATATCATGAGGGGATTGAAAATGATGAAGAATATCATGAGGGGATTAAAAATAATGAAGAATATCATGAGAGGATTGAAAAAATGAAGAATATCATGAGAGGATTGAAAATTATTAAGAATATCATGAGCGGATTGAAAATGATGAGGAATATTACGAGAGGATTGAAAATGAGCAAGAATATTATGAGGGGATTGAAAATGATTAATAGTATGAGGAGATTGAAAATGATGAAGAATATTATGAGGGGATTGAAAATGATTAATAGTATGAGGAGATCGAAAATGATGAATATAACGAGGGGAGTTAAAATGATGAAGGATATCATGAGGGGATTCAAAATATATAGTATGAACACCGGGGCGGTTATAAGTACCTATATAGAAGGCGCAGAGAGTGGTGGTACTTTTTATAGAAATAAGTCATACTATTGCCCTGTGAAACGTAGGATGAAATGGTGGGGAAGAAACAGCTTTCGCAAAAAGCAAAATTTAAAAGTAGCGACCAGGGTAGAGAAAAGTAGAAAGATAAAGAGACAGCTATAGAGAGAGAAGGAGAGAAATAGAAGTTTTAATATAAAGATGTTACATACGCAATTTTTCTTCAATTATGTTTTTATGACCCCGAGCAACGCCGGGTAGCCCCGCTAGTTCAATATAAGTTCAACTTAATTTTGAAAAAGAAAAGTAAATTAGTGGATTTTGTCAAACATTCAATTTTTTAGTAAATCAAGAAGAACGTTTAGTAAAGCAATGCACTACTATTAATATTTGTAATAAATATAAGTGTTTTGTATTTATTTAATATTAGTAGAGCCAAACAGCGTTGCTCGACAATGAATGAATGCTCCTGTCTATTCCTACTCTCAACCGAGAAACGTATATTACCATTTGTATGATGTCCTATAAGTTTTCTTTTTCTTTTTTATTCACGTCATTTTTTTTCATGTCATTTTTTATTCATGTCATTTTTTATTCACGTCATTTTTTATTCACGTCATTTTTTATTTATGTTATTTTTATTCGCGTAATTTTTTATTCACGTCATTTTTTATTCATGTCATTTTTTATTCATGTCATTTTTTATTCACGTCATTTTTTATTCACGTCATTTTTTATTCATGTCATTTTTTATTCACGTCATTTTTTATTCACGTCATTTTTTATTCACGTCATTTTTTATTCATGTCATTTTTTATTCACGTAATTTTTTATTCATGTCATTTTTTATTCACGTCATTTTTTATTCACTTCATTTTTTATTCATGTCATTTTTTATTCACGTCATTTTTTATTCACTTCATTTTTTATTCACGTCATTTTTTATTCACGTCATTTTTATTCACGTCATTTTTTATTCACTTCATTTTTTATTCACGTCATTTTTTAATCACGTCATTTTTTATTCGCGTCATTTTTTATTCACGTCATTTTTTCTTCACTTCATTTTTTATTCACGTCATTTTTTATTCACGTCATTTTTTCTTCATACCTTTCTTTATTAACGGTGCTACTACTACTCCTACTTTAATGTGATTCTTTTGTCCATAGTTACGTTCCTTATTAACGTTATCCTTTCCATCTCTCTGCTTAGACTGTTACTATTACTACTAATTCCTAAATTCTTTTTCTCCCACCCCTACGCCCTATTATCAAAGCTCCGCCACCCTATTTCTCCAACTTTCTAAAACATTCACTTTGTAAACAAGCTAGTAATATTATCACAGTTTCAGTAATATATATATGACAGAACATGTCTGTTAAAAAGGAAAGTCAACAATCTTATGTTTGCAAACATATTTAGCGACTACGTGGAAAGGTATATGCCCTGACTAGATAGTTTAGTTTATATTATAATAATTTAGTTTTTTGAGTCACTTATCTGCCCGAAGTCTTCTTTTTTAACTACACCAAATTTGGCATAGGGTGTTCTTTAGATGCCGTGTGTGTTACAGGTACTATAATGTAAATAAGCCTTCTAGTATTATTACAACTATTTCTGCTAATATTTAAAGCAAGTCAGCAGTATAGGCTCCAAAACTACTCAATACCAACATTATCAAGGTGCAGTCTTGGTATGTCAGATATGTCATTGAGCGGTAAATTATACTATTACTGCTACTATTGTTATACTACTACTACTACTAATATTACTACTACTTCTACTAGTAATTATAATTTATCTTCAAATATTATTAATCATAGATACTAATAGCTTACAAGACAATATCTTGTGTGTCTGTGCGTTCGTGTATTTTCCGCCTTTACACAACTTTGATAAGTACACATAGTATTTTTTAATATTGATTTTTAATAGATTACAGGAAAAACAACGAATTTTGAAAATATTGTAAATATAATTATATTTTGATTTTTTTTTCTCTCAGCCATCCACTCAACAATATGTCTCCAGTCTGGCAACGCCCAGTTAGTTATGATGTTGTCATAAATTTCTCAAATAGTCCTTCAGAAATGTATATTTTTAACGACAGGCAATAAAGCTATAACCCATTTCTGTGTAAATGTATGTATTTAACAACAATAAACCTATAACTTCTTTAGTATAGTTTCTGTGTAAAGTTATATTTCTAACGACTGGCAATAATTTCTTACTTCAGTTTCTGTATAAATCTTTATTTTTAACAACAGTAACTACACATATACCCTCTTACAATAAAAGGAAGTAAAAGTAATTCGAACAAAAGTGGTTACATAGACATGTATATTTTATTTTGATAAAAAATGTCATAAGAGTCTTCGTCCATATATAACATCGATAAAAAGAACCCACGATGTTAATTTTAGTCATAACTTGAAACCTATAGAAAATAAGTTAACACAGCTACAGCCGGTATCAGAGACTTTGCGATATGGATTTGAATGACACAATTTTTTCGTGCTTCGCAATTGACATCTTCACCATCATAAAGAGGAACCAGCACGCAGTTTCGGCCAGGATTCCTCGACTGCTTATCTGAAGTGGCGTAGCTCCTCTGTCAGGAGGTGGTTAAGTAGCACTTGTGTCATCTGCCTATAAATGCTATCAAGCCACAACCACAATTCAGCCATTATCAACATGAAAACTGATTTTGATTACATTGTGACGTCATGCTAACTGGCATGATAACATTACCCTGCATATGGCGTAAGAACTATCTGCTTTATCCCCCTTCTTTCACCATCTAAAATTCACCTCTCCTTCCAGTTCGTATCATCCCTCTTCAGCCATATCCAATAAGATGCTTCTGCTGCTGATTCCTGGAAATCTTTAATCAAATTTCTCAATTCTGAGTTGTTGCAATAAAAGTGACGTCAAAATAGGTTTACAGCCGTTTGCTGCACATTTCATCTTGTCTTAATGGCCAAATGATGGAATTCAACTTTCGATCTTTTATCTTGACACTCCTGTATCAACTTTTCATCTATAATGTATTTCCTATTTTCTGCAGCAGCAAAGTATTCTTCTCAAGGTACTGTTGCTGCCAGTAGTATTCCTTCTTTCGTTTCTTCACACCACACAACAATATTTGGTCGTTGTCCCGATGATACTAACCAGAACACTAACAGTTTTCCAGATCTACACTTAACTTTCCGTTTCCAGCCCATCTGTCATCTATTCTTATAGTAGTTGAATGACTGCTCAGATTACTTTTAGTACTTGATTTGTTGAATTCCATCCTCTTTATTTGTTAAATCTTTGATAATTCTACATGAAATTGCCTTATATTTTACTTGATTTGTTCTTCAATTATTGCAAGCACCTAATTGTGATGCCACGTATGTCTCTGTTGCCAGCTCACAGTTTGAGAGAATATGATTTAGCGTTACTATTCTTCCCGCACCGATATCTATCATTATCACTTAGCCCCCAATGAACAAGATTGGCAGGTGATGGCATAGCATCATATGTTATACCTAATTAAGAACCATGTATTGCCCGTTCCCAGGCCCATATTTATACCTATCCAATATTCCGATCTACAGCACACACTTGAAATCGTAAGAATAGTCCTTGTTGATCACATTTTAAATGTAAATATAGGTTTTCTTTAATTTCGTTCCTAATTTCACTACATCACCATTCTTTTCTCTTACATTACCAATGAGAAAATGGTTTAAAGTTTCCAGATACATTTGTACCATCATGCACTGCTCTAACAATATCTTCATTGCATGATCGACTGCAGTTTCCGGTCTCCATTTCGTTCCGGTCTTTACTTCAGGACGATTATCTTTGATTTTCTCGTCGTCGGAGAAGCGAAGAATTATCTCTGTACGCACTTTAGCAGCCTTATATTCTTTTTCAGTTGTAGTCCACTATTTCTTCCAAATGTTGCAGTAATATTGAGCGACTTTGGCAATCTCAGCTATTTTCGTATATATATATATATATATATATATATATATATATATATATATATATATATATGCAACATTGCTGTTCTATTTTTTCAACCCAGGCCAATGCTATCTCATACACCTGTACAAGTACAAAGCATACTGTACGCACCAACATTTGGATTCCCCAGGTAGATGAGCCTTTTCTACTGTTTGTAATCTCTCTCCCACTTACTGTTTTATTTCACCTCCCTAACTTCTGTCATTTAATGCACCCTTTTACCATCTTCCGAAACTAGCCACTGGCTTTTTTTAAAGCTCGTATCATATCACTTTTTGTTTTATACCGAACGTCTTTCCGTTTGCCTTTCACATATATAAAACTTCTGGATTTCTTCGCTTTAAATTTCATTTTGATCACAGTATCAATGAATTCAATTGAAGAATAACTTTCTCCATTTATTCAACATTTTCGGATTAAACTGTCACATCATCTATAAATGCACGAAGTGGTGTATTCACTTTTGTATTTCTGCAATATGTTGCTCTTAATAGCATTTAAATAATATATAGACATATTAAATATAAATTGAGTAAATTTATATTGTTACTAGCATGGTAATTCTAAAAGATGTCCAATACGAAATATTAGATTATGACTGTTGTCATATCAGTTTCATGGCATCAATGAATACATTTCCTCAGAAACTGATTACATTTGTGTCATCTAAAACGAACAAATACTTTGTATATTTTATTTTAATGCTTACAGAATTAATTACGTTCACACTCATATATATATATATATATATATATATATATATATATATATATATATATATATATATTATACAAGTCGAAAATATCCTCTCTATATATCACACTTTAAATAATATTATAACACGTTTCAAGATTATTTCTTATAGGACATCTTGTGAAATGTTTTTTAATTATAATTACTACTATTAACTCATTTAAATTTCATGAACGAGTCATTGCGAATGACCTCCCTCTGGTAAACACGTGTAGTGTTCCATATTTTTTCTTTAAAACGTCCGCTTTATTTGCTTATATGAGATGCCTATTTGAATTTTAATTACTCAGATAAGTTCATGTGTTTCGCTTTCCAATACTGTATTCAATTTGTACTTATACCATTTCATTTTCCCGTACTCAGTAATGTCTTCTTTTAATATTATTTCAGTGCTACCTTGCTGCATTCAACTGGAATGTGGTTTACTGTTACGTCTGTTCGTCCACAATGTACATGTACTGCTATTCTAAACCTTGTCTATCTTGGCTTTTATATATTTACTTTTGATCGAATTATTTTGTGTGGCTGTCAGTAGCGACACCGTTTCGATTTTCGAGTGTCCTCTCCGCGGCCTGTCTATGTTTTCTTGTACGTAATTTATTTTATTCGTCTGTAAAATATTCCATTACATTGAATCTCTTTTCATTTTTCTTTACTTGCAATTTTGTTCACCGTTTCGCTCCTCCTGTATTTTTAACAGTAATCAGCTTTTCTGAATTGTGTGGTACGTATTTCTCTATTGCATCATCTACGCTATATCCAATACTTACGAGTCGTGTTACCCTTCGTTCTGTTTTGCGTAGTCGGTAAGCATCATACTTCGGGTGCAGCGCATTTTGTATAGACATTTATTTCTTGTTTCCATTGTAGACTTTATGAAGATTTCAGAGTATTTTACTAGGGTTACTTTCTAAATATTAATCTCGTCTATAAAGTTTCTATTATAAAAACAAGTTTCTATGAGCTTTCGTGTTTTTTTGGAATTCCATTACGATGTTCTCGTCAAGTTCCTAGCTTTGTCTAGTAGCGTTTCTAGGTACTATTTGTTTTTTCCCAGCTCGTTTAGGTCATCCATATATATGAGTTGATTATTATTATTATTAGATTTTTGCTCGATATTCTTCACTTCACTTCTTTGTATAACCATTGAAACTCCCTTTACGTTTTCGCAACAGCCGTTTTGCATATATTTCTAGCATCTTTAGTCTTCCCTGGAACCTTAGTAGCAATAAACCTCCTTATGATTCCAGTGCTCTCCATACCCTTTTAGAACATAAGTAGCAATACATTTCCTCAGAATTTCAATATTCTTCGCGCGCTTCTAGTGGAGTTATGGTTGGTGCTATCTCTCCTCAATCTTCCTGTTCTCTTTGACTTATTAATAAATATTTTCTATAGAACATATGATGCTCGTGCAATTACTCTTTTAAGGGAGGGGGTAGATTATTCTTTTTATCTACTCTCTTGTGTCAGTGTTCTTGATTTCAGATTAGGTTAATGCATGCTGTGTTCACGCAGTGTTATCTTATTTCAGTTTACCTCATTATATACTTACTTTCTTAATATCGCAGCTGTTCTCGTAGCTTTGTATGTCATCAATCATCTCTTTGATTTCAATTTCTTTTAGTCTTATTTCCAGATCTTCCGGAACTTTTCTTAAATCATCTATTATAATTCGTATTACAGTAGACTCTTCGCATTCAATAAAACCTCTAGCAAACTCTATGTATTTGCTGAGTGTTTATGTCTCTTTGACTTTTCCCTGCGAACTGCTGGCACAGTACTACTATTTTGCACGGTTTTTCTTATTTTTTACTCCCATTGCCCCCGAACAAGGCAAATGCGTCTGAGACGTAAACGGGCTACTGTGAATTAAAGGCTATACCTACAGGGCCATTCTAAGTGGGGAGATGTTCAGCGAGATGTTTGCTCATATTGCATTTAAATTTCTGCATGTTGGTACAGTAAGAGAAAGACGGAGCAGGAAGGACAATTCCAAAGGCTAGCAGTTAGAGAATATAAGTTATTAGAATGAACAGCCCTACGGCATCTGGGTACCTCTACAGTGCAAGGTTGGGATTTCGCTAACTGACGTGTTGGTCGGGGATATTAACGTCGAGGGGACACCAGTGCAGTAAGTTCTTTGGAGCACATCATATTAAAGCAATTGTAAAACAAGCACAGGCATTTGACATAACGGTGATGAGAAAGTAGCTGGAGCTTTGAAGATAGTGTGAGACATATTAGATTAGAGGCTCTTTTTTGGGGACCATGTCTGTGTGGAAAAAGCTATTGGTTGGTGCACCAACCCATATGTAACAACAATACTCCATGCATGAGCGAGTGGTTGCTTGGTTAATATATAAGACACTGTCAGGTGTAAGGAATTTTTTAGCTCGATAGACGGAACCGACCTTCCTTGCAGCAGCCTTGGCAATGTCGTCTGTGTTTTTTTTCTCAAATCCCGTTTTCTCATAAATGTCAGGCCTAGGTGTTTGAATGCTGGACTCTAAGGTAGGGTGCTATTAGCATGGTCATCGGTGGTTGAAATGTTTCTTATAATTGTTGAAGGAAAGGAGCTGTGTCTTAGTAGTATTAAATGTTACTATCTATTTATGTCCTCATAACAGACTTAGGTCATTTTGTAAAGATGCAGCCATTGTCCTGTATATGTGTGCGTTCGTTTTTCTTACATGTCGAGAATAGAGCGTGGTGCTGTCAGCAAATATACCCATCTCGGACACAATTGCATCAGGGAGGTCGTTTATATAACTTCAGAAATAATGTTGATCCAAGGATCAACCCCTGCCCTCCTATTAATGTCTTGTTTATTAGGTGTACGGCCATTGAGGACAACCTGATATTTCTTTTTATCTGAAAGATCTGATTATATTAAATATTCGACCAGAAATACTATACAGATTAATTTGCATGAAAAGACCTACATGATCGATGTTTTTAAAAGCTTTGGATGTATCAATCGCTACAGTCTTAGTTTCATCTGTTTTGTCCAATGTATTGTAAATGCGTTCTGAGATGAGCATTAAGATATCCGCAGTAAAACGAGGTCGCCTAAATCCAGACTGTTTGTCAGAAAGGAGTTTAGCATTAAAGAGGTTGTGAACTATCGCTAGATATATTAGTGATTCAACTATTTTAGAGAATAGCAGAAGACTTATAGGGCGATAATTTTGCGGGTCAGTTTTTTTCACAAGCATTTTTTTAACACTGGTACCACAGAGGCAATTGTACAGCTATCAGAGCATTCAGATTCGGCAAGGCATGTGCAGCACTGTTTAAGAGGATAGCGACCAGCTTAGCATAGAATTTCATTAAGACTATAAACGGGATGAGATTACGCCTGCGTGGTTTGGAGATGTAAATCTTTTTATGATATCTTAGACTTGGGAATAGGTAATGATCATATCATCTACTGTGACTTCAGTCCCCAGTGGGAAGTGGTTTGTAGAGTCCAAAATGGAGTACAAGGCAAACCGCTAGGCAAGCAGTTCAGCCTTATCAGTTGCCGTGCAGGCGACATCGTGATGGATGGATAGCGCTAGAATTGTAGATTGTTCATTATTCATCACACTATTATAAATTTTCCAGAAATTGCGAGTTCCTAATTTCTGCGACTCAATGCGTTTTATGGTCATCTCGGTATACCTACTCTTAACAGCAACTATTACGTTGCAATGATTTCTTAATGCTTGCTGCCTATGTGCAATAGCAGCTGTACAGATAGAAGTGTTAGGCTTGTTATACAATTTCGCGTCGAGCATATGCTTCACTTTCTGCCCTGACCCATTTAGTTACCTCATTTTCGCATTGTTCAACAATGAGGGAAACGGTTTTACTTTATGAAGGGTCTCTAATCTGATCTCTGATAGATTTCCAATCAGCCCGTTCATAGCATTTAGTCGTTTTCAGCTACGGCTCTTCATCTTGGGGTGTTGGATGACTTGAGGTGATTGCCTATCATCATTTTTAGTCTTCTTGCAAAGTTCACATATACGTTCATTTATATATCATTGAGCAGGTTAGGTCTCATATACGCTAGGCTTCCGATTGCTTAGTTTAAATCACGTGACAGAGGGGATGTGAACTTACATTTGGAGTTACATTTTAAGCTTTAATAAATAAAGATGTAAGGGGAATATCTTGCTGAATCGGTAGGTTAAACCACTTGCGACTTCTCTGGAGATAAGCAGAAGCTACTCTTAGATAAGGATATGGCCATCCCGCGAGTTAGATTGAATGCAAGTTATTTTAAATATACATTGTTGTATTCTTCTTATACATATACATGTATAAGAAGAATACAACTATTTTTTTTATTTAAGATAACTTTCATTCAATCTGACTAGCGGGATGGCCATATCCTTATCTAAGAGTAGCTTATTTCAGCATCATACAGGAAAATAAACGCAAGTATTTCACCCTGGCTAACGGGGTAGTTGTGCGAACAAGATGCATTATTCTCATCGAGTGCTGTATAACATATTTTCCTGGAGTTAAATAGCGCTTATAAATGAGGAAAGAAAGGCAAAAAGAAAGAGGGATAAGAAGACGGAAAAAGATAAAAATTAAGAAACACGCTGTGGATATTACAGTCGACAAAATAAATAATTAAAATGATGACACTTATTGGGGTTTATATGCCGCAAAACAAGAAACTATACCTCTCATCCTCTATATCCTTCCAGTATTCTGTAACGCCTCTCTTCCTGCTCATGTCAAGCTGTTTTACGATACCTCAATTTCTAGAACTCGGCTTTTAGCTACCCCCTTCTGTTACCTCTTATTTTCATTTCTTTTCATTTCCATGCGATAATTAACGAGTAATTGTAGGCTTACCAAGTCGGACGTTCTCAGAGTCCAATTACTCTCGGTTCTCTTGTGGCTTGTGTTATCAGCAGGAAGAAAAAGATATAATGTGAGAAAAGGCCTGCTTGTTAAGTACTGTCTCTTCTTCTTCTTCTTCTTCTTCTTTTGTATATCTATTCTTGACGTTGCACCTTCTCTCTCTTCTCTCACGCCTTAAACCACTCTTTCTCTTTCACTCGTCTCTGTCTCTCTCTCTATATTTTATATTGTTATTTCCGGTCCGAAATAATGACCTTGTGCTCCGCCATGTTTGCTATTTGTTTAGTGCGAGTGATTGGTTGTTGACTTGCTCGAGAACAAACAGAAACACCCCAGTTATAGGAATGAATAAAACAAGAAATTATTTAACTCGAACTAATAAGTATTTTTTCATTGATCAAATGATGACACGATCCCGTATCTACAGACGTCATGAATGCAATAAATGAATTGATTATATATTCTACTTTTTAAAACCACTTCCTGTAGATTTAAAGCTCATTCCACTTGAATAAGTTGTAATTTGTTGGTGTCATATAGAATGAATACGGGGGATGCTGCAAACACTTCATACATTTTTATCGTACCTTTTGGCTAGGATAAAAATATATTATATGTCCATTATTGAGAGGCTCTCAGGCCAAGAATTACCACCTCTTTATTTATGAGGGTGAGTTATTTTTTAAAACTTTTATTCTTCCAAAATATGGCATAGTGCTGCTGAAGCGTAAATAGGCTACTGTGATGGGGGCCAGATTTATAAGGAAACATAGGTGTGGAGTTTACCAACAAAAAAATTGTAAATTACATTTATTTTTCTACATGTGGGTACAGTCCGGGAAACAGGAGGAAGGGAACGACTGTCAGATTTTATTGAAACTGTTTTGAGTCAATTTACTATATTTAGCCACATAAATAGGTCATTAAACTATGAACAGGCTGTTTGTATATATATATATATATATATATATATATATATATATATATATATATATATATATATATATATACGCTCATGTATGTGGAAGAATATTTTAGAGGAAAGGATAGGTTTCACTTAGCGTAACGCAATACGCTTTTGCTAAAATAATTAAGTCTTCACGGTTACGTGTATCGTAAAAATATAAATAATAAATAAATTTACTTAAACGATATAAATTATTCACCTAACAGTAACGGAGTTTTCTCAGATGGTAAGGGATCCAGCACCTGTTAGTCACAGTTGGTAGTGGCCTGACATCCGGGTATCCAATATCGGGGTTGGTTTGCTTGCTATGTCAAGCCACTCTTATAAGTTGTAAAACAAGGATATACGTATAAGCGCTTTAAAAAAATTAAATAACATTTTAGAGAAAATGGAATGTTAAGGATATTGAATAGTAGATAAGCTGTGGGCAGACTAGTAGAAATAATAACACAGCACAAAACATCGATGTTACGCCATCGACAAACGCGGAAATATACACACTATCATCTCATGACTGTGATAAATACTACAGTGTCTATCAAAGAAATTAATAGACTCACATAGCGCAGCATTTATGTTGAGGGTGATATCACTCGTATACATGCTTTCCCATGACCATTGTTTCGACACGAACTAAAGCTGCAACCTAAAACTCGCGAATGATATGTTTTTTTTCGAATATCTTCGATATCACAGCTCAGGGAATCTTGGTAGTAAAAACATGGACTAAATTCGACACAAATCGTTTTTATCCCCCCCCCCCCGTAATCACATCTCACTAAATAAACACACTACTAACCCATTCCCGGCTGACACAAACATCCATCTACCTTCCTCTCACTCTTTCTCCGTCTCACATCCTCCCATGTTATTCATAGTCTCTTCCTTTTCACTTTCTCGGAACTAAATATTACATTTCCATTCTGAATTGTCTTCTATTGTTCGCTATATAAAAGCATATAAATGGATCTAAGTTTAGAAAAGTAATATATATATATATATATATATATATATATATATATATATAGAGAGAGAGAGAGAGAGAGAGAGAGAGAGACAGAGAGAGAGAGAGAGAGACAGAGATCCTAGCAGGATCCGTGTCGCGACATTGCCCGGGATAAATATAAATTAAATGTTTTTAAATGTAAGTATTAGAGTATTAATTCGTCAAAAATCATTTGAAAACAACCCTGTAATTTAAGCGATTACAGTAGGATTTATCAAGGTTTTGAATCAATCAAAATAAATGTCTTCATGTTTTGGGTGATTGCCCTCCTCCTGTACGATTGTAAGTAGCAGTTTATCTGACCAAATAAGAACCTCTCCCACAAGTGAATATACTCCAAGAATATGCGTAAAGGTTTCCAAGGTCACTGAAGGAAAATACTTCTAGATTGAGGCAATTTTTATCTCAATCCGGCGGGCCAATTTATGTGAGAGATTAAATTTACCAGCATTGAAAATCGACCTTTACTATGGCTTTGATTAAAATATATGGCGATTGATTTAAGGATTTTCTTGTGATTATTTTTTTTCAATTTATCGACTGTTAACTAATGTGCAGTTTTGACATTAACTTTGTTTTTGCTATTTCGTTGCTTCTCCACGAGGGGGAGTTATACAATGGTGATGTTTAATGTTTTTAAAATCTATCTCCCGGAGGGAAAATTGCCGCAGTCAAGAAGGGTTTCTTCTAAAATTGACAAATAATAAAATAAAGGGAAAGTAATGATTTCTCTTTCACTGACCGAGACGAGAAAAGATGAAGTAAAAGATACTGCACTTGAAGTTAAAGTATATTTAGAAAAGTAGAAATTGATTTTTTCTGAATATCAGTAGCAGTTTTAGCGTCGAAGAAAGTATGTAAAAGTAGTTATGAAAAAACTTTGAATAATATTCCCTATGAATTAATATCGAATAATGTTTGATGAATAGGAAAATGTAAATGAAAATAATAATTTTAAATGTTACGCTGGTTGTGTTCGAAATTATTTCTAAGCTTTATAACTGTCGTGAATTAAACAAAGGTACGTTATTTGATTATGAATACAAACTATTAACGGTTGCGCTTTTCTAAAGTATCCGTTGTTTATAACTTCCCAGTGATGAACGCCAGAGTGGTAGTATGAAAATATATACAGTACATAACTATAGAGAACTAAAGGCATATCTAGATAGACGTGTATGTAAAGGTAAATAAACAAAGCTATATAAAAATTCGAAACTGTTTTCGTTTCATTTAGTTTCTTTTCTCTTATATATGAATCTATTTTGTTTTGTGTGACGAATTTACGAAGCAATTAAAGACGAGTCATATTTCTTTCACTGCTCTAAATCTTATGTGACGTGCGTTGAAAAAAAAACTGATCAAAATGGCTGAAAGAATATAGATTAATCGACATCGAACTCTGTGGTGCTGACCTTGATTTCGATTTGACTTATTTTCGCGTGACTTATTCATCACGTGACATGTTCAAAGAAAACATGGAAATATCTTTGAAACAAAGATGAAAAATGATATGGTGCGCCTGAACCAATTTAAATGGGATTAAATCATATATATTTATTGCATTATAAAATAAAGAAAACAGTAAATAAAATATCCCGAACGTCATCATTCTTCGTTCTTCTTACCAAGCCCAATAGAATACATAAAATCTGAAAAAACAATATTAAAGGACTGCTTCCCTTATGACTAAAATGTAGTTCTCTTCAAGTCCAATGTGAACAAAAAACTTATCGATTCGTCCTCTTAATAAATGATACTCTCAATTCATAATCCAACAGACAGTCTCATTAACCCTAATCCTCAAGTGCCTTTTCGTTTCGGTAGGAGGTGACTGATTAGTTTTTAAAAAAGACAACAATAGACTCTGTCGACTGGTCGGTAAAGCTTCAATTTGAAATAATATGTTTGTTTTTCTGTCACGCTTTCGTTTGAACTAACATTTTCATCATTAAACGCGTAGAATGGGTGGACGCATCTTATTAATATTATTTTGTTGTTTTAGTTTGGTATACGTTACAAATAAATCTCTAAATAGAATCTTTACTGTCATCAATCATCATTGGCGTGCGACAGGTCCAATGTTTGTAAGGTGGCAATAAAGGTGAAAAAATATTGAAAGTTGGCGAATAAGAGAGAATGTGGGGGAAGTGATAAGTACGGATGGAAATGGATCATCGATCAGTGTTCTACAAAATCAATATTCAAACGTCCATAGCTATACAACAATTATAACAAAAAATATATATGCCAACACACACACACGAAAACACACATATACATATCTAGTGTCTGTACGTTTTTTTTTCATAGGGGTTTATACTATACACTTATAGTGTTTATAAAATAGGGCTCAAGAACTAGTAAACCTATATTTTAGCATAAAGTTTTATTTATACATATATGCTTACATGTATAAGCTGCGACCTGATACAAGGTCTAGTATCACCAGGCTGCTGTAAGAGATGCTTCTCTGCCCGCATCCTGATGATGCTAGACCTTGAATAAGGTCGTAACTGAAACATGTATACACATAAGTAACATAAATGTTTGTATGAATAAGATATTATATTAATATATGTATAAATTATAATGTGCACGCAAAAATAATAACAAAGTGTTGTATTACGTTAATAAGAGCAAGTTATATTTTTATTTTTATATTATAAAATTATGCAATGGTTAGCTATCCGTACCGGTGGTTTCCGGAGTAGCAAGCTTTTGTGGATGCGGCCTTTTCATCGCTGGAAATCAGCCATCCTTTGCGGAAATTGTGGAAAAATCTGAATTTCGTGTGTTGATAAAAATTGCTTTCTGATTGGAAAAATACTATTCAAGCAAAGCAATGACTTGAAACAATGATTAAGAAGTGGTTGTATGCTGACTTTAAACGCGCTCGTCCTGGAAAACATTGAAAAATGTCAACAAACTCGTATTGACTGATGGTTAATTGAAGTTGTGTGAAATCGCAAAGGAGGTTTATATATGAGAAGGCAATGCATTCACCATTTTGTATGAACATTGGCAAAGCTGTGTACAAAGTGGGTGCCGCGTTCGCATACAAAACAATAACGTCTTGACGATTCAAATCTTTGTTAGCAACTGTTTCAACGCAACAAAAAGTGTATTTTTGCATAAATATATGATAATGAATAAAAGATGGATCCACAACTACACTCAGGATTCAAATTGGCAGTCAACTGAGTTATGAGCACAATATGAAAACGTCCAAAGCGATCAAAGGCGCAAACATCATCAGGCAAGAATCGCACTTCGAATTGTTTCCGCACTAACTTTCTTCCCCATATCTGGCCCTCATCGATTACTGCCTATTTATACACCTTAGAAAATGCGTCATGAAAATAGATCTGGCTCCAATAAAGTAGTAATATCGGAAACTGGGGCGTAATTTGAAATCAAATAGAAAATCCTTTTACAAAAATGCATCGACTTAGTAGAGAAGCGTTGAAATCAGTTTATCACCTAGAAAGTAAGCTATGTGAATCAATAAAGTCGTATTTTGCCTAAAAGTTTGTGTCTTCTTAGGCCATGGATTTATTAAGTCATATGTTATATATATATATATATATATATATATATATATATATATATATATATATATATATATATATATATATATCCGTATTACAACAGATTTTAAACTAATTTCAAAATAGAAAGATCATAGCTAATCAGTTTGCAATTGGTTCGAAAATATTTCAATTGAAACCTAGAATTTAATATTCCAAAATATCCATGTTTATATCTCTCAATAATCGAAAAAAAATGTATTCATCAAAATAACGTATTTTCATATAACACTTAAGATATATATATATATATATAGAGAGAGAGAGAGAGAGAGAGAGAGGGGGAAGAGAGAGAGAGAGAGAGGGGGAGAAGAGAGAGAGAAACAGACAGACAGACATGCAAAAAGTAAATTGATTGTCAGAAAAAAAATTAATTGTCGCATTATAGTTCCAAAACGGTTCTTTTGAAAATCCAGTTAATCCACATAAGATTTAAGAAACATTTTTGAACAAAGGAATAACGGTTACTTTTCCAAACGAGCCACTTCACAATAACAATAAAGCATAGAAAAGTAGCCAAGGGAATAATTATTCTAAGAACACTTCCTAGATCCCACAAAGGCATCATGTGATCAAAGATAGGTAGATATTAATTCACTGGATTATAGAGAAAGTGTCAGCTATTGGAATAACACTATTATTTGAAGGGTATAAATAAGTTTATTATTAGTTTATTATTAAATAAACTTCAGTGATTTTTGTTAGTCTAAACTATTTGAGTGTTTATAATTTATAAAGAAATACTAAACGTATTAAAAGCTATACTTTTTTTTATACTTTTATAAAAATGTATTATCATTACTTTATATTATTATTATTATATTATTATTTCATTATAATGTTCGAATTAGTTAAAATTTTCTTTAACTTATTTTTACATATCCCTATCAAAATTTTCCTTTATGCAAACAAAAATATATAATGATAAATATATATCTATATAATTTAATATATAATTTGTTGGGAAGACTACTATTTGTTTTGATAACTGTTCAAGTGCAAAAATATTACAATATTTAGAATTTGGTATATCGCAACTTGCCATTTTAAGAATTAACCGCAGAATGGTGTAGTTGTTCATTTTAAGGTTCCTAATATGTAAGGAAAGAGAGGTTTTTTAATGTATCTATTGTTATTAAAAGAATAATTATGTAAAGACATGGCACAGAGTAGCTGTGTTAATACCAGTCGGGGATACGTCATCGACTTCAGTCTGACAGTAACTGTTTCTATCGGTCTGAAGTATGGTTCTATTCAGTCTCAGGGGGTCCACCCTCCCAGGCTTTACCTTCTCTTTGAGATGGGGTTAGTTTATTGGAAATCGCCTAAGAATGCCGACGGAGCGTCTCAGACATTTTTTGTCGGCCAGAGCGCGCTAATTTTAGTGCACTGGCTTACCACACCTGACCTTGTGTCAACCCCTCTGGAGAGAAGGTAGATAAAAATACTCTGACATTGTGTCTAACCTCTTGCAGAGAAGGTAAATAAACATACCGTGTTAATTTTCTGTTGCAATATACCCAATGTAAGTAAATCTATTATTATTATTATTATTATTATTATTATTATTATTATTATTATTATTATTATTATTATTATTTGCTCACTAGGAGTTATCACACTGGTCATCGTCAGTGATCGCCCACTGCCAACAACCTGTGGTTTTCCCTGGAGTCTGAGTGACAACAAGTCTCCTCAGACTTCCAGTATGCTCCACCTCTTTTCGTTGATCACCGCTGATGACCTTGCGGTATCGCAACAGCCACCTACCACCGATTTCCAGCTGATAAGGGCCATTGGTCCCCTTTGGGGTCCATGTGTCAACAAGCCTCCCCAAGGTCCCAGAGCTGTCCGCGCTCTTCCAGTGGAGGTCTGGTTTGCGCTTTCCCTCCTTACCTTCTGTCCATAATTTTCGTGGCGTCAGCCTATGCTTGCGCCTCTCTCGTGCGGTTGTATTTTCCCCGGTTCTGTTGTCTTGTGCTTCCATGTGTTTGTTCTCCATTCGTTGCTTATGTGGGTTGGTTTCCACATTCGAGGACATTTCTCAGGGTTGTAGCTGTTTTGATCATTACTGTCTTTTGTATGGTCTCAGTTATCCCTTTGATTCCTATTTCTCCTAGTCTTTTCTCCATGTTTTTGGGGACTGTTCCTAGTGCTCCTATGAGTATTGGTGTTATACTGACTTTCTTCATGTTCCATATTCCTTTCAATTCTCTGGCAAGTTCAGTATATTTGCTTCTTTTTCCGTCTCTTTGATCTTCACTCTGTGGCCTGCTGGAACGGCAAAGTCTACGATTTTGCAGGATTTTTCTTTCTTGTTGATTATTATCATATCCGGTCTCCTTGCTGTTATGGGTTTGTCTGTTTGTACATTCATATCCCATATGATTTTGTGTTTTTCGTTTTCTAGTACAGTTTCTGGTTTGTGTTTGTATCGTTTTTTGCATATTCGAAATTCAGTTGTTTGCACATTTCCCGGTGTACTTCTTTCCCCACGCTGTCATGTCTGTTCTTGTATTCCCTTTGTGCTAGCTTGCTGCATTCACTTATTATATGATTTATCGTTTCGTCTCTTTGTCCACACAATCGGCATTTGCTGTTTTCCTGGGTTTTATCTATCTTTGCTTTAATAAAGTTTGTCCTAATCGCATTGTTCTGTGCGGCCGTCAGCAGAGATTCCGTTTCTCTGTTCAAGTGTCCTTTTCTTAGCCATGCCCAGCTCTTTTCATTGGCGTCATCGCTTGTGAGTCTTATAAAGCGTCCATGTAGTTGTTTTTCTTCCCACTTTTCCTTTCTTGACTTTTTGTTTCTGGGTTCAGTGCTTCCGGAGTTGTTTGTTGGGCTGGTGTCTCTTGCTGTGGTGATCAGTCTTTCCGTGTTCTGGGTTACATATTTCTCCAGCTCTTTTTTGGTGTCTTCCACACAGTCTTCTATACTTACCAGTCCTCTACCTCCTTCATTTCTTTTCATGTAGAGTCTGTCAGTATCGTCTTTTGGGTGCAATGCATTGTGCATAGTCATTAGTTTTCTAGTCCTTTGGTCAAGGTGTCTGAGTTCTTCTTTGGTCCAGCCTATGAATGGTCCTGAGTATCTTATTAGTGATACAGCCCATGTGTTTATCCCTTTTACTAGGTTTATTATTATTATTATCATTATTATTATCATAATAATTACCATGACTATATTTAGCTACAAATATATAACTAACATCATTTTCATGCAATTCATATTTAAACGGCAATTATTTTTTCATTGCAATTACAATTATTGCATACATGAACTATATCTGAGTTTTCATTAATTTGTTAGTTTTTTTAATCATTGTAATTAGAGATAATTATCTTTTAGCTTTAATTAGGTACCGTAAAATAAAATACTATATGCTATCGTTTATTTATAACTTTTCTAAATTCATGAGGAGATTCAACAATATTTTCAATAAATTAAAAATATATCTAGGGATATTCGTTTAAATGTAAAATGAATATGTCTGGTTGACCCATGTTAATTCTCTCTGATTTCTTCCTTTTCGCCATGATTGGTTATTCAGTCCCGAATTATTTTCTCCTTGTTTAGTTAATATATTTTTATTTCCAATTAATTTATACGGTATTTTAGAAATTACATGGCTGAGATATAGGCTTTTGTGTATTACTATAAGATATAACCTTTTGTTACAATTAAATTTTTTTTCTGTAGTTATCTTTATAATCAATTATAACCAATTGCTTAAGAAATGTGCGTAGGTTTTTTCTCGTGCATGCGCTTAGAATACTTAATAGTAAAAAGAGCTCCGTCTCTATAAAACCTCCTACCAGAATTAAAATGTACTTCGATTTCATTTCACAGAAATGATCCAACAAGATCGGTAAACCTTGCAGACTCTGTTGAGTCGATCAGAATATAAAACTATTTGGGTGGTTTCAACCACTATTTACTATCGCATTCAATGATTCATTTTGTACTAAAATAATTCATACTATTCTGTTTTCCATGAACATACTGTTTAAGGCAGATTAGGTGAAATGTCGAGGCCTATTTTATACATCAGGTTCACGTCATCCTCCGATAGGAGTTTACATGGACGACTTAATCGTGATCGATATCAGTTACAGGATGTATATTGCTTTTAAATGGGCTTGAAGAGAATATGACATGTGCTAGAATGATTTTGAAACCGGCAAAGTCGAAGTCCATGAATAAAAGCAAGGTTGCGGAAAATGTCCGATTAACAATCGCAGGACAACAATAGCTACCATAAACAAAAAGCCTGTTAATACCTTGAGCAAGACTTTCAACAGTATCTTTAAAGACAAAGTCGAGATCCACCAGACTATTAAACACCTTGAGGAGTCGCTGACCAAGATAGACAAATCGGAAGTTTAGGGCGTTTTAGGGCATTGCTCTTTTAGTGCGCAGGGTTACCCCGTATATTGTAACAATTGCTTTTTCTAGTGCGAAGGGTTACCCCGTATATTGTGACAATTCGCATTTCAGTGCGCAGGGTTACCCCGTATATTGTGACAATTGCTCTTTCAGTGCGCAGGGTTACCCCGTATATTGTGACAATTCGCATTTCAGTGCGCAGGGTTACACCATATATTGTGACAATTGCTCTTTCAGTGCGCAGGGTTACCCCGTATATTGTGACAATTGCTCTTTCAGTGCGCAGGGTTACCCCGTATATTGTGAAAATTCGCATTTCAGTGCGCAGGGTTTCCCCGTATATTGTGACAATTGCTCTTTCAGTGCGCAGGGTTACCCCGTATATTGTGACAATTGTTCTCTCAGTGCACAGGGTTACCCCGTATATTGTGACAATTGCTCTTTCAGTGCGAAGGGTTACCCCGTATATTGTGACAATTGCTCTTTCAGTGCGCAGGGTTACCCCGTATATTGTGACAATTGCTCTTTCAGTGCGAAGGGTTACCCCGTATATTGTGACAATTGCTCTCTCAGTGCGAAGGGTTACCCCGTATATTGTGACAATTGCTCTTTCAGTGCGAAGGGTTACCCCGTATATTGTGACAATTGCTCTCTCAGTGCGAAGGGTTACCCCGTATATTGTGACAATTGCTCTTTCAGTGCGAAGGGTTACCCCGTATATTGTGACAATTGTTCTCTCAGTGCACAGGGTTACCCCGTATATTGTGACAATTGCTCTTACAGTGCGAAGGGTTACCCCGTATATTGTGACAATTGCTCTCTCAGTGCGCAGGGTTACCCCGTATATTGTGACAATTGCTCTTTCAGTGCGAAGGGTTACCCCGTATATTGTGACAATTGCTCTCTCAGTGCGAAGGGTTACCCCGTATATTGTGACAATTGCTCTTTCAGTGCGAAGGGTTACCCCGTATATTGTGACAATTGTTCTCTCAGTGCGAAGGGTTACCCCGTATATTGTGACAATTGCTCTTTCAGTGCGAAGGGTTACCCCGTATATTGTGACAATTGCTCTTTCAGTGCGAAGGGTTACCCCGTATATTGTGACAATTGCTCTTTCAGTGCGAAGGGTTACCCCGTATATTGTGACAATTCCTCTTTCAGTGCGAAGGGTTACCCCGTATATTGTGACAATTGTTCTCTCAGTGCGAAGGGTTACCCCGTATATTGTGACAATTGCTCTTTCAGTGCGAAGGGTTACCCCGTATATTGTGACAATTGCTCTTTCAGTGCGAAGGGTTACCCCGTATATTGTGACAATTGCTCTTTCAGTGCGAAGGGTTACCCCGTATATTGTGACAATTGCTCTTTCAGTGCGAAGGGTTACCCCGTATATTGTGACAATTGTTCTCTCAGTGCGAAGGGTTACCCCGTATATTGTGACAATTGCTCTTTCAGTGCGAAGGGTTACCCCGTATATTGTGACAATTGCTCTTTCAGTGCGAAGGGTTACCCCGTATATTGTGACAATTGCTCTTTCAGTGCGAAGGGTTACCCCGTATATTGTGACAATTGCTCTTTCAGTGCGAAGGGTTACCCCGTATATTGTGACAATTGTTCTCTCAGTGCGAAGGGTTACCCCGTATATTGTGACAATTGCTCTTTCAGTGCGAAGGGTTACCCCGTATATTGTGACAATTGCTCTTTCAGTGCGAAGGGTTACCCCGTATATTGTGACAATTGCTCTTTCAGTGCGAAGGGTTACCCCGTATATTGTGACAATTGTTCTCTCAGTGCGAAGGGTTACCCCGTATATTGTGACAATTGCTCTTTCAGTGCGAAGGGTTACCCCGTATATTGTGACAATTGCTCTTTCAGTGCGAAGGGTTACCCCGTATATTGTGACAATTGCTCTTTCAGTGCGAAGGGTTACCCCGTATATTGTGACAATTGTTCTCTCAGTGCGAAGGGTTACCCCGTATATTGTGACAATTGCTCTTTCAGTGCGAAGGGTTACCCCGTATATTGTGACAATTGCTCTTTCAGTGCGAAGGGTTACCCCGTATATTGTGACAATTGCTCTTTCAGTGCGAAGGGTTACCCCGTATATTGTGACAATTGCTCTTTCAGTGCGAAGGGTTACCCCGTATATTGTGACAATTGCTCTTTCAGTGCGAAGGGTTACCCCGTATATTGTGACAATTGTTCTCTCAGTGCGAAGGGTTACCCCGTATATTGTGACAATTGCTCTTTCAGTGCGAAGGGTTACCCCGTATATTGTGACAATTGCTCTTTCAGTGCGAAGGGTTACCCCGTATATTGTGACAATTGCTCTTTCAGTGCGAAGGGTTACCCCGTATATTGTGACAATTGCTCTTTCAGTGCGAAGGGTTACCCCGTATATTGTGACAATTGTTCTCTCAGTGCGAAGGGTTACCCCGTATATTGTGACAATTGCTCTTTCAGTGCGAAGGGTTACCCCGTATATTGTGACAATTGCTCTTTCAGTGCGAAGGGTTACCCCGTATATTGTGACAATTGCTCTTTCAGTGCGAAGGGTTACCCCGTATATTGTGACAATTGCTCACCTATATTTTTCCTATTACACCCGTCGAAGTGTTGGAGAGAATCATCACTAATATGCTGAGAAGATGGCTTGATTTAGCAAAATGCTAAAAGCAGTACGGCCGTTTATGGTAACAGCAACGCGTTGCAACCGCCCTTTAGCAGACCCACAGAAGAATGAAAAGTCACAAGAACAAAAGAACGGCCGTAGCGTGCTGCCTCCTGGAATCCGAAATACGGACGAGATCTGGCAGGCAAAAGAACTCTTAAGGGGAGAAACAAATAGTGTAAGAGAAATTAGGGTAAGTAACTAATCGAGATTGGATTACATCCCCGCTCCAGAATCAACAATATCAAAGAGGAAAAAAACGCCAACTCATCCATGATTATGTACGCGCCGGCGCAGAAGAAGCTTCATACCGTGAAATGGCCAGTCCAGGTCAACAATGAGCCTTGACAAAATGTGAGAGTGTCGAGAGGAAAATAATTACTTGGTCAGAGTGTTGACGATCAGATTTCAGCGGAGTTCGTTTCCTCATTCAATCGGTGTATGATGTCCTTACGAGCATAACCAATCTAAACATATGGGAAACAGCGAGACCCCTAATTGCTGACTATGTGCAATGAAAGGGTCTTTACAGTACATACATAGTAGTTTGCTCAAAGCTTTGGGTCATTGTAGTACCGTGGGCGACATGATCAGGTCCTGGAAGCAATCGCCAATGAGGTGACCAAAAGACTAAGGGCTAGCAAACATCAGTTTAGAAAAACATAGAGTCTGATACAGTTCGTAAAGGCGACAGTAAACACACCAAAGTAAAAAAAGAGAACGAGCCAGTTATCTTTCGCTAATGACTGGCAGTTAATACTTTGCTTGACGACCAACTAAAGTTTCCTCGACACATAGCAATGACAACGCTCAGGCACCATCTGATACTTCATTCTGTAGAAAACAGAGCAATGCATAATATGGGAACTTTCGATGTCATTGGACTAGTCAATCATCTTAGTAAATAACAGAAAAAAAGACAAACTACCAAGAACTGGTCGAGAAATGTGAATAGAATAAATGGAGAATTTACTACAACCCTTTATAAGTTTTT
>OY744515.1:21917491-21984991 GCA_963556195.1 Sepiola atlantica | reverse complement strand
GAATATATATTCTAGGAAACAGGTTGAGTACAGTAAGCACATTATTTTTTGTTGTTGTAAATGCCACCGTAACTGTATCATACCCCCAAAAGAAAGAAAAAAATTACAACTAAGGCTATATTCAATACTTATGCATGTTCTTAGACGTGTATTCTACTTGTATTTTTTTATAAACATGAACATATTTGTGAATAGAAAAAAATACGTAGAGGTCTGGAAATCTACTGAAAACATTAATAATAATAAAAAACAATTTGCTCATCATATACGTAATTAATTATTGATAACATTTAAATATATATTGTAATTTTATAAAATATTTCAAATTAAAAGCTCTTATTAAAATTGAGGGTACTTCTGAAACAATTCTTGTCTGGAAAAGAAGAAAAAATGTAGACATTTTAAAATTCAATTGTTTTCTGCAATTCGGCCAAATTGTTTCTCATATCTACTCAGCGAATACATAAAAAAGCTATTAAAAAGAACTTTTTCGTTTCGACACCCGTAATCTAGGTTTTACGTTTACTCAGACATTGTAAAAATAAGTAAACTATTTTAGATTGAAAAAATAATATTTGTGTTGGAATTGTCGAAATTGGCGACGAACACGTATTCTTAAAATGGGTCTTGTTGATCCTTACGGTCGTTATAAACAGTTATATTTTATTAGCATAAGTGAAAAGGTGTCTCGTCAAGGCCGATAGATGGCGCCACATGTCGATCGTTTTTATCGTTTGTTGGTTTTTGGTAGATCATTTGTCAGTTTATTACCGCATCGCGTAAAGAAACTGCATATTTATAGCTTTGTCCAATTGTTTTCTTTCTGTAATCTTGATTTTATTTCTTTAATGTTATTTAAAAAAATCTTTTTTAAAATAAATAGTTCAATACTGATGGCCTGTGACTGGCCGAATCAATAGCGGCGAAGATTATGTGATTCTTTATGCCTGTTGAGTTTTGAAAGTAAATATTAATTAACTTATTAAGGATTTAATGATACCCTGCTTCAAGATTTCTACCGATTTAAACGACGTGGATGTGCAGCGTAGCTACATGTTTAAATAGGATTATCAACGACGGTCGCGTCTTTGGGAAGTTCTAAGAACCACGCTGACAATTAATATGAAATGGCGAAGGACGAAAATAGATAAAAACATTATGCATCAAAATTATGAGTATGGAGGAATGATTTCACTGAGAATAAAAGAGGTCACTAATTAGCAAGTGTTAAAAAAACACAACCAACATGGTGTTGTGCAGAAAAGATTGAGAAAAACATTTATATATATATATATATATATATATATATATTAGTACTTCATGTATCTACATAAAATATTATAAGGAGATATAATTTTTATGTATCAGTTTTCAGTATTTACTTCAACAGTGCTCGATACGTAAGTAGAGCTAGGTAGTAAGCAATGAAAATATATATGGCAATCAAGCTACACAGAGGCTCCCGTGTTTCATCCCCGGGGAATCGTCAGGCTAAATGCATTTAGCTTGACGATTCCCCCCGGGGATGAAACACGGGAGCCTCTGTGTAGCTTGATTGCCATATATATTTTCATTGCTTACTATATATATATATATATATATATATATATATATATATATATATATATATATATATATATCATTTCACAAAGATATAAATGTTATTTTTTGGTTTAAAAGGGTTAATTCAACTCGTCTTCAAAATACCAGGCGCTGTATGTGATCTCCGCTTATCTCGGCATTATTTCCAGTTTGCCTGAACTTCTTGCCACTAGAATCAGGTAGTGTAGATTCATGAGAAGGTTGGTTGTGATTGCGCAGCCCTTGCTTCACAATTACACGCGCAGCCACCTTTACGTGGGGTATCCATAATCTCTTAAGACTGAACGGAGGCCACGGTTCGGTAAACATTGTTCCATGTTTCTAAGACGACACGAAGGTTAGAAATACGTATGTCTATCTGTTTGTCAGTGTGTGTATATGCGAGCAATAGGCAGTGTAAGAAAGTGTATGTATAAGTCTGTGTGACAAAGAGTAGATATCAGTTACTTATACAGTCGAAACCTGTCAACGGTGTTCTGTTTGATCAAGTGGGTAATTTTGTTTGTTGTTGTTCCTTCAATGTGGCCGGTTGATTTGTGCAATGCTTGTGCTTAGTGTCTCGTTTAGATTTCCTAATATGTGGCGAATATAGCAGGTAGTATTTTTTCAAGAGTGATCCTTGCTGAATTCGAAGCTGTGGGTATCTATTGGCGGGAAATACGTGGATTGTTTTGATGTAGATTAATGACGTCTCGCTGACATCTGGTTGCGATATTAATAGTCTTCGAGTGTCTTAGTTATATAGATGATTATATAAAACGTTTTGGAGAGTTTTACTATTGCACAATTTGGTAATTGTTTCGATCTCGACTGCAATCGGTACACCTAAAAGTGCTTATATGTTGTAAAAGATCCCAAAATCAAATCAACTAATTTGTATTATTTGGATTATTCAGACTACTGCGCACACATTCGATGTTATTCTCACAACGTTTCAGCCAATGTAATCTTTGATCTTCTTCAGGTGCATCTAGTCGAACTTGGGAATCTTTATGTCGAATGAAGCTTTTTATTTAATTGGTAAGAACACGTAAATAATCAGTTCTAAGTGATAGTCTTTTAGGAGTTGAAGGTTCAATCCTCGGTTCGGGGTAAAAAGAATACAAATACGAATTACTTAAGACTTCTGCTTGGTCATGACTGACGGAACACGAGCAAGCAACTCCCGTAGATTTAATAAAAGGTTTTATTTGAAATTCTGTACGGATTCCTGAGTTCAACATAAAGATTCATGAGTTCTACACGACCCACCTGACGAAGTTCAGACGTTATATCGGCGAAACGTTGTGGGAATAACATCCAAGATCAGAACTGTAATCCGAATAATCCAAATCATACAAATTATCAATCTTTATCTCAAAAGTTCCGAAACAACGACGACGTAACTAACGTTCGAATCACACCAAATTTGGCATACAGCGCAATTTTCTCGCATCTTTCTTGTGTAATTCAACCCAAAGTCTTATACATGGCGCTGTGTTTGTGTAGGACTGTAAACTAAAGGGGTTAATGCTTGTTGAATTATTTTACCTGATTAAGAAATCAGGAATAAACCATGTGATCTAATTTTTCTGGAGAAAATTAAAATTATTAAAACGTCTGCTGGAATTTGAAAGTGTTTCGCATTTTCGCCTGTACATATGATCATTACTAACTGGTTTCCATTCCTTTTAGATCATTCGTCTCGTTTTAGTCTTGGGATTTTTATCCACTTGTTAATTGCGAATATCTCGACCATCTACACTAGGCCAGTGAAATAGTAGTAAAGTAACAGTCATAATAACAGCTGCACATATTATCAATGTTCTGTCTTAGTCTTTCTCACTCGTTCCTTTTTGCACCTTTTTCTCTTTCATTCCCTTTAGCTTCTCGACAATCAATATTGTTACCCTTTTCTATCAAACGAATTTCCAAACGCCTGTCATGGGGTCAAGTATTGAAATCTATATCATATAAACATATTAAATGGGCTATACCTCCATGAGCTATACCTCCATGGGCTATACCTCCATGGGCTATACCTACATGGTCACTACTAATTTAACATTATTAGACTTAGCTAGTGCTAGGGAGAGATGGAGATAATTATGTACATTATTTCCGATAAGTATTTTAATGGAAACAAGAAAAAATGAATATAAGGAGACCTCCATAACGCTGCTTAAACCGGTTTGCTGACCATCCACCCCCACCAAGCTTTCAATACCGGCTCCAAGTCGAAGTATATTTGAACCGTAGCGGAAGTCAGCAGTCTCGGATTGTGTTGTATATATTTAGATTCTCCATCGTTTTAGGTTATGTCACAATCGGTTTACTTGTACACATATTAAGACGCAATGTTTCGTGAATTATACGTTCAATGCAGAGATTGTCAAATCTCCGAAGAAAGCGAGGATATTGGCAAAGATGGACAATAATTTTCAGCTCTGGTGACTCTAGGAAAAGAGAATTCCATGACGACAACGTTCTCCTACGCATAAATACGTTCATCCTCTCCTAAAGTACGACATTCCTTATTAGGATGTATACACATCTGAATGAAAAGTGACATGTACCTATTCAACTGAAAACACGACAATATCCCAGCGGATATTCATTCAGATAGATATAGAGATAAATAGACTCGTGCGGCTTCTGAGATATTCTAATATAACGGT
Source organism: Sepiola atlantica (assembly GCA_963556195.1). Taxonomy (NCBI): domain Eukaryota; kingdom Metazoa; phylum Mollusca; class Cephalopoda; order Sepiida; family Sepiolidae; genus Sepiola; species Sepiola atlantica. The sequence goes on along the minus strand of OY744515.1, from coordinate 21,980,732 downwards.
TTGAACGGATGAGAAGATTATACAAATTATAATCGATAAATATATTTCAGTATTGATTTGTTTACCAGTATATATCTACTATCGAAAAGAGATGGATATTCCTGAGCTTAGATGAGGAACCATACGCGCTTTTGCATCCAGCTCATAAAACGATATTCCTTTGTTTGTTTTTACATATTACCGGGGACAAATTTGACACTTTTTGGAGAGGAGAAAACGTTATATCTTTCCCAATAATTGATGTATTCTCAAAATTGAGAACCATTTGCCGAAAAAAGCTCACTCGATAAACCCGCTCTGGGCTTCAATCAATCAATTACCGTTTTCTTCAGTAAGCGTAATATTTTCATTGATATATATATATATATATATATATTAATTAATTAATTCAGTTAAAATTTCAAAATATGAACAAAACCAATATTTTTCAAAAGTGCTCAATATATATTAGAGCTATTCATATTAAACTAAATATAGTTTGAGCGCCCGACAATTGTTTCAAAACACCGCCGGCTTCTTATCAAGGGCAATACTGTGTTTATTTTAATATATACTCCTTAAACGGACAATTACCATCTGGACAAACCACATATCCTTTTTCACACGGACTTTTTTCACCCCATTTTTAATAATATTTTAATATTTTTCAAATATTTGAACTTTGGCTTTTTCTACAGCCAACTTATCCATCTGTATTTCTCCTCTGATGATAAGATTTCGATCTTTGAAAAGCCTTGGCTTAAAGAAAAGAACAATACACACTGGTTTATTACAGAATACACCTTGCATTGAACAATCGAAATTTGAAATGAATTTGGACATTCGAACATGTTTATCACTCTTATTTATTCTATCTTTATAATTGCTCTATCTCGTATATTGAGCTTAACCTTTTCACTATAGGTCCTATTTACTAAAAGTTTACTTTTGGTTTTTATATATATATATATATATATATATATATATATATATATATATATATATATATAAATTCCCGAAACAGTTTTTCATGGTAAACAACTGATGATCCCTTAAAATAGTGTTAGAAATAAACTAATATAATAACTGTAAAAATAAATTGACTTACATGAGTGATTTTCCACTGGAAGACTTGGGACTATAAGTTTTTTTATTTTTTTTTTTTATGTTTTTTTTAATATAGTTTTAATGGTCGAGAAACTTCCGAGACTATATATATATATATATATATATATATATATATATATATATATATATATTTATATATAACACGTTCTTTTTATGATTACACAACGATTCTTTTAAGGTGTTGAAAATATCATTATTCATAAAATATTGTCTAAAATATTTTTACTGATTTATTTCTTTTACCTCGTTACACGTGGGCCATAAATATTCTTGAGCGTAACATTTTTCCATTAATAAATTTACACCATTTTTCTTAAATTATCCAGATATTCTTTCAAGGTGAGATAACTATCATAATATTCAGAAAATCAGGTCGACCGTAAATGCAGGCTACAATATTTATTTTGTTCTTCATGATTCTTGTTCATCTCCCTACACGTAGTGCTTAAGGTACAATTTTACCGATACAGGCTCAGTAACAATTTCATATTTATTGTGTTTACTTATTAATAAAAAATATTACGCTTACTGGAAAAAAAACTAATATTTTAGCCATATTACTAGCGAGTAGTGTTGGGACGATTTATCGGAATCGGAATCGGGAATCAGAAAAATCGGAACTTTTGGGGAATTGGAATCGGTATCGGAATCGGTAATTAGGTACAAAACGATTATATTAATTGTTTTTACATTGCTGGTACTAATGACAAAATAATAACTATTTATTTTTTATTAAACTACCAATAAAACTAACATTTACAGTGACACCCCACAAGTGTATTTTTACGTTTGCAAAAATATATGTAAATATTACATAGGGTTTTTAAAGTAATCCGAATTTTTTTTTAAACCCAGCTCTATAGCTAAATATTTAGATGGTTTACAAGAATCAGAATCGAAATCGGTTATCTTATCGGAATCGGTAATCTTATCGGAATCGGGGAAAATATTGGAATCGTCCCGTCACTAGTAGCGGGATAAAACAGCAAAAATGAAGCAGTAAAGAATCATTTTAAACTGTATAAATAAATAAAACGTTTCCTTTTGGTGAAATATTAAAAAATGATATCATTCATAAATACTGTCTCAAATATGTTTTACTTCCTTCAGCTTCCATGTGCTCATTATTTGTTTCCAATGTATTTCATTTTTAATTTATACATTGGCGTGTTACAGTTATATCGTGGGGTATGTGTAAAATGAAGGGATAAATAATCCCGGCCAATACTGGGTTGGGTCAGCTAGTACATATAATAAAATATAGTTGTCAGACATTAACGTAAACCTTACAATATTATTATAATATAGTTATCCAAGTACAATAAGTAATGTAGCTTCAGCAATACAGTTCCTTACAGCACATTACTAAAAATGTGTTTTCATGTATGTTCAATACGATTAGATTAATTAAACTTTTACTGCTCGGTATTTAGCGAAAACAATTAGGTTTTTTTTCAAAAACTGAGTAAAACTCTATCCAACAAAGAAAAAAAACAATATTAAGTAATTTAAACTTTTACAACACAATTTTATTCTTTACAACATGTTAAGTAAAGAAATCATACAATTAATGTGGAATGTTCTAAGAAACAACCCCATTCTAATTTAAAACATTCTAGTAAAAGATTGAGTGTTGAAATTTGACTAGATTGCTCCAAATTAAGATGTTTTTAGAACGTTCAAAATTTATTTCATGATTACTTTTAGATATGATTAAAAGTATTGCGTTATTCTTGTTCTGTCAATGGTCCTTTAAACGTTCACAAAATTGGGGAATAGATCAAAACCATCGGAAACGTATAGTTGACCTTCATACAAATAGACTTGGCTATAGGAGATATCTAGTTAGTCAAATGAGACATTAAGTTCAGTTGGTACGATAATTCATCATTGAAAGAGTGTCATTCCATTCATCTCCAAAAAGCTATGGTCGTCATCTCTTTTCGAGGACTCAAAGGGGACGAAACTCTTCTTAAGCTGAACATGTTCGTTTGAGACTGGATCTTGTAAACGAGCATTTGATCAAACCTGCAGCATTTTGGTAAATGGACTTTGGTCAGACAAAAACAAATTGGATTTTTTGGCAGAAATGCTTTGTCGAAGATTTCTATCCTAACAGTCAAATCTGGAGATACGTAAATCATAATCTTGGGTTGCTTTTTTCCAAACGTGCTGGAGACATTTAAATAATAGAAGTGAGGATGAATATAGTATACTACAGGGATATTCTGGAGAGAAATTAACGTAAGAGTGCTTATTCGCTGGCCTTGAAACAAAGTTAGGTCTTACAACAAGACAACGACCCTTAACATATTGCAAAGCTTACAAAATCATAATTAAGATAGACGTTTTAAAATGACTAAGTCAACCCTAAGATCTTAACCCGATGGAATGTTTATGTAGCGAGCTGTAACCGTGAGCTCCAAAGAGGAACATGCAAAACCTACATAGACTGAAGGACTTTTCTCTTGAAGAATAAAAAAATATTATCCAAGAAATATGCTATAAATTCTCTAGGGAACTACTTTAAACGCCTACGTGCTGTTATAAACAATAACGGTTACGCTTGGAAATATTAATAGATAATTTAATAAATGCATTGTTAATTTGTGCGTTATTATATATTATTTTACTTTGTGAGATATTTGTTTTGCTTCTTTTAGTAACTCTTATTGTTTGACTAATAGTCATATGTATTATTAACAGTTAATTTTTTTAATCTACTTGTGTTAGAAATACATAAAGAAACCTTTTTTGGTCCCCCGATTTATACAATCGGGGGACCTATGTTTTGAGACATTTCCGTCCGTCCGTCCGTCCGTCCGTCCGTCCGGATTTTTCTCCGCAACCATCCATTGAATTTCTCTGAAATTTTGTATGAAGTTGTAACTTTGGTCAGGTTAAAAAGTGACTTGCTCCGATTTTTGAAAAGAAAATCTGGTTAGCCCCCCAGGGAGTCAAAAGGCCCCGAAATGGCAAAAAATGACATTTTTTGCCCCATAACTTTTCATCCATCCATTAAATTTCTCTGAAACTTGGGCAAAATGTGGAGGCAATTGTTCCTAATAGACAATAAGTATCGCTGACCTTGGTAAAAATCTCGTTCGCGCCCCCAGGGGGTCAAAAGCACCCAAAATGGCAAAAAATGACCCTTTTCTCCCATAACGTTTAATCCATCCATTAAATTTTTCTGAAACTTGGCCAAAATGTAGAGGCAATTGTTCTGAATATAAAATGAGCATCCTTGACCTCAGAAAAATTCTGGTTCGCGCCCCCAGGGGTACAATGGGGGTCAAAAAATGCCCCAAATTTCCCAAAGTTATTGCATTTTACACTCGCCACATCGAGTCACATACAGAGGGGGACCACGCATGCGCAGCTTGTTGTAATTTGTTGTAAGCTTTTGCGGGCCTATCTGCAAATCTCTCCGAGGAGTTGTGAACACACAAACTGACAAAAACTGCAAATTTATATATATATATATATATATATATATATATATATATATATATATATATATATATATATATATATATACGAACATTGTTAAATAAAAGATATTAAAAATTAATAAACGTTTCATATGTTTCACAAACGTTTACGATTCTACGTTGAATCATCCTCGGTTGTCATAAGCATATGTACAAAATAGTTCGAGAAAGAGGTACATTTTTAAAAAGCCGGCGGAGAAACGCGCAGAGAACGTGTATCGCATTGTTCTAGGAAAATCGTTGACGATTTAAATTCAGCGACGCTGGAATCGTATCACAGAACAAAATCGCATTACGTTAAGTATTTTAAAATGTTACCACTAGTTTCATATGAGTGTTATTAAATCTACGTTGTTGTATTTTATGTAGATAGATTCCAATATTTTTTTTTTATTGGTTTCGGAATGTAAAATTGGATTTTTTTTAATTACCTTCTTTCTCCAGCTTTTTTGTTCATTTGTTTTGACACGTGAGGACAGTTCGACGAAGAATTGAAGACGTTTGCGAAACCTATGGAACATTTATGATTTTTTTTTATTTTAATAAAAAAAAACATCAGAAAAATTGAAAAAATAAAAAGGGCATAATTAAGCAGACGAATTCTCTTAATTTAAACAATGTTTACATAAATGAGAAATGCTGCCTAAATTCATACACACACAATATATATATATATATATATATATATATATATATATATATGATAATTTTTGTTTACACAGACATGTAAACATCTGCGACACTATGTACCTTAAACAACAGTATTAGATCCGACATGATTTGAAATCGGCATAGATGATTTTATAGCCCTTTGACAGTATATAATAGGCTAATCACACACCTTTTTAATATAATAACTTTTTATCTGTTATATATAACGCTGTAGTGACTGTTTTTTTATTTGTCGACTATCGTCTCCTTAGATTATGAAACAAAATCCTGTAAACGTGTATATTCTTAAACGACATCATACAAGATAGTTTTTATAAAGATGTTTCATTTTGAAATAAGCGGGCGCAACATTATCCTGGCTCTATGTTCACGCTTCATCGAAATATAAAGGAAACACTTTGTTTGAAGTTTTTTTATTCATGAATCTCAAATTATAGACATTAAATATTGAATAGAAATGTTAACAATGGGTCAGTGACAAAGGGTGACAAAGGGACCCTCATTTATTTCCAGGATAACTCTTGATACAACTAATCATGATATGTATGATTATGGCTGGAATTTAATGATAATGCAGGGGACGAAATACTTACAACCACGAAACGAACTCTACATCCGGGTTGCTGATCGAATATGTCGAGATCCTTTCGTTTCATCATCTGGAAGGACCGCTTTCGACTTTAAATTAAGCTCCTCTCGATGTAGAGATCGCACAGTAGCCAAACAATGGCTGCAGTACGAATTTGTTCCAGAAAGACGAGAATTATGAAGATTAGAGTAAAACGCTACTTATTTGTTTTCACCAAAACATGGAATAGTGATTGTCAACGTAATGGTGCATCAAGGGAAATTGTCTACAATTAAACACTAGAACACCCATAAGTATTAATTATTTGCACATAATTTAACTTACAGTAACAATACTCTTGCTATTAACAAACTATTTACAATGAATAAGTCAAGCAACGCTAAATTATTTCATTGTATAGACTTTTTAAATCTCTCTCTCTCTCTCTCTCTCTCTATATATATATATATATATATATATGTATATATATATATTTATATATATATATATATTTATATATATACATATATATATATATATATATATACATATATATATATATATATATATATATATATATATATATATATATATATATATATACATATATATATATATAAACCGGTTATTAACAGGATTAATTTCAACACTAGTACTATAATACTTAAATGTGTATAATACTAAATAAATACAGTTTCGTATTTAAATTTTCCCGCCAAAATTAACACTAAACTCACTCCAGGTCTTTACCTGATTGACATTATTCCACTAAAGATGGACCCAGATGGGTTAGAAAGTACTTTGGATCTAAAAGAAAATTACGGCAGATTCATCAGCCAATTCTAATCCGAGATTAGGACTTAAATCCGGAAAATGAAGGGATGCATACAAAAATATCCAGACATGAGTTGTCGGTTATTTTTAATAATACGTGCCTTAGAGAAAAAATGCTGCCTCGATACACACACGCACACACACACACACACACACACACATACCCATATATATATATATATATATATATATATATATATATATATATATATATATATATATATATATATATATAAAGTCAGGCATGTGTATATATTTATATATACAGGGTGTCCCAAAATAATGTATACACCCTTTGAATTGCTATAACTCGTTCAATTTACTGATTTTTTAATTGCAAGATTGATACACAAGCAAAAGAGTAAGAATATACATGTAAAAATACTGACAGTAAAATTAATAAAAACATAGATAAAGGCTACTTAGGGTAATTTCAGAATGTTCATAAAATTAACTCTCACCATAACCCCAACCCGTTCTGCTCAATACACTTTCCATTTAGGGAAGACGTGAAGAATTGTACCTACAAACGTCCTGCAATATTTACTCTAGTATTTGAGCACATTCTACTACAATTGCTACTCCTATTTGTTTGCAATTGCTCAGGTTTCTTGCTTTAAACATTGTAGCCTTTACCTTTATTAAAAGTTATTTTTATATGTTTTTGTTAATTTTACTTTCAGTATATTTAAATCTTCTACTCTTTTATCACTTTTGTTTGCAAGTCAAACGCAGTAAATTGAACGAGTTATAACGATTCATAGGGTGTATACATTATTTTGGGACACCCTGTATATATATATATATATATATATATATATATATATATATATATATATATATATATATATATATATATATATATATGCGTAATCTCTTAAACTAATGAATGTTTATTCTACCTAACACGGTAACATAGGCACATTATTTTTTGTAAATATTAACATTTAGGGGGTGCATATATGTAAAGTTTTTTATTACCCAATCATTATGAATTTTGGAATATATATTCTCAGCGGCCCGATGAGTAACATGAGCGCATTATCTATTTGTAAACTTTACTATTTAGAGAATGCGCACACCCAACGTGCCACCGACCCCAAAATCTTTTAAAATAGCTTAGTTACACAAAAATTTAATAGAGAAAAGAATTACTTTACATTTAAATTTGAGTTATGTTAATATATTGTTAAAAGGATAAGTACGCGTGCGTGAGTGTCAGTAATAATTATGTTCCCTGAAAAATCTTTAACTATTGAACTCACCATCATCAATGGAAGGTTACGGTGGTTAAGTGGACTGAAGACCTGGGTGTTTCAAGTTCGAATCTAGTCGGTTCCACAGTACCACTTTCACTTAGGGATGTTGGCAACCTTCTCGTGGTCATTCCTGTAAGTACCCGATGTCTTTCTAACTAGGAAAACATCGGGGAAACTAATGCCAACACCACAATCATCTTATTCACACGAAAGAAGAAGACCATTATAAATTATGGAATATGTATTCTCGGCTAGAGGGTGAGTAACTTGAGCACCTTATTTTATATTTTTGTAAACCTTACAATTTAGAAAGCTACCACCGTGTTTTCTTTCACTGAGGGGAAAACATGAAACTTAAAAACTAATGCTATGTGTATTGCTTGCCCTGAGACGAGTATTCTTCTGGTATTCTCTGAAATAAAGTCAAATATGGTAGAGACAAATGTTACAACATAGCGAAGGTTTCATGTAAGTAAAAATAGAATCAAACAGAAAATTGGAATCATTTTACAGTTCAGACGCCACAAGTTAGTAAGAAACATGTGTTAGATTTAACTAGGAAGACCGTTCTTTTCACGTGTAATCAATCACGGCAAATTTGCGACGGAAAATGCAATACGGAAAGTGTAAGAATGTAACAATCTAGTAAAATCGATTAGGAATGTTTAGAGGTAACAAAGTGTAATGGCCGGTTTCATGAGAATGTAATGATGATATTTAAATCGAAGGGCCGAAATCCAATTTCCGATTATTCTCATTCTTTCTTTACTTCTTTTTTTGGTGGGGGTGGGGGTCTTACCTTGCTTAGAGCAGCAGGGCCACACAATAACCGAATGGAACTGAGGAAAGTTTCGAGTGACCAGCTGCCATAAATATCTAAATATATTTTCCTTTAAGTTCGCCGACAACGGCTTTCACTGTTTCAGATTCAGACCGAAGATTATGTTCGGTATCAGACTGCACACATTTCATCAATAATTCGTATCAGTACACATTTAATAATGTTATACATTTCATTTTGTATACAAATGGGTCACCACTTACCAAAGCCAAAACAAATTCGAGGATAAGGGTTAATGAGATTGTCTGTTGAATTATGAACATGACTATGAGAGGATTGAAAAAAAGGAACAGAATGGACGAATTCGGATTAGGACGGCCTGACATGTATTTGTTGACATTGGAGTTTCGTAGTGACGTTTTCTATAGTTAGGAAATTTCTGGAAATTAATTTGTTCCTAGAAATTCCGTTTGGTTTTAAGTACACATAGGCAGCAAGGACAATGTTTGCAGTGATGTAAGGTGGAAGGAAGATGGGTTCTTGATGTGGACTTTTTTACGGAGGTGACCAAAAAGTGAAGCTTCAGTCAAGCAACTACCATAAAAATAACGATAGATATATATGTGTGTGTGTTTTTGTTTTTTGTATTAAACAATTTTTAGTATAACATTTTAAGGTATTTATGAAATGAGGTCATGTTGTTACTTACAAAGTGTACAGGTTAAAGACTGTGGATAAAATATAGGGATGCATATGATACGGGATGAAGATCAAACAACTAAAAGGAATAGTAATAAGAAATATTCAAGACAGCCGTAAATGTATTTCGACTGAAATCACCGGCTTTTTGCATACCATTTCCTTTCATTTATTTATTTACTTATTATCATAGTTCCCCCCAAACAAGGCAGGCCGCAACTGTAGATGTAAAGGGCTACTGAGAAAAAAGGGGGGATACAACCTAAATTAGGATCTGCGCAGCGAGATGTCTGTTTACATTAGTTTTAAATTTCTGCATGTCAGTAACGTCAGGAAAACAGGAAGCAGGGAGGAAGTTCCCGAGTCCAGTAGGACGAGAAACGAAGCTTTTGGAGTAGAAAGCTCTACGGCATCTGGGGACATCCACAGTGTATGGATGGGATTTGGCAGATTGTCGGGTTGGTCTAGTGAATTTACGTCGTGGGGGCACCAGAGCAGCAAACTCATCAGAGCACAATCAATTGAATTACTTGTAAAAACAGGCACAAGGAAGCAACATTGCGGCGATGGGACATAGGCTGGAGCTTGGTGGATAGTGAAGGACCTATTAAGTTAGCAACTCTTTTTTGGGACCTTGTCTAAGAGGGAGAGACTAGCGGATGTTGCACCAGCCCAAATGTGACAACAATACTTCACGCATGGGCGAATGGTGGCTTTGTAGAGATACAGGAAAATGTCAGGTGTGAGAAGTTTACTGGCACGGTATAGAGAGGCCACCTTCTTTGCAGCAGCCTATATTCTGTAGAATGGTTCAAATTCGTACAAATATATGTAAAACCGTGAACTAAAACGATACATTTTAAAAGAATTTAAATTTCTCTCTTCTACTAAAATAGAAAGTGGGTATTGAATTTTGTTTAGAATTTCAAAAATGTTTTATTCTTTTTATTATTATTATTAATACTAATTTACCCCTCTGTCAAAAATTGATATCTGCATCTTGCCTGCAAATCCACCAAACATTGATGTTTATTGTTTTTTTTTCTTTTGCAAAGCTCAATCATGTTTTGCAAAACCCAAAACGAAAAAAAACAATTACAAAATAATACAATTGCGTCAGAATTTAATTATACAGATATAAATTATTTTTATAATTTCTGATGATCTGATGTAAGAAACACTGATCGTTGACATTTTATTATTGAGGGGTTGATATCGTTCTAAATTTATTTCAAGCGGCAAGTTAAGTGTGAGGTGCTTCTCTTGTCTTGTAAGAGAAGCCACGTGTTTTACTTGGTTTTATGTACAGGGATAAGAAGTACAAAAATGTATTGATATAGGAGTAAATACACATTAATCGTTATTATAATTATTTTGAAATACTGTATATATAGTAGAGAGTAAAGATCCAAACACAGCTATATGTATGTCTAATGCGCATAACTATTTTAAACACTTTAATGATTGATGTCATTCATTTCTAAATTCATTGTTCTATTTTCCAAGAAGAAAACACTTTGTTGATACTACCAGTAATTAATCAAATGACTGAATAAAAATTGATAAATCGCCGAATCTTTTCTAAAATATTATTTTCAGTCATTTTCAAAGTAGGTAATTTAGCGCTGTGATAAACATCGTTGACACACGGTGTTTTCGTAGCAACAGAATCTATGAACATAACAGAGGCGTCTAGCAAGGTGACGTAAGAATTGCCCTTGTTTCGTATAAGCTGCTATAAATAAATATGGATGTAATATACATAGCAGATGCCCCATGGAACCAGCTTTAATGACAAACTTTTGCAATAATATCAAACAATGTAATGGTTTCCTTCAAAATCACCCCGTATTCGCTAAAACATAATATTGGAAAACGCTATTATAATAGACAAGTATTAAGTTGTTTCTTTAACTACGACCAAATTTTACATAGCTCGCCCCTACACACACTTTTCTAACCTCCCTTTTAGTTGTTTCTATCTTTCATACTAAATCCACCTGAGGAGACGTATCTCTTGCACCGTCACCCAGCAATCATGTTATCTTTTTCATATGATATGATTACCGCATATTCTCAAACAGATGCCGCCTGCCTTCTTCTAACTCATCTTACTTTCTATTCATTCCACTACCTGCTCGCTCTACCGACCATCTCATCCTACGGTTTCTCCACGTATATGCTTACTGCATATTCCCGCACATGCCCTCACTTGCCGCTGCAGTATTTTTACTCGTCTTGCTACAGCCCATATATGTTTGCATAAATACTTCGTTTTTAGCCTGAATAATGCCTTATCTTAATAAAGCCTGAATAAATTATTTAGGCGAGATATCTATATCCCACGCATGTCCTCTTGTTGGTTTTATGTTGTCCCATATATATATATATATATATATATATATATATATATACAATATATATATACATATATATATATATATATATATATATATATATATATATATACAATATATATATATATACAATATATATATATATATATATATATATACATATATTTGTTTAATCCTTTTCTCCTTTTGAATATTGCGTATATATTTTATCATATTTTATCCTCTCGGGTTCTCTTATTTCTCCGTCAGATACACTCAAACACGCATGTATATAACTCGATTAATATAAAGTTAAGTATGTGTATATATTTATATATTTATATATTTATATATTTATATATTTGTATGTACTTCTAAACTAATAATGCGATCGTTATAAATTTTGGAAAACAGCTTCTATGCGTAAGGGATAGTAATGCGGGCTATAATTGGTTTCATTTAGGTGTATGCAAAGGAGATAAAAGAGGGATGGAAGCCTGTTAAAATTCAGATAACTCTGATTTTGTGTTAGGCATCAATTAATAAATATTCCTCGAAGTTGAGTTTTTTTTTAGTAGTTTTAAGGGGTTTTAGGAGGAAATAATATTGGCACCACCTCCCATTTGAAAAAATAAATATTTCAGATTTACATTGAATTGTATCCGTACTCATAAGACCCCCATTATGCTAGATTTATTGAATTTCAGCTTTGTCGCAAGACCCTGTAAGCTTTAGTCTTTAATGTTGGACATTTTCAAAAATCACAGTAATTCAATGGATTTTGATCAAAATTTTAATAAGAATTCTAGACCTAAGATTTAGTGTTTGGGAATTTTCTATATGAGAGTTTATAATTGTTATTATTTAGATTATTAGGACTATTGTTATCATCTTGGATGTTATTCGGTCGATTTCACTTCCGACCTATTGAAGTGTGTTTCGTCGAACTCATTCGGGAATCTGTACGGAATCTCAAACGGAACCCTTTATTTAATCTATATTGCTTTCGGGTATGTTGCTTTCGTTCTGTCAGCCATTACCGAGTAAAAGTCTTAAGTAATTCGTAATTGTATTCTTGCGCACACTGGATATTATACTATGAAACAATCAGTTCTAAGTGACAGTCTTCTAAAGGTTGAATTCTCAATCCTCAATACAGGCGGTATTAAGAATATAATTAAGAATTACTTAAGATTTCTACTTGCCGGTGGAAACGAGAGCAATCTACTTCCTATGGATAAAATAAAGAGTTCAGTCCGAAATTCCGTTTAGATTCCCGGGTTCGACATACAGATTTTCGGGTTCGACGAAATAGGGTTACGTCGGCCGAATAACACATCCAAGGTGAGAACAGTGTTCTGAATAATCCAAATAATCCAAATAAGGTTCAGTGTCATTATATTTTGATTCAAATCTTCGTAAAGAGACATACAAGTGGTGCAAAACTGTTTTGCATTGGGAATTAATTCTACTAGTCATAAGATGGGTATTTGTCTTCTATATAAATATATATATATATATATATATATATATATATATATATATATATATATATATATATATATATATATATGAGAAAGGAAGGATGAGAGTAATCCGACGTAATGGGAAATGAAAAAGGCCAAAAGCAAGAGATATTTTTTTTATATATTCATCAACGTTTCGTCTTTATTGTAAGACTTCCTCAGGATAATAATTTGAGGAAAAATGTCATGCAAGTACATCGAAATTTTGGATTGACATGATAGAGTGATAAAGGAAAAGTAGCAGCCGTGGCTACTGTGAGCGCTGGAAGAGAGTCCATTTACCATATATATATATATATATATATATATATATATATATATATATATATATATATATATATTTATATGTACGTCTGCATTATTTAAAATTATTAAGTAATTATCTTTTATTTGTTTTTTAAGATGTTTTCTTTTGTTGTTCATCTTCGATTATTTCAAAAAGGACAAATAACGCCGTACATATTTAATCCATTGTAGTGTGTTGTTATTAAGAATGATATCCGTATGTTTTGTAGTCTTTGAGATTGAAGCATTGTAGCATCTCAAAGTGTACTTTTTTAGACGGACATTTTTAAACTGATTCATAAAATCTACTCAGTACATAACCATACGGATACGAGTTCATGATTCAACGCTCGAATTTTTCTATGAACATATCTTTAGATTTAACTAATATACTAGAAAGACAAAATGAGATGTCGCTAATTGAAACCTTTTAAAAGATTATTAGTATTTTAAAATAGTGAACGCAATTTTTTATATTTTTCTTTCTACTGGAAATCTATTTGCAAGAATTATTTTTAAATTTAAATTTACCACAGATATAATTTTTTTTTCTAATTTCGTAATATAATTTTTAAAAGTACCAAATTTAAAAAAAAATAGTACTATTGTTGAATATATTAAATATGAATTGGATATATTCAGAAACAATGGTATCAGCTAAAACTTATAAATATATACTGTGTGTTCGAGGCAAATTGAAACTTTAGGCCGGAAAAAATATATCTTTGCTTGTAATTGATGTAATATATACAGTGTGTTGGAGACAAATTTGACACTTTTGGGCAGGAAAAAAAACATATCTTGGATTGTAATTGATGAAATATATACAGTATATTCGATACCAAGTTGGCGCTTTTGGGGAGGAATACACATATCTCGGCTTGTAATAGATGTTTTCTCAAAATTGATAGTGTATCTCTAATGCGACATTTTGTTAAATATAGCTTACACAGAGATGCCACCATAAGCCATTGGGCGGGTCCTAAACCTGGAGTCTTTTTCATGGACGTCTGAACACAGGTTTTCTCCTGCTAACCAGCTATTTTTGCTGTACCAGACAGCGCGATCGGTGTTTTTCTTTACTACAATTGCACATAATAGTCCATGGAGTTGCAATCAGGCGAGTTAGATTAGATTTTAGGACTGGTAAAGTCGTATACGTTTATAAACAACAACCTCTGAAATTTTCTGAGAGTGTGACAAGGCTGAGTCTTTCTGTCGCATATGTTGCCTTCTCGCAGCGCATAACAACAGTCGAAAGTAACTCAATATATTACATCTAAATTGAGTCTCAGTTCCTTCTCGAACGTATTAGGCGGCATGGCGACGTTGCTTTCGCTGGAAACACACCCAAAGACTTAAACAGCCTGAGAGAACTTGATCATGACACGCGGGACATTGTGCGGACTGTAGGCTAACTACTTGTTGTTTTGCGCGTTGTGCAATTTGTCCTGAGAAAAAAAAAACAGATAATCAATGGCTCGACTAGGTGTCTGTCACTGTTGAGGAGTGTCCTGACTTTTGTAAGGCGGTTCTATGGTGCCTTTTCGATGAGGAGTTGGTTCTTGTGACTTGTATGAGGAGTGGCGAAGATCCTTGTGCATCGCTTTTTTTACAGTTGCAATTCTGACATAAATTGTTCCCGCCAAGGTCCACTTTTCCTTGTAATTATCTTGACGAATTTTTTTGGCAACTTCTTGACGAATTTCTCTATTTAGACACAGTCAGAACGCCTGCTGTAACGATTCCTGTTATCTAATTCTTCCATTTATTCGTAGCAATTCTCCTTCTCACATCTCACGGCAATCAATATGTTAAAGGACCACTGGGCTACAGCTAAGATTTTCGAATTTCAATATTCCGATGATTTTCCGTCGTTCAGTGATATCAGTTCTCAACCCCACAAATGCTACAATGAAACGGATATCTTCTGAACTTTACCGTTTTTTAATTATTTGAATTGTTCTGAGATATTGAAAGACTATAAGAAATTGTCAAATTTGTCTCACATATCCATTCTATATGTACGCGATTGCATCAATTCCGGTGGTATAAGCACTCCGGTACCACATGTAGTTTCGGGCAACCACCAAGATATTATTTTGTCTCGCTAAAAGTGTTTGCTTTTTATTTCCCTCAATAATAATGTAGCTTTGATTCCGTTTGATGGTGTTTTTCACGTCATTTTCTCATTCCATCGCCACTTACTTATTCCCTCGCCTCAAGACAAGTCTCGTAACGAACACTGCTGATGACAAGTCGGCACCATACTTTTCTGTGAGTCACGTCATCCTTAAGAATATAAGTGAAAGTGAAAGTGAAAATAACAACACCATTATATATTCAATTAAATTCTTACAATGTTTGCCAAAGATTTAGATAAGAAACAAATTCTCTCCGTTTACACAACTAAGGTATCCAACAGAAAATGTAAATCGCTTTCAAAACCTTTAACTGAAAAGCTGACTGCACATCATTCAAGACATTCGTGAAAATACTAAAGCAGGTCTATATTTAATAATTAAGATATATCAGACAGTCATTTACCGTTGACACCGTCGTTGTCGTCGTTGTCTCATTGGGCATGGATATACTGTCCATCCAGGAAAAGAATGAAGAATAACATCTTTACGATTGTCCTACAAAAGATGGGCAATCACAGCACATATTAAGGACATGTACCAGGATAAGAGATCGTTACGAGACTCCTCACGATAGCCTCGTTGTTCCTATTAGAGAGTACAAATGAGTGTCAGACGTGTAGTGCTGTTTTTGGGAAAATACTCAAGCGATTATCTATATAATAATACTATTGGAAAAACACATAGTCTGCCTGTTGAAATTACTATTTAAACATAACATTTTAAATTAATTTTTATTATAATTTTAAATAATTGTATGCAATTTATATAATTACCAAACAATACAATAATCCAATAAAATGTCACTAAAATCCGACTTGAAACATTGTAACCAAAACGGCATGCAACAACTGTATTAAAAATATATATTATTTCGTAATAAGTGTATTTCGTCAATAAAAGAAGAAAAAAGTATTGATAGTTTTAAATATAACACTTTCTTAAGACGTTCTATCGATTATCATGCGGAACCAATATTTTAATGACGTGTATTCCTTCATTAAAATATCATCCTAAAATGTAAATATTTTCTTACAAGAAATTAAGTAAAAGACAAAAGTGAGGAGAGTCAATGAGAGAAACAAAGTTTAAAGTAAAATGATCTCAGGCAACACCGAAGAGATGTATTTAGTCAATTATGAAAATAAATACTCTATTTTAGTTTATCTGTTTTATTATGGATTAAACTTTTGAAGTGTTTAATGCTGATTCACACTACCTATTAGAAATGATACAGTGTATACAATTCAGTTGCTATTCTAGCCATAGTTAAAGATAATTTGTTGTCCTATACATTTTCCCAATGCCGTTAGTCTGTAAAACATATAGAAATCACACACAACGAGGCTCGCGACCAGACTAGGACTCGTATCTCTATTAATTTGCCTAACCCGAGGGAAGGTTGGACACAAGGTTGGTGTTTCAATGTGCGGAAAATCCATCTGTCTATAAAGGGACATATCGGATCGAGAAAAAAATAAAAGACATTCCCCCCGTCTAAATGAGTTATGTTTATCTGACCGAGAATAAAAGAGATACTGCTGTTTTGTTCCTATCCCAAATGCCAGTTCGCCATCTATTTTATGCGTCTTTTCTGTTCACAATCTGAATAGATATGATTGGTGTCTGCTTTACAACATTCGAACTCTTTTTTGATCATCATTGAAAAACATTTTGAAAACAATTCATTAAGTCAAGAGAAATTGTTATTCTACAGATAATGGTTGGGAGAGGCTGTTCAAAATTTTTCATACGATATTTTTGTTTTACTGTTAAGTCACGACTGTTCAAGACCAAAAGGTAAGAGTGATTTTCGTGTTTTTTTTTGGCCTTTTGGCTAAGATCAAAGTGTAGTATCTGTTCCGATGGATACTGCACCCCATAGACAGGTATTGTCTTGGCCTTCGTGGCTTAGTTTACGCCGGTCTATGGGTCTGTCCTGTGCAGTTCTAGGAGGTCCACCCTCCCAGGCTTCGCCTCCCCTCTTTGGGGAGGAGTAAGTTTATTGCTTACTGCCTGAGGCGCCCCTACCGGGGAATGCCGATGGGGCTGGCCAGGCAATTTTTAAACCCTACTTTCCCGACCCGACCTTGAGTCACATCTTACTTGTGGGGGTAAGATAAAAACTGGCCTTGTGCCTAACTCCTGGAGAGGAGTAAATCAATACTCTGACGTGCCGACAATTTAGAAATAAGTATTTTTAAAGACGCAGGTATCGCGTCACCATCATAAAGATATTGGTTTACTGGAATAATAAGTTTCCAAACCCACAAACATCGAAGATGTCATTTCGGAGTTTCCCCAACAGTAGTTGTACGTAAGTAGCCACTATAAACCCGAGATGATTTAAACTTGAAATAGCCGATGCCATCGTGAACAACAACCGCTGTCAATGGCAAAAATAGTTAACAAGACTTACTTTACACAGGACCTGCATTTCAAAGAAATCATTTACCCGCCCGAACTGGGGTATTCATTCATTTATATCGTATGAATCCGATAATTCTATTGTTAACATTGGTTTCTCCGATATTCCTATAGTCAGAATTATTTTAAAAATGAAATCGGGTACTTATAGTAGGTATCACGTGACGGTTGCCAACATTCTAAGTGTAAGTGTGGAACGGATAGGATTCGAACTTGCCACATCGAGGTCGTCAGTCTGAGTCGTTAGCCACCGTTACCTTCCACTAAGGTATTAATGCATATAGATCACGTATCTTAATCGTGATTTGATATTTATAAAATACGGCTTCAGTAGAAATCAGACATTGAGCGTTTGGCAGTCGAACTGCTACTAGCGTCACGGTGTCGTACGATAAAGTATCATGCTTTTGTGAGGTCCATAATTTACGGTGTCTTCTAAAAAAGTACTTAAGGTCCGTTTGTTACCATGACGTTCCAACGAATACACGTCTCATGAAAAATCTTGTGACAAATACATTGTTCTGTTAAAATGCGAAACGATTTTGTTTTTTCCTTACAGATATTATTTGAACTGAGGTAGGAATTTACACGTATCCATTAAATAAATCACGCACTTTGGTTTCGTAAATCTAATTTGATCGTTTGCTTGCATCTGATGGGTACTTTAGCTAGGAACTATACAATTGTTTCCTTCCGTTTAGAGAATCGTTAATTCCTCATTAAATCCGTTCATAGGAAAAACATGCATATCCAGTCCAGATATAGTGCTTATTATTTCTTTATATGAAAGAAATCTAATTCTAATTTGAAAAGGTCGTTCATGAATAACATGTAGCTATTTTCGGAAAACCTTCTGTAAACATGTTATTAATTTACAAGAGAAGCGACATTTTATTTCTTTCAGAAAAGCATGCGTGAGATTTTCTAAATAATATCGCCTTTCACTGACAAAGAAAGGATGAAAAGTTCATGATTAAAATATTAACCCTCAATTGAAAAAGTAACGCAAGACTAAACTGAAAAGAGAGAGAGAAAGAGAGAGAGAGAGAGAGAAAAAGAGAGAGAATGAGAGAATGAGAGAGAAAGAGAGAAAGAGAGAGAAAGATATAGAGAGTAAGGAGCAGGGGCAAGATAAACACGCCGTCAGTCTGTACCCGTTTTTATCTTTTTTAAAATATTTTTTTCTTTTATAAAAAAATAAATGTCATTTTGGCTAAGATCAAAGTGTAGTATCTGTTCCGATGGATACTGCACCCCATAGACTGGTATTGTCTTGACCTTCGGGCTTGGTTTACGCCGGTCTATGGGTCTGTCCTGTGCAGTCCCAGGTTTCGCCTCCCCTCTTGCTTACTGCCTGAGGCGCCCCTACCGGGGAATGCCGACGGGGCTGCCCAGGCAATTTTTAAACCTCACTTTCCCGACCCGACCTTGGGTCACATCTTACTTGTGGGAGTAAGATAAAAACTGGCCTTGTGCCTAACTCCTGGAGAGGAGTAAATCAATACTTCATTTCGTGGATCGCATCATTTAGTTTTGACGTAAATAACATGTAATGTACTGTACGGATAAAACGAATAGCCGATTCGACAGACCACACATAACACATAACAGTTATTGCCATTGATTCTCTTTCCCCAATTAAAACAAAACTGTGATGTAAATCGAGTCCGACGCCTGTTGAATAACGTCCGGTTAGGATTAAGAATATCTGCAATACTTAGATACGTATTCCCTCACCATATACAGCCACCATAATTAGTGAGTACGAACTGTGTCATATAAAGTATATGTATGTATATATATATATATCTTTAAGTCTTCTATATTTACAACTGAATTAAATATATAAAGTGTAGTTGCTATCCCTCTTCCTATCTTAGTATGCTTAATATCATTGTTTAAAAGCAATTAGAAGCAAAAAGTACTTGCCCCAATTCTAGTGAACCAAGGTGATCGTTTGAAAACGTCTCAATTTAAAAGAATTATTTTTCATTTAAAAAGATTATTAAATTATTATTTCAAATAAAAACGAAGACACCATATTTATTACATTCTATGACTATGAAGGTTCAATTACTTCGGACTTATTAATTCGACAACCTTCTTTTATGTTTTTTTACCATAATAATGTTTTACAGATGGGTACATGTCTTCAATAATCGTATCTATAATTCGCGTCCGAACGTCTGCGTCAGATAAACTCTTCCAAATATGCTAATGACAAATTACGCCGCTCCTAGTTACTTCCATACACCAAATGCGCTACTATTAGATTTCGACAAGCAATCACAGCTGCTGCTAATATTCAAATTAAATGGCGTTGTTGAATTTTGTTTTAAACTCTGCCCCAAAGGTTTCACCGTCTTATTTATTAGCCAGCTTGATCTAATTTTTGCATAAAAACATTTTTAAGCTCTATCACATCCATCTTGCCTCGAGATGTAATCACATCCATCTTGCCTCGAGATGTAATCTCGAAAGTAAGAGATTAAATTACCCCATTCCTGCGCAGAAGCTATACTATAGACACTTTGAGACATTTACCACATGTCTAACAGTATCTCTTTACACATGCGTATATCGCGATTGTTGGAACAAGAAGGACTAAGAAACAGTATCATGTCGCAATTCCTCAAATGCCTGAAAAAGTTGGCAGATGGGGCAATTGACAAGACTAATGTCAAACAGACACAAACAAAATATAAATTGACAATCGGTGCGCAGGACAAATCCAGACTAGTTGATCAGTTGACATCGAAATCCGATCATACAGCTGACCTATTCACACATTCGCCAGCTGTGGCACCTGTGCAGAAAATAACTTCTGATACCATGCTCATTAAATTAAACGTAGGCGGCAGGGGTTCGAATCCCGAATTAATGAATAAAAAGGCGGAAGAGATAGCTAATTTATCGCTGAAATGAGAGAACCATCACAGGTTAGTACAGGAAACGGGGACACGATAAGGTGGTATGGTAGCAACACAAGAGATCCGGCAATATAGCTAATTCTTGTATTTAACCATGTCACGATAAAAGACCAAGAAATGCTTGAAGCGAGAGAAATAAGTTAGATCAACTGCCGGTACGTCCTGCTCATACCACCTACTTTATGTGAGAGATAATAATACTGCATTGCTCTTCTTAATGGACAATGGGACACAGACAACATCTGGCAAATATTATCTTTCCTATAAATCTACAATACAAGATGTAAACTATTCCTTGATACGTACGCATGTAGAAAATATACCTACATTTGTTAAGTTGCCGACGTGATCAGCGCTATTTTTGTTACTGGGTTTTATACGGCTGCTATAGATATAAATGGGCAGTGCTCAAATGATATAAAAAAACACACTTTAGGGAATATGGTGCGGTCTCGTCTGGTACTCTTTGATGTCTATCAGTTTCAAATGCTAATCAGGTCAATTATTTATTCACACATTTAAAGGTTGATCATTCTATCTTCGTCTCTGCTTTTAATAAGAAAGTTTCGGCACACCCTATAACTACTTATATAGAGATAAAGTGTCTTCATATTCGAAGCAAAACTATGCGTTTTAGCGGCTGATGAACTAAAAGCTGCTAAATCAGAATTTCATCAGATGATGAAGTTGTGTATTATTCCTCCTAAACCTTTTCATCGAGTCAGAAAATTCCCTCAAATGTGTAATAAATGTGCGGACTACAAAGCACTGAAACCCCATAAGTATACAGAACCACACATACATGATATGAAAGAAGTCGCTCAAAATACTTCACAAAGTTTGACCACATTCGAACCGACCGCCAAATATATGTGAGACCCTAACACCCACCGCTTCGCCCTCACAAATGTTGGAATATTTTTTTTTAAAGTTCTCTTTGGATTGCGAAATTAACCAAAACATTTCAGGGATTCATAGGCCAGATTAGATGTGCTTTACCGTCTGTCTGTACCCACAAAGGCGACGCACACATTGCTACACAGAATACACATGGTCATGAACGGCCTTTATTTAAGCACGGTAAGCAACGTGGTGTAACATTAACCTCATTAAACGTGTTTTCAGCAAGTCTAAGGCGACATTTGCGGAACATCATATCATAGCTTACGAGATTCCACATTAACACACATAATTACATCAAATCGAGATGTCCCGCGACACTTACCACAATTCTTAGTGATAGTATACTTTTATCAGAGGTTACTCTCCCAAGTAATTTGGAATTGGCAGTAGATACTTGGACAATCGGCATTATAACTTTACTGCAATAAGAGTTCGGCACAGAATGGAAGCCTATTTAATTCTGTAGAATCATGTTATAGTACGTTTGTCAAATAGTTTCTGATTACTTTCTCTGTGAGACGGCACTTTGGTCAACTCCTGGTAGGTCAGCAATTTTACATAGAGACCACAAATATTGATTGGGTCCGTTGCATTCTTCCTACAGACACATTATTACCAGATGTACTAAATTCTACAGTATATATTTAACATACAACACATGTAGGGAGAAGGTAACATATCTGCAAACACCTTATCATGTGAAATCAATATCTCTCTGTTGACATTTGCCAGCGATGTCTACACAGTGCTTAAAATGACAAACAGATGACCTCCTTACAATGCTTTCTCAAGAACAATGAAACATATCTGCATTTGATGACGATCACCAACCCAACAAGCAAAGAAAAATATATGTAACAGCAGCAAAAGCAAGTTATGTGCACATTTACCAGAGTGCTGACACATAACAATTTCTCCAGTGCATAGTCTATTACATTCTAGAGTCAATGCGTCTGTACGCCCATTAATAGACATATATCTGCCCGCAGATTAAACCATATTTCAGAACTTGGACGAACATTAATGCGAAGTGACAGAATACCAAGATTGGTCACTATGCTTGAATTCCCCTAGACACATTTCCAGTTCTTGGTGAGAGATTTAACCTCATTCATATCGGCATTACAGAACAATTGGTTACATGTGCATATCAGTCATGTTTATTGGAATGTATCGTCAGATTCATTCGCTGGTATGAAGGGTTGCCAATAACAAAGATGACAGCACACACACCAGCCACAACATTTTATCTGGTTGGGATCCAAGATTCGTTTTCCTGGAGAATGTAACGACGGACGGAGATCGAAAGTTTTCGTCCGAACTATTAGTAACCTTCACACTACTGTTCACGTAAATCATCTTTCAAAACTTCTTTACCTGAAGAGCTTAATAATGATGCCAAATGGTAAAAACATCTTTCATAGATTTTCTTTAGGTCTTCGCACCAAAGGTAAACACAATTCAACTGTTCGGCAGTTGGGTATTGTAGGGAATCACATTGCGTCTAACAGTATAGTATTTTCCAATTCCACAGAGAAAATGAGAGGCATGATATCCTTCATTTTTTGACATCACGAAAATATATAAAATGGCATATTCCCCTTCAGAAAAAAGTTAAATATACACTTGTACATTTACAACGTAAATACTCCCGACACACCTGACTAACAGCAAAATCCTACCCCTTCACTGTAAATGTTCTCATATGCCGGAAAACGTTCTACGCTAACAGCTTATTTCCACAAACCGCTTGCCTTTTGAATTCTTTTTCTCAACTGTATCACCATGCATAAATTAAAATGCAATGTGAACACATATCTTGCGACGAAACTCCCCATCTAGGATGTCCAAAATTATCCAGCTCGTGTTAAATGTGATCTTATTATGAGCAATGATTATATGAAGAAGAGAAAATGAGACCTTCACGAAAACAAAGCATCCGTTATCTGCGGAGTAATAAAAAGTATTTTGGGTTAAACGTGTAAGCACAACTTGTACAATTAGTATTCTTCTTTAAGAAAGTGAATGGTTCGCATGTAGAATCTTTGAAACCTAGTTATATATGAAACATGAGCACCCCAAAGATATGGAGAGAAGTTGATTAGGCCTGCTATGATAGCTCGAACAACTTGGCAAAGTAACTGCATCAGATTTTGATAGAATAACTCTTTCTATAAACTAAAAAACAAGATCAAATGTCTTTACATGTTGAACAGAAAATTGTAGAAATACTACACAACACAAAATTCTACTTGCAAACAGATAAAACTATTATTTAGAACCAAGCATTATTACTTTCATGCGTTAGATTTCTTTATCAGAATGATATTTAAAAAAAAAATGTTATTTATTAGAAATGTATCAAAGAAGGTTTGTGGTGAAGATATATTTTTAGAAGTGAACATGTATTTGAATGATAAAAATGTCCCACTTACTAATTTAATTAAAATCAGCAAAATGATGCTTCTTCTATGATAGGACGAATTAAAGGCTTTCAAGCACAGATCAAATCAATAGCACCTCGTATAATATATGTGCACTGTATGATTCACGGGCAACATTTGACAGCAAAAGAAATTAGAGCCTAAAGTAGTCTAAGAACTTTTGGAGTTAAAAGACTATTGAAAGGTATCAGAAGAATACAAAAACATGTGTTTTGATTATATTTAAACAAAATTAAATAACCCATACACACACACACACATAATATATATATATATATATATATATATATATATATATATATATATATATATATATATATATATGTATATATATATATAATTTGGTAGAGTCAAGCATTATGCCTTTTCAAACATCCTGGCTAGTAGAAGAAGGCGGCTTTTCAGGGCTTGCTGACATATATACCAAAACCGAAACTAAATAAAACTATTTTAATTGAGTATTATCCCTTTTGCCAAAAAACATCAAGACCAAACACTACGTTGGAATTGTTTTTACTAAATAAAAATTACTTATTTTGAAACAATAAAGTCTCTTATGGAATTTAAATAATCCATTAGAAAATAAATTGTTTGCTACATAGGTCTACAGAAAATTTATTGTGACCAATAAAGTTAAAAAAAAAGGTTCAGCAGCATTGAGTGAAATGATGAATTCGCATGCAAATATTTTCGTTGATTTTATTTTCATCTTTTTCGGAGAATGTGTTACTATCTTAAAATGTGAATTTTCTTGCAATGAAATTTTGTTATTTTTTATTTTTTTCGTATCATTAAAACAAATATAATCTTACATTTTATCCAGTAGTGTTTCAATGTTGATTTTGTTTATGTTGATCAGAATGAAAGTAATGTTACAAGATAATGTATTTTGAACGTGCAAGTAACGTTACATGAAAGTTGTTAGAGTCTACAAAAACACGGTTAGGTATCGCTTGTGCAACGCCTCTTTGTAACATTGTAGCAACTTTTCATTTCAATCGGATTATGTTAATTGCAACAATAATATAAAGCCTTCTCTAGGCTTATAAGTACAGTTTCAGAGTGTTTTTCAGTGATTCTAAGTGTTTATTTTAATAAACACTTAGAATCACTGAACTAGTTTTCTGCAACAAGGGTTGGAAACTCTTCGTGAAAATCAGATTTTCGTGAAATTCTCAGAATATGTATTAGATATCAATTAATATATATTCCATGATTTTTAATTCTTTGGTGTATTTTAAAGGTAGTTTAGGTGGCGTAATATGGACATAACCTCCCATTTGAACAGTCAAATATTTCAAATTTATATTAAATTTGATCCATAGTCATTCGATACCGATTAAACAAGATTCGCTTTACTTTTCTGTTCTATCTGTCAAAATATATAGGATATATTTTTCTCATGAGAGAATGACACGAAATATCCATTATATTAAAGAAAACAAATAAAAGATAGTAAGGAAGGATATATTGAGGATGAAAAATCTCATATATTATATAATTTACAAAGCATATCGCCTAAATAAAAAATATTTATTTAAAACATAAATCATTAAATTTTCTTTTATTGAAGTCTAAGTTTGCAATTCTCGAAGCTAAATCATGGAGTCCACGAAAAGAAGAGAACATGAAAAAATATCATTTTTTATCAAGTTATTTCATTGTTCTTGTTTTTCGTTGACCATACTTTTTAATCACACCTTTTACAATGTGCGAGCTAAACAGAACGGAAAGGACGAAAAAGTTGTCAAAAATGAATACGCTAATATCACACAAACGAGTCGTGAGATGCAATATAAAGAAACACATAGTCTCGATGGCCGCCATACAACTCTAAGTACAGCGCCACCGATATTTTCAATGCTGTAAGTTATTTCCCTTGACCTATGTTAGCCAACCTTGTTCATTATTGTGTATTCAAAGAAAAGCCTCATGTTGCTTTTTACGAAGAAAATTTGCTCAAGTCATGAATAAAAATAAAAGACAATATTTGAAAGTTCCTCCAGTGCTCAGACAGACGCTTTGTTTCTTGGATATTCGTTTTTCTTTTCAAAAATTATTTTTCTCACATAATTTATTCCGATTTTATTACGCTTTTAGTTTATATTTTTAATCTTTCAAACCATTTCGTGTTTCTTTGGAATATATTATTTCAAAAAGACAAAGAGAATGTTGATCTATTAAATACTTAACGTGTGTTCGTACCTCAACCGATACACATAGCCACGCATGTACACATACATGAATTCACACACTGAACGAATACATCTATATGTTTTAATATATGCACGCATATAATACGAGAAAGTCATATATATATATATATATATATATATATATATATATAATATATATATATATATATGGTAAGAGAAGGATGAAAGTAATCCGACGTGATGGGAAAATGAAAAAAGGAAAATAAAAAAATGGATGTTTTTTATGTGTACATCAACGTTTCGTCTTTATTTATAAGACTTCATCAGGATGATAAAATAGAGAAAAAATGTCATGCAATTTTCCCATATATATATATATATATATATATATATATATGTATATATATATATATATATATATATATATAGAGAGAGAGAGAGAGAGTAAGAGAGAGAGAGAGAGATTGTTTTGATGTTTCCTAAATTTTAATTTAATAAAACGCTGGTGCGTGTACAATAATGCTCAATAACAAATAAAACTGTATTATAGTATAAATTCTTTTATTTATACAAACATTATTGGCTGCACATGTGCATATATGTTTCCGCTGCCATTTTCTTCTAAATAGGGCTTCCTCAGACCACACAAATTTGAAAGTGCTGAAAGAAATAGGACAGCTTAGCAATTCTATTTGGTTTTTGTAGGGTTGAAGGGACGGGGCGAAAATATTAACCAATCATTTATACACATTTAACTCTACATTTAATTAGTACATATGCAAATGTTCAGCTTCTACGGTTTTTACACTTTAATTACAAAATTTTACTCAATTTATGATACGGTAAAAAAAAACGAAACGCAGTTCACTGGGATTGACCTTGGGGCAATATGGCGATCGTATCTAGGACAAGTAATATGATATCCGTTGCTAACCTAAATATAAATAAAACCACACAAAGAAGCACACAAACATATATATATATATATATATATATATATATATATATATATATATATATAAATAATATATATATACACACACATATATATATACATATCATCTCTTACCTAAACTTCTTTCATTTTTTATCATTTTATAAAATACGTATAAAGATACATGCACACAGACATATATATATATATATATATATATATATATATATATATATATATATATATATATATATATATGTGTGTGTGTGTGTGGGTGTCTGCGTGTGTATACGCATACACACTTACATACACCCCAAGTCGTTTCTAAAAAACAACGAGATTCTACAAGCGGACTGATTTGGAATCTATAAGAGATCACATCAAAGACACCACATGGAATGAAACTTTTTCTCTCCCTACTGATCAGTGCCCAAATTAGTAAACTGAAATCGTCAAAGCAGGCATTGAAGCATTGATGATATTGCTCAGAAGCAGCAAGCAGTCCGGCAATTCAACCGCCGTAAGTCAACTACAAATAGACAGAAACTTATAGCGTCAAAAACTCATTGTAAGACTGCTATAGATGAAGCAAAAAGAAAGTATACAGAAATGACCAGAAAACGTATTCAGTCACAGAAACTAGAGATTTCCGGAAAACTTTCAATATTGTAGTGAACAAGTAGCAATCAACAATTTTCTCACACAATGATGTCGTTTGCACGCCAACTGATAAGGCTAGACTACTTGCCCAGCGTTCTGCCTTAAACTCCACTTTAGACTCCGCAAACCACTTTCTCCCAAATTTCACATTGCGAACTGTAGCCGCATCTGATGACCTTTAAATTATCCCATCTGATGTCCGAGAAATATAAAAAAAACATGACACCTCCAAAGCATGTGGGCCTGATCTTATATCAGTAACGAAATAAAAAAAATGCTCTGCTGAACTGGCCGCCGTTCTCTCCAAACTCTAGAACAAATGCCTTGCCGAATCTTGCTTCCCTGATAACTGTAAAATTTCCTCTGTGGTACCAATCTTCAAGAATTGTAGAAGTAGAACTGCTCCTCAGAAATGTATCCCCATCAGTGGACTCTCACTGTTCGCGAAAAACTTTAAATCCTTAATCAATCTAGCGATAGTCCGTCACCTCGTTAATACTCAACTTCTTTTTGACCTTCAGTATGGATTTAGCAAAGCACGATCAACTGCGGATATCCTAACGGTCATCTATGAACGCATATGTCATACACTAGACAAGGCAGGTGAGGCTACGGCAGTTGCGCTTGATATATCCGAAGCCTTTGACAAGGTCTGGCATGAAGGTCTTCGCATACAAATAAATTAATATCATATGACTAGACGAATATTTAATATAATTAGATCCTTCCTATCCAAATGAAAGATCCTAGTTGTCTTCAATGGCCGATCATCCAAACACTATGACATAAATGCATGGGTACCCCAAGGACTCATCCTTGGATCTTTATTGTTTCTGATTTTCATAAACAACATGTCTGATGACATTTTGTCTGAGATGGGTATATTTGCTGACAACACCACGCTCTCTTCTCGTGGGTAAAATGGGCG
Organism: Sepiola atlantica; assembly: GCA_963556195.1. Classification (NCBI taxonomy): domain Eukaryota; kingdom Metazoa; phylum Mollusca; class Cephalopoda; order Sepiida; family Sepiolidae; genus Sepiola; species Sepiola atlantica. The sequence continues at coordinate 21,951,651 of OY744515.1, read as the reverse complement.
CGCACATATCCGAAACAGTGGCTGGATTATTATAAGTTACCTCAAGTCAATAGTACAATGTGGTCATAAATTGATGTTAACATTTAATGCCGCTAACACGAAGCTCCTTTCCTTTAACAACCGATTGCCATTGCAAATAACACCCTACCTAAGAGTCCAACATTTAAACCCCCTCTGCCAGGTAACATAAATAAGAACAAATACATAGAAGACATTGTCAAGGCTGCTGCAAAGAAAGTAGGCTCCCTCCACTAGACCAGAAAACTTCTCATACCTGACAATATCTTATATCTCTACAAAGCCACAATCCGCCAATGTATGGAGTAATTTTGTCACATTTGGGCTGATGCACAATCCACATGTTCCTTCCATATTAGACAAAGTCCAAAAAAGGGGTCGTTAATCTAATAGGTCCGTAAGTATCCACCAAGCTCTATCCCCTATCACATCGCCGCAATCTTGGATTGTTGTGCTTGCTTTACAAGTACTTCAATAAAATGTGTCCCTCTAATGTCCCCTTGACGTAAATACACCTGACAAAACTGGCAATTAGCTAAATTCTATATAGTCAGTGTAGATGTCCCCAGATGTCAAAGAGCCTTTTACTCCAATAGCTTATTTCTTTGAGCTGCCGGCTGTTGGAACTCCTTCCCTGCTACCTGTTTACCCGACAGTCCAGACATGAAAATATTTAAAACTAATGTGAACAAGAATCTCGCTTTACAACTCCCAATTTATGATGACCCCTAAAAACATTCACCGTAATTCTCAGTAGCTCCTTTACGTCTACAGTGGCAACTTGCCTTGTTTAGAGTGACAAGGATTTTTTTTAAAATACATACATACATACATACACACATAGTGCATAGATAGCATAATCACCATCTAACTAAACTTATATATACGTGCAAATATAACATAAATCTCAGAGTAAAATATAAATGAAAAATATTTAAATAAGAAAATAAGATGAAAAGTGCAAATATAAAATATTTGATTAATTAAAAGTAAATCTTTAAAAATAGAATACACATAAAACCTATAATTATACATCATCACCAACTAGTTAGTTACGTGATCTTCCACCGTTCAACTTTCTGAATATTATCCCAACAGATACGTATATATATATATATATATATATATATATATATATATATATATATATATATATATATATATATATGTATATATATATATATATGTGTGTGTGTGTGTGTGTGTAAGTAGATTTCGCGTACAACAAAATCGTAGGATACATTTCAGAGGAACCATTCTTTTACTTAATGAAACGAGCGGGTGGGGGAAAAATGGCTAAAATTTTCCTCATGGCCTTATCGTCTGACTCTCTAAGACAAAACGTCAGAATGATTAATTAGAAACTAAGAAAATCGAATGAGATATGAGGGGAAAATTGTTATAGTTGTAGAAAACAATCGAGACAAAATGTATGTATCTATGTATAGGTATGTATGTGTGTATTTATGTATGTATGTAAGTATATATGTATATATATACATATATACTTACATACATACATACATACACATATAAATACCTATACATACATACATACATACATATACAACCTCAGAGGTATTACTACACACGTATGCACAACCATATATTATATACAACATGCTCACATATACATACATATACAAATGTATGCACTCACCTAAGTATACATACTCAAATATATAACTGTAATTACGGGATCTACGTACATATGCGTACATAACTACCTTTGCTTTTTACACCACATATTCTGTTCTATTCTTACACAGTATGGAATAACATTCTCGTACGTACCTTAATAAAATACCTTGACAATAGATTTTTCTGAAATTAAACTTTTTAGAAACTATGAAATTTTATATCTAAGAGTAATAAATTGAAATACTAGTGCCTATTTTCGGATCAGTTCGTGTTAAATTAAAACAAATATATATATATATATATATATATATATATATATATATATATATATATATATATATTTAAAGTATCTATTTTCTTGTTATAAGCAATCCTCACGGTAATTTCTTTATGATAGGGAAAACTGGGAAAGGCGGTAGACAGACAAATGATTGTTTATATATATAGAGAGAGCTTTAATAATTTAAACAGGCTTTACTGAAGCAGGCCAAAACTGTACGTGGAAAAAAATAAAATCGTTTTTTGTTCTTCATATTCGTTCTCTTTTATTTGCAATGGTCGCCATAATTAAAAAAAGGCAGTAAAACATCACCAGCTAGCAACTATTCGGGCCCTGCCCCTTTCTCATAGCTAATCAAAACTGATAATGTTGTCAGTAATTTATGACAACGTGCCTAACCGGAATGAAAAATTAATGCCCGGCAGGGCGGGAAAATGATGTCAAAAACAACATGAAGCTCACATTACATTACAGATTCGACAATTCTTCAATGTATACGAGTAAGTAATGATTCATGGCGATGACAAATTCTGAACGTTTTTATGACGCGTCATTCACTAACACTGATATCTATCGTCCATTATATATATATATATATATATATAACTTCTTTGTAATATAGCAGGAACAAACCCAGCAGAGTGCTCGATTAATTAAGAATTAAAGTTCAAAATAAAAAATTAAGAGCGCAATATTGATTTATTTTGGTACAGGAAAATTAGTACAACATTCGTACCGTCGGTTTCAAGCACGGAAGGACTTAGCCATCCGGCTATCTTCAGCTTCTATTGTCATATGTTTCGGAAATGTGAAGTCACGTATCACTCTCGTTTGGACACGTTATTTTCTTAGAGTATTATATATGTTTTTTTGTTTTAAATTTAGTGTAAGGAAGGTTTAATAAGGTTTGAAGAAAAAGGGGAGGGTGAAAAGTAACTGTTGAGATTTAAATCGGAGGAGATTTAAAAAGATATAAAAAAATATTAAAACAACCCAAAAATAAAAAAATATTTCTATATAATTCCCGTGAGTCAATATTATGAGTTTCGTATATTTGGCCGTTACTGTTTTGGGGTTTGATGTGTGTTCTGAAGGAATTAGGGAGAGAGAATGGGTTTAAGGATTAAAAGCGTTTAAAAGGAACAACCTTAATTAATTGTGTGTTTAAATCCTGAATTAAAGGACTTTAAATCAATCCCGAAGGAGTTTAAATAAAGGAATTATCCGGGCGGTCTAAGGGCAGTAACTCTACACATTTTTTTAAATGGTTTGAAACCGTCTAATTGGATCTGTTTGGGAGATGTGTGAGATTAGTATTATGACCGAGAAATGGTGAGGACTCATGGGAGTAAAAATAATGTTGTAAAATAGGAGTGTTACCCTCTTAATGACTGGATAAAAATTTTTGGGAAACTTGAAATTATCGCTCTTAAAAAGTAGTGTGGATATGGGTTGAATAAGGTATTTGTTCGTATTTTTTAATTTTATTTATATTTATGGGGGGGGGGGTGATCGTTGGGAAAACTTTCTGGGGTGGAAGTCGGTATTTAATAGGCCAATTATGGGATTATGTATTTGGCAGAGGGGGAGCGCTTTGTTGTACTAGGGCTGCCTGGTTGAAGATTTCGGGACTGGATGACAGGTTTGACATTCTTTGGCTAATATTATTGACTAAATTTGTAAATACAGTGGTGGGGAGTGGCAGGATCCCTTATGTATGTATTGTAGTGTTCCATTGGGTTTGTGGAAAGGTTTTGTGTGTTGTTTGTAAGGTTCAGTGAAGTCTACTTGGTCTAAATTCCCAACCTCTCATCCAGTCCCGAAATTTTCAACCAGGCAGCACCCTATTACAACAAAGCGTTCCGCTACAGCGGGTTCAGATAAGAGCTCTCATACACCCCCACCCGAGACCAACCACGGGGGTCACGCAATAGAAGGAGGTCGGTGATCTGGTTTTCCCCACCCTATTCCACCAGAAAAACAAGGCAAATACGGCACTCGCGACCCGGATATGACAACTTAAAAAAGAAAATACACCCTTCACCACCAAATGGAATGTAAATGAGAAGAAACCATCCTTCTCTCCAGCCATAAATAGATGCTATCTGTGTGACGCTGAAAATATACAGAGTTACTGCCCTTAGACCGCCCGGATAATTCCTTTATTTAAACTCCTTCGGGATTGATTTAAAGTCCTTTAATTCAGGATTTAAACACGAAATTAATTAATGTTGTTTCTTTTAAACGCTTTTAATCCTTAAACCCATTGTCTCTTCCTAATTCCTTCAGAACGCACATCATCAAACCCAAAAACAGTAACGGCTAAATATAGGAAACTCATAATATTGACTCACGGGAATTATATAGAAATATATATATATTTTTTTTAATTTTTGGGTTGTTTTAATATTTTTTTATATCTCTTTAAATCTCATCCGGTTTAAATCTCAACTGTTACTCTTCACCCACCCCTTTTTTTCAAACCTTATTAAACCTTCCTTAAACTACAGACGATAGCGTTTCAAGCTTATTGCTCTAATCAGTGCAGAGAAGTAACAATTTCAGACGGTCGGGAGGCGCGAATCCGGTTCACAGAGTAAGTCTAGAATTCGCAAGCAGTCGCAATATCCACTCGGCCAACGAAAACTGTCACGTTATTAGGGAAATTAAGATCTATATGTAGCTAGAAGCGGGCACAGATAGAAGACTAGTCGAGAATGTTCGACGAACGTATTTCGAACTTTGCATTAGAGCTTTTTGACAGTCTGTTTGTATGATCCGAGAGTGCTCAACTTTAATTTCTTAAAGGGGCTTAGTATAATATTTATGAATAAATATTAAATTATTAATACCTACAAACGCTAGCGTTTCAAGCTTATTTCTCTCATCAGTGTAGGAAAGTAACAATTTCAGACGGTTGGGAGACGCGAACCCGGTTCACAATATATATATATATATATATATATATATATATATATATATATATATATATATATATATATATATATATATTTATTCGCCATCGCCGGTTGATGTATCTCGGGCTTTGAAGGATAACAGTGTGTGCTGGTCTAGTTTTAGAAAGTTATGCAACATAAACATACGACGTAGGTTGTGTTGTTGTTTTTCACGGTAGAGAGAGAGAGAGAGAGAGAGAGAAAGACTAGAGTAAGACCTGGCCAGGTCATCTTGGGTCAACGCGTAGGCCTCACCCGCCTACTGGCAGTGAGTGGACCGGGGCTTTTTCACCTCGACTTTGTTGCTGGGTCAGGACAAAAAAGGTAAAAAACCTCTTTCCGCTGCTACTCATCCTCCCTTTCAGGGAGTCCTTCTACTCTCTGTGCCCCACTATCTATCATACATTTCCTTCCATTCTCTCAAAATACCTATTAGAGAAGTATTTACCACGTCTCCCTCTCAACAATCGTTCCATTCCATACCTAAAATAAAACGGGGAACAGGAAACCATCATTTCACATTCCTATCTTTCTTTTATACTCAGCCATCACTAGGAACCAAAAAGGCTGCGTTACCCCCCCCCCCTCTAAAGTTTAAATTTTGCGGGAATAACACGTCGGCCCCCACATGATATTCTTCTGTGATGTAGGAAATTCTCCTTACGAACAGTGTGTGCTTCATAGCAATCCCATGCCATTAATCGAATTACGAGACATCCCTCGGCCCCGTCAACCCATCATCGTACCCACCCAATGTGGCATTGTCCTGTAATGGCATGACCATCTGCTCTACGGGAAATTCAACGCATACTCACACACAATCGGCTACTATATCAGTAATTAACCTATTGCAACTTGATTTACTCATGCGTTTTACCGCCATATAAGGGGAACAAAACAGAAACAGACCCCCCCTTAGAATGTCTATCCTTGTGGTCGGCCATCTAATTTTTCGAAAATATCTATATTACTATCAATCATACAATGAGAACTGTATTTGATGTTCAACATGGACTCCAGAAATGACCCTCTAACTCAACAGCCAAAGGTTCGTTCAATTGATGCCCTGGGCCGGTTACACATGCTCTTTGTCTACCTCTTCCAAGAGGGCTCTTTATTAATCTCAGAACCGGCGACTCATCTTTTTAATACCCTTAATCGAAGGAGCCCCATTCATTTCCACATTGACCGTACTCGAGTTTCCTAACTATTGCCGAAATGCCGGCCGTACTGACGCACATATCAATCTGCCCCGAGCCTAAAACAAGTCAATTCTCACCTTCCCGATTCAACAATCAATTATCTAGATCCATTACGGAGCTGCGGTAGTTGGTTAGGTCCAACTGATCCACAAAATAACAATAACCACTCTTACCGCCCACATTTTTAGTATGTGAAGGAAATCCCCATGGACCCTTTCAAGTCGGTAACCGTAATAAAAATTCATACCTTATACCGGCTGGACATAAAATAAGCCCCTTCATAATATAGAACATTACGAAAATTCTCCAATATAACCCATCGTAAGTTTTCCTAATCCACATTATATATATATATATATATATATATATATATATATATATATATATATATATATTCATGCAAGATCTAAACACAGTGTGTTGATCACTTTAAACTGCTAGTGTAAATTCCTCTTTAATTATTAGCTAATTCCCTATGGCCGAGGGGTTAACGCGCTTGACTGCGAATCAGTGGCGATTTGTGATCGGAGTTCGAACCCGCCGACCGTTCAGAATTAACTTCATGCACTGAAGATTGCGTTAGCATGAAACATCGATGTCTGTATGTAATAAATATGTAATAAATAATTAATATTAATTTATATATATATATATTGTGTGGGGGTATTTAGGCAGCATATTTTAATCATTGAACAACACGTAATGCTACTGCATAATTAACGTTTTTTATTTTTCGATATTCTATGGTCAATCGAGTATTTTTGTAAACTTGTCATACGTTGGATCCGTAGTTTTTATGTTCAATTTTTCGCGAGTACTTTCAATGGATTCATTTAATCGTCATCAGACAGGGTATTAGTCTTGGTTGCTTATATCTGCTGAAATGGTCGAACGGTGCGGTAATGTATGGGTGTTTAAATGTACGCCTGAGTGATAGGATGCTGTATAAAACTAGACACCCTACAATCAGCAATATCAATTACGAGTCTTGCCACAATATTTAAAGTACCTAGATAAGTAATTGACCACAACAAACCATTAGCCTACGAAAAATACTTTTAAGTTTTTAACTTTTTGTAATTTTTAATTAGTCACGTTATTTGCACGTGATCACGTCCCGGATACGTTTGTCATAATATATATATATATATATATATATATATATATATATATATATATATATAGATATATATGATAAAATATTTTTATCAAATCCAATGAAATGTTTACGGTACGCGTTAAATGGAAATAACTATCTCAACATAATGAAAGCAATTCACGTGGTTATCAAATATTCTGTCTTAATTGATGGAAATAATTCGTCAGAGTAAATTAAAATCTGGAACAATTAAAACGTTAAAAAAATGAAATAGATGTATGAACGTAAAACTGGGGACACAAAAAAGTAATACAATTCAGAAAGAAAACGAGACAGAACAAAAAAATAGGATTAATTGGCATCGATGATATTTAGACAAAATTAGGTCAAATCGAAATCACACGTACGAAAATAGAAAGAAAAACTCTACGACAACGGATTAACTACTTAAAACAATTGAATATCAGAGAAAGTTGAAAAAGCTACAATATTTGCTGGTTTTTAATACTCACCCCCCATATATATATATATATATATATATATATATATATATATATAGTACATGCATCATATTAGTTTCTGCAGATGTTAATCAGTTGAAACTCCAGTGCTTATTAAAAAATGTTCAATAAAAAGTAGAGCTGTTCTTTAGTGTAACTTTTTTATTTCTACTAACATTATTGGTTACATATATGCATACATGTTTGTATTGTACTCTTCACAGATAGTCAACCTCTTCAGATCAAAGAAAACGTTTTCTTTGGTCTGAAGAAGTTAAATCACTGTGAAGAGTAAAAGTGAAACACGTATGCACATATGTAACCAATAATGATTGTAGAAATAAAAATTTATACTACATACATATATATATATATATATATATATATATATAATATTTGTTATTGTTTATTATCTATGTACGTATACGTTTCGTCCTTTTTAATGATCGGGACTCATCAGCATATGTTAGATAATGGCCCTACGGGAATGGACGAATCTGTTGGGAATCGTTGATTTGACTTGAGCGAATTAACGCGGGGCAGTCGGGGTCAGAACAGGGCTTGTTCTCACAGTCAGAGCTGGCAGACGTGACAAGGTTACCGGTGACGAGACCCTAGATCAAGGGTCAGTCTACACCTGCGAGAGGCTCTGTGACTTCGCAGGCCTTGCGTGGGAAACAAAGGGATCTGTGACGTCACTCGTTCTCGTGAGAAGCGAGTTTTTAGTCAGTCTGATTCGGAAAGCGAACTGATGGGACGTGCGATTCACAATGTAAAGATAAAGAATATTTTCCTTCAGGGAAGACAAGAGCGAGAATTCTCCCCTCTCTCTATGAATGGCTAAGAAACATTGTTAACTAACTACGATGTAGTAGGATTTGCTCTCTCCCTCTCTCTCGACGCGGTGAACAACTCTTGTAATAAAATGAATTAAATTCAACAAAAGAGTTTGTCTTCGGAGTGCAGAGCATGGCTTTTATTGCAGACAACAGACGACGGCAGAGAAAAAAGAATTCATCCACTGGACGACACGACCAACCCTCTTCACCCCCACGGTATGGTTAGAATAACAGGAGAGACGCTATGCAACACATAGAGATATGACTATTCACTACCGGGCATGCGATTCGAAACCCCGGATTACGAGTATTTTGCAACTATGAATATAATTGTGTATTCATACTGTCTGCAAATAAATATATGTAGTTAATGTTCCGACGTCGTACATATGATATATGCGAGATGCGGGCGTCATTGATCGATGTTTAAGTTCCATCTTTGTTCCTGATAATACCTGTTGTTTTATTCTCCAGGGAGTTCTTGGATGCTGTACGGTTTTTACTGCTGCTGGAAATGTTGAAATATGTAAACCATTTGAATAAAACTCTTTTAAATTAATTTGACATTTGGCAGCTGGTTCCTTATTTGGGGTCCACATGACGTCGACAGAGAGAGAGAGAGAGAGAGAAGAGAGAGAGAGAGGAAGAACGCAGTAGCTTTCACTGTTTGTTTTAGAGCTCATTTTTGAGAAGTGTTTTCGACTCTCTCCCTAGTCTTAGCAATTAGCTTCTCTTTGCTCTGGTTGTTGTTTTTTTTAACCCTGTTTAGCTTTTCTTTCTTCAGTTTTCACGTTTTGGTAATCTAACGTTTTTACTGTTACAGACAGCTTACATTTGATTGATTCTCGAAAAGGTCACACAGAAAATAACGATTATTATTTGAAACTAGTTTACACACACGGCATTCAACATATAACACATGTATTTCCTGTTCCCTATCAAATACAAGTAGTCCCAAACGTAAACATTCTGGAATTGTCACGGTACTTAGCATGTGTATCCCATTGCGTCCCGCTGCCTACTAAGAACTATCCACATCTAAATTACAAGCTCATAGCTTAAGGTTATTTCACAGAATCACGAGTAGACACTAGTTTAATGTATCCACGGACACACGTACATATATATATATATATATATATATATATATATATATATAGAGAGAGAGAGAGGCAAACAAGCCTTCAAAAACCATGTATTAGATGCGAGTAATTAAATCAAAAGAAAAAGAAAAATATTTCGAAACATTTAATAAAATATTTCAAAATACCTTCGGTTTTTGTTTTTTTTCATCTTGATTTTTTTTTTAGCTAATATATATATATATATACGTATGAGAAATATGAACATAAGAAATATTATAATATACACACACACACACACACACACGCAAGAATGTACTTTTTTTACGAGAAAATATTTCTAATGTTCTTCTGCCAATTTCCAAAGCATTATTTTCTACAAAATCGTTTCTACTGACAGACATAAATCGCGGGATATTAACAAAACATTATTCTTTCAGCTAATCAATATTTCATTGCATACACATATCCTTTTCATGTATTTCCGGATGTAATACTTTTCTTCAATCTACAGGTATTTCTATCTTCTTCCCTAGCAAACACGCACACACTCACATACAAAAACAGGTAGAGCTGTTATTTTAGTATACAGCTTTATTTATACACATGTTTGGTTATGTATTTGCATGTATGCTTCAGCTACAACCTTAATCAAAGTCTAGCTTCGTCAGGCCACATAGAATCTTCTTTGTTGCCTAAAGATTTGTCGTGATAGGGTGTGAAATATTTGGAAAATTATAGCAATGAGTGAGGGATTGGAGTGGGTGGGGGAGGGGGGTGATTGAAAGGGTGGGTGAGGAATATTTGAAATATTTGGAACATTGCTATCATTTTCCAAATATTTCACACCCTATCACGACAAATCCTCCCTCTTCCCCCTCTCATCTATTTTCTCTCATACCTCTTCTTAAATTCCCTCATTTTCTCCAAACGCTCTCTAAGACCATAACTTTCGCCCATCCACCAAAATCACAGCCCCCCCTCCCTCTCTACCCATCCCCATTTTCCCTGCATACACCCCCCACACACAAACATTCCAACTCACTCTTCCCCTTCAATCTCGACCACAGCCATCTGGTCAAACACCCCCTCCCCCTCTTCCTCCAATCTCTCTCTGCCATCCATTTTACCCCTGCTCATCCCCCACCTCTTTCTCTCATCGCCAGCCACAGTAGTCCTTGCTCCCTCCACCCTTCCCCTTTTTTCTCCCACTCATTTTCATTCTCTAACAAGTACGGACGTCCAGCAAGACGCTGCCATTATTTTTCATTTTATTTTATTTTATTTTTCTTCCCAACATGTCTACCCTACATGTATCTGTGCTTGCATGATATCTTTTCCCTATATCATCATCCTGATGAAGTCTTATAAATAAAGACGAAACGTTGATGTACACATAAAAAACATCCAGTTTTTGGTTTTCCTTTTTCATTTTACCATATATATATATATATATATATAAAATATTTGTTATTGTTTATTTTTTTATCTATGGACGTATACGTTTCGTCTCTTTTCAATCGAGACTCATCAGCATAGAAGTACGACTATTCACCACCGGTCACACGATTCGAAACCCTGGACTACAAGTATTTTTCAACCCCAGTCCAACGTCGCTAACCGCTAGGCCAGTTCTGAACAGCTTATAAACAATGATAATTTCAACACATTAACGGCGGCGAAGCGTACAGGCATTCAAACTTCTATAAATGAAGGAACGATGCATATGAAGCAAGTGACGCTACGTTGTGTTACTACTACCATTTTACAGTGCTCTACTTTTTAACGAGGAGCTTCAAATATAAAATATTTTATTGTTTATATATATATATATATATATATATATATATATATATATATATATATATATATATATATATTAGTATAACATTATATTTATGGCAAATAAACTACAGAGAAATGTTCACTTTCATTCCCGAAGGTTCAATATGTCGATATATGGTTTCCGATTGCTTTTATGTCTAAAATGCGTTTCCTCTAGCTAACTAGCCAATAGAATTCGTTGGTTATATTACCCCCAATTCTATTGACAAATGACTAAAGATATCTCTAACAACGAGCATGTCATCCTTTTGTTTAGGAGGGATTTGGTTCGCTCTTAACTTTCAAGTGGGTCAAATTAACAATAGTGACTTTACATTGACACGTGCGAATTAAAATAATTTATCTATTCTATTTATTTTTTTACCTAGATTCGCTTTTTTAATGATGTTTGTATTCATCTTATTTTGGTTTATGATTTATTTGTTTATCTATTTCTTCTTTATTTTAATATAAAGTTATCCTAAAGTAAATGTTATTCTCTGTCTACAGTCAGTTGCTACTTCGCTTCTACCATTTATCAATTTTGGGGGATCTTTAAAATTTTGAATTCATAGTTTCTCTTCTAAGCTCAATCTACACGGGTCGTCTAAATATCTGCGTGTCATGGCCCGTTGTAATATTTTCTACTCAACTATGAGCGAACATCTAAATATTTTAATATTATAAAATATATTAGCGATTAATTTTTTTTAGTTTCAGCAAATAGTAGTGATATAAACGCATGAGTCACTGACTTTATTTTTTCATCTCTATATGAGTGTAAAAGTAGGGCGTTAGTACGCTAGTGTCTAGTATCGCTAGCAACGACTATTTCCTAACTGAGGTCAAAATGTACAAGACATCCATTGGATGTCAAATATTCATTTACTTTTCAAAGAACTTTTTGCGATTCTTCGTTCCAGTGCTATTAAAGTGTCTTTTAAATAAGTGTTTTTATGGCACCCGTAAATTGTGCATATTTTTTATAAACACGTTGCAGTAGTTAGTGGAGAATGCTTAGAATGTGTTTATCGCCGTAGTAGTAAACTATAATGAGGTTGACAGATACATAAATATACTTTGTCGAACAAGACACATCTATAAAGAGGGATTTTACTAATCAATCAGTTAAGGCAGTCCGCGACAGACAGTAATCTCTTGGGTGATGGTCCTTGTAATAGGTTCTTCGCCATGGCCAGCAGAAAACTAGAATGCAGGGTGTAAGCTCCTAAAAGCTTATGTTACATCCCACCAGCCAGGTATTGTAAATAAATCAATATAAATATCCTACGTTTTTCTTCGTTATGAATCTATCGTCAAAAAGTAAATTTCAGGTAATCCAAAAGACGCGTGAGTATAACGTGCAGAACATATGTACGTAATAACAATAATGATGAAAAAGTGACCCGATTATATTACAATGTAAGCTATGTAACAGTGTACTTATCGGGAAATCTAATTTCATATAATAAAACATTAATCCATTTGATTATGTTTGTTCTGTGTTTAAGTTTTTACGGTGTATTCACTATTATCCCTGAGCAGTGGCGTGAAGGCTTGGGCGATGATCTGGTGATACCTTGGTGGTTCCTAAGACCAACTCTTTGAATGAAATGTTAATACTAAAATACCTTGCAGGATTTTATCTAGGTAAGTATGTGTTAAAGTGTATATATGTGTGATCATCGTTATATAAATATTGGTTTCAATCTGTGTATGGGTGTCAATATTTGCTTTTAGAACTTATATCGGTGTGTATGAAATTGGAGCCTACTATATATATATATATATATATATATCAGAAGAAACATTGTTTTTAATCAATAAAACGGGACTGGTGATAAAAAAATTGTTCAAATTCTTCTTAAGGCCTTATCGTCTGACCCTCTCAGAGGAGGAATATGTGCAGAGAACATTGTTATATGTGTAGATCATCTTTACCGTGGTCCCTAAAATCTCCACCATTTCCTGAACGATTTTTTTAAAAACTGATGGAGCTTTCTACTAAATCAGTTTTCTTCCAGTCTTAACAATGTAATGTATCGGCAAATTGATGGCATATCGATGGGAGACTTCTTGGTCCATCGTTAGCCAACATTTTCGTTATTTTTTTAAATGACCAAGTCGGATTTTTCACTTTTGCTTGTTTTCCTTCACAGAGTGAGGCTGAACAGTTTCTTTGTTTTCTTTGTGATTTGCATCCATTGTTGCAATTTCCTATAGAGGTGGTTCTCTCCCATTCCTTGCTGTTTTGTGTATAAAGCTGGTTTAACGTTTGGAATCTCTGTGTATAGAAAACCAGTCTTTACAGATCTTTATCTAAATTGTTTTCTTTTCGCCCATAAATCAAGAAAAATAAACTTGATTGGTACTCTTACTCATCGAGCACTTATGGTATGTTCCCCAATCCGACTCGATACGGAACTTGATGAAATTACCAATTTTTTCTTTGACATTTTATATCGACTTAATATCATAAAAAGCACAATTTCACACAAAGTTGCTATATTTAATGCTGATATATTCATTGACCGGTCACGGTATTTGAAACTCCCATCGTTATGTCCTGACGGCCTTGACATTATCAAAATAATTTCTTTTTCTACTCAACGCTGTTTTCCAGCTATCATGGTGAGAGTAGTTTACACGACTCGAACCTATTTCTCTTCTTTCTGTAAGGATGTTTTGCCAGCCATTCAAAAGAAGCTGTAGTTTATAAATTCCTATGTCAGGTTGGAAGTAACTACGTTGGAAAGACACCCCAAAGAATAGAAATCAGAATAACCCAAACAAATATCACGTGACATTCGTTTACACAAGGTTTTCAGACCATTCGGGAGCTTTGAAGCACATGAATCTGCCATCGGTAATAATCTGGTTTGTACAAATATCTGTTCTGACCAGTATTCCGATGAGTGGTTTTCTGTTTTACACAGTGCCAGGTCGAACTATCATCTCAATAGTATTTAGGCGTTAGTTATTAACAATTCACGACTTAGCCTGTGTAGACAAAAGATTTAGAAACATCAGTTTGAGATCTTCAATTATTCAAATCCCCCATAACGTTGAGAGATTTACCCCTTTTCTTCTCAATTGATTTATCCAAGTGAAACAGTGTTACCCTCATTTCTCATACGATGTTCTTACTATTAGATTATCATTCTGACGTTTCATCTTAAAGAGTCAGACGATGAAGCCGTAAGGAAAATTTTAGCAATTTACTTTTTTCCACTCGCCCCGTTTTATTGATTAAAAGTAATGTTTCCTCTGAGATTTATATCACCATTTTGTTGTTCTATAAATCTACTTACACACACACACACACACACACACACATATATATATATATATATATATATATATATATATATATATATATATATAAAGAAAGAAATTAATGAATACATATTCATTTTTAACACGATGTTTAACTTCCCCCTTTTCTGTTTCTTTCTTCATCTATCTATCTATCTATCTATCTATCTATCTATCTATCTATCTATCTATCTATGTGAAACAGTGATTGTAGCCGACGCAATCTGTCCCTTTAGGGCGCACTAATATGCATCGGGAAAATAGGGCCCTACGTAGAAACAAGTAGAGATCTAAGAACTAGTACATATTTTCGGCTGTCCAAACATTGGCCGGAGCTGGCGCCGGGCCAGCAGGAAAAAAGTGTTTTGGTTGTCAGTTGTAATTATCCCCTCCCCAAGGAGTCGCATGCCAGACCCCGCATCGGAATTTGGTAATGGTCCCTTAACTACGCCTGGCCTGATAACAGGGCAGTTCTTGGGAGGTCTAGAACCCTTTTGATAAAGACAAAGAAAGCTAGACAGACAACTCTGTTTATCTGAATCGTTGACAGGGGCCGCCACTCGACCCCTGCTAACCCCGAGTCAGGAAAGAAAACAACCCAACCAGAGAGAGAGGGGAGACGGAGAGGGAGAGTAAGTCAGTATGCCCCACTTTGGCCCCGAGAGAGAGGGAGAATGGAGAAATGGGCTGGAGAAAGAAAGGGTGTGATGATATTTTTTTTGGATGAAAGGTGACCTTTTGGTTTGCAGAACGAGATCAGCCAGACAGTCAGAGCTGAGATTCCGGCCGAGCTGGTCGTGATTCTCGGATCCCGAGGGAGCCGTAGCCCGGGCTCTGCCATCGTTTTCCAACAGAGATTAATGTCTCAATTAATACCAACAGTCGTAAAAGTGATTCACACACACGCAGAGAAACCGAGAGAACGAAGACGAGATAGTTGGAAATTGGAATGCTACCAAGCGGGAGCGTGCGCGAACACGCTCTCGTTCGGGACCACACCGTTTTCAGTAGACAAGTTACAACTTAATTAACAACTTGGAAAGCATAAATAGAGTTTCATGCAGAGAGAAGACGGACTAGTTTAGTAAACAAAGCCATTATCGAAAAACAGACTTTGATTTAAAGTTTAATACCAATTGGTTATCTTGTTAAATAATGATTGCTTACGAAAATACCCAACCGATGTTGTTGCATTATTCCTATTGTCAGTTCGTTGTTTGTGTAACTTTGCCTTCACAGCGGACCAGCAAAGCAATCATCATTCATCCTACCGGGGGGAGTTTCGAACCATCTTTCTTTTTCTGCCACTACGACATCACGAGCCCAAGGAGGGTGTTCACAGTCTGGAAGGATTCCTGCGCCGAGGACCAGATGTGTGAGTACCGAGATAGAGGCGCGAGTGGACCACTCAAGTTACAAGTGGTTCAGTGACGCCGGATCAGAGTGAGGTATCTGTTCATATCGGTACTGCGACCTATGTTCACATTTGATGCCGTCACAAGAGAAGGATCGTGTTGGGTACCGTGTTATCTATCTATCTATCTATCTATCTATCTATCTATCTATCTATCTATCTATCTATCTATCTATCTATCTCTTTCTCTCCCTATCGTTATTTGCCGTTTTATCTGTCTGGTTATGTTAATTAATGTTTGTGTATTATCTAAGGTCGTAATCTCGGGCAGCATTGGAGATTAACGTCCCAGGACATTCGTTAATTCTATGTAACTGGTGATGGCGGGAAATGCAAGACCGCTTGAACAGAATGGCGTTTGTTTCGGTCCAGCTACTTGCTCCCAAGAGACGTACATAATGGCTAATTCTGTCACGATTCATGTGTGTCTGAATTATATCAGTATGATTTGTATTTGTTGACAAGAATAGAAAATCAATAAATAAAAAAAGAAAGAATGAGGTAAAAAAATTATCGGCTCGTATTGAAGTCAATTATTTTCGTTCAATTTAGCATATATTTGTCTGGAAAATGTAATAATCTACCTCGGGTGAAAAGGTGATTTTGAGAATGGTTTTCTTGTCATAAATTTTTTCTTTGTCCGTGCGTTATTAGTCATATTTAGTCTAATGTCTATTTTTCAATAATCTAGGATATAAAAATAAATCATTGGATTACACACACACACACACACACACACATATATATATATATATATATAAATATATATATATATAAATATATATATATATATATATATATATATATATATATATATATATATATATTGACAAATGAATAACCACTAATTATATTGGTAAAAATGGTACAATATCCGATAGGATTAAAACATGATCTTATGAAGGACGGAAAATCATACCTACAAGACGTTCCGAAAATTAAAGGACCGACGAGAGTCACGATCAGAACGAAACACTAATAATGACAAGGAATCTTCATCTAAAATCTACTGGCCCGTTTCGAACTTGCGCCCAAAATGTAGTCGTTTTCATAGCCATAATATGGTATATGATAGAAGATTCAATTAATCTACCCGGATAATTCTTTTGAATTGCTTTAACTTGAGTAGCGTTACTAAAGTTAAAGGAGTGATCAAATTCAAGTATATGAGAGCATAAGGCGGTTGATGTCTTGTTAGTTTTATTAGCTCTTTTATGCTAATATTTTGGACAACGTTATGCAGAGCTTTTATTTTTCGTGAAGAGTACATAGTAAGTAGAATATTAAAAAGTTTTATGCTAGGAGTGTATTCAATTTATTTTAATTCGTCATCTAAATAATAGTTAGTGCCAAACCCAAGTGCTCGTAGGTAAAAGCCAATTATAGTAAGTTATTTTATAACTTTGGTAAAAATTAAAACGGTAGGTGATCATTGTTGTTGTTAGGTTTCTTGCGGACCTTGTAGCTTAGTTTATTTTGTCTTTTATAAGTACCATGTCAGGAAATGCTATAGCCATTGTATTTATTTTCGTATATGCAATCAATTGTAAGTTCTACTCTATTGAGTTTAGTTGTATTATTTATTTGAGTGTTCTTTCTGGGAAAAATAAGGATATCATGTGTAATATGTTACACTTTTTGGCAAACTGCACTTAAAGGGTTCATATATATATATATATATATATATATATATATATATATATATATATATATAAATTACACTTGATGTCCCCCTTCCAAATCAGTTAGAGTAAGCAAGAAGTCTAATGGATCAAACACATCGAAAATCAACACTACCTATACATCCTTACCTCGACCGTGTTTTTAGCAACTTATACATATTTTTAACATCTCACATTAATTCCTATTATTTACCCCATACGACTTACACTCCGAACTGCATGGTCAAAAAAGAGGGTAGCACGCTAATTTCTATCTATAAATTAATAACTCTTACCGTCCTCAAACACCGTTTGACAATTATTACAAAAAGAAATGCGCTCAAGTTGAACTGTTTCAGAATTTGTAAAACAGCCAATCAGAGCTACGCTTACATAGACATTACTCAGCAAATCGTTCGCCAAAACACAACGTTAGATTTTACACGAAAATTAAACTTAAAAAAACAAACGATTCAGCAGATACGTATTCTTTTTCTTTTTCGGATTATACTTATATTGTTAGAAATCCACTTATTCACGTTACTTCTAATTCTTATATGTAATCCAATATTTAAACACCAACATTTCTTTTGTTCTCTTTCTTTTCCGGGGGAATCTAAAAAAAAATGAAAATTACTAAACTTGCCTCCAAAATTAACGTATTGTTTCGTTTACATTATTATTAGACATATCTTTCTTTCTTAAAATTGTTAATGATTAACGTTTTTGTAAGCTGAATTGAACTGAATAATTTATTTCCCTTTTTATCACTCAGAAAGAAAAAAAAAATACGCGAGATATTCCAACGGTCCCCATACTAAAATTGAACCACAATTATTTTTCAATGAGATTCTACCTTTTTAGGCGCTTACATGTAAACAGTAAACACCCTGGAAAACTTGGCGGAAAGGGAAAATAATAAAAACAAAAGACAAACATTTAGGATCAGCTACGCGCATAAATTTTACATGAAATGATCTTTTTCCGACATATTTTAGCGGTTTAGGTCAGTTAACCAAAATTATTATTACTATTTTTTCTTTTATGGGAGATATATTTAGTGTAGTTTGGGGGAATTTGGGAATATTACATATTATATTATATATATATATATATATATATATATATATATATATATATATATAAAGGCGCTTTCACGTCTAAGCATAAAAAAACGAGAAATCTGTTAGATCGTAAAACAAAAGCAGAATATGTATTTCATGTACATACTATACATACAATATTTACGAATCCATTGGAAGGTATCCGGTTTTCGGGCATCTTAATTCATTGGCGGTTAAAACGCAGTTAATGACTCACAAAGATCGTCAGCCATTCAAACGTCCAAGTTCTAAGAACTTTTTTTCTAGAGTGGATGGAAGCGTGTCGACACCCTCGGTACAGGATCGTACTTGTCCCCAGCAAACTAAATGTTCAGATAGAAAATCACAATTGATCCATCTTATAAAGAAATAATAAATTAAGATTAATTAAAAAATACTTGTTTAGTGTATAAAGGAGGCGAGGCCGTTGTGAAGGGGGAGGGACGAGAGAAAAGAAGGCAGAGCAATTAAATGTGCACAAAAACGCAGACGTTTCGAATGAGATCGTGATGAATACACAAATAACAAATATTTTTCTCTAAGTATATTTAAAGCCAGTGGAATGGAATCCTTTGGGAAACTTAGGCAGGGACAGGAAATAACAGTATTTTGTTGTAATTATACATTAATCCAAACATTACAGGAAATTAACCCCTTTCGTCGCGTAAACAGAAGACATCGCCATCCTTTTGTATAAACGGTTCGTCAGCGGTAGAAACAAAATGTAGACCTTATAACTCGTGTTATTTTCCTTGGATAGTTGTAATGATATACATAGATCTGCTCTAATTAAATAATTAGAGACGGGATGTATTTGTATATTTTAAAAAGAGTATGTATCTATTTTGATGTGTGTGAGGGAAAGCGGGGATCGGCTAGTGCAACTCTGCCGGAGGATGAGGTGAGAAAAATTATCTGTATATATATATATATATATATATATATATATATATATATATATATATATATATATATGTGTGTGTGTGTGTGTGTGTGTGTATGTGTGTGTGTGTGTGTGTGTGTGTGTGTGTGTGAAAGATAACTTGTGAAGGTTATTAAGAATAAAGGAATCTGGGGGAGCTCTGAAGGACTGCATACGTAGATGGTAAGGTGTTAAAATGTGGGTCCGTTCATCTTCGTAAGACTGGCCCACAAAAATGCAGGGTGAATGATTACGGGGGTTAGCAGTAACTGCAGTTGCTCTCATTCTAGTATCGGAGCATATGAATCACGTGATGTGGTTTTATTCCGATAACATGGGGCGTGTTTTAAAGAAAAGGAAAAGATGGTTGGGGTCTGAGGAGACACCTGTGTACATTGGTTGTTCAATGCGGGATTGGCAGGTGACGGTTGCTAAGCGATAACGACACGGACAAACAACCTGGGTGTGCCAAGTTTGAATGAAGTTTGTTTTACAGAAACACTTTCACCTAGAATTTTTGCAGCCTACGCGTGGTCCCTCCTCTAAGTACTCGATTTCTTTCTGGAAAGAATACTAACTAGCAAAATATCTGAGAAACCAATGCCAACAATAGAACTATCTGATTAATACGAAATGAATGAATGCAGTGCAAACATTCACAAGGTGATTGAGGAATAGGTTTGTGTTCAATGGAGGATAGATGGTTAGTAGTCTGTGGATAAGTTATAAGTAATAGCGAATGTACTTGTGAATACACGTTAGGCTATTAGTTGAGACTCTCAGGTGGTGGACCGGAGTTCAGTATTGTTCAGGCGCTACTATTCGTATGCCCCTTCAACTCTCCGTTAACTATAAATATTTTGCAACCGCATAATAAACAACAGCCCCACTAGAAGTCCGAGAAAAAATAAAGAAAGGGACAGAAAATACAACTTATATATATAGTAAGCTATGAAAATATATTCATGGCAATTAAGCTACACAGAGGCTCCCGCGTTTCATCGCCCATTTTCTTTGAGCTCCCAATAGTTAAAATCTAGGGAGGTCATACCCACGTAGTATTTCTTGTTATTTGGTTTTTCCTTGGAAAATATTGTTGCATAAATCGTAAACTCTGTTCACTACAAAATAAATGCCTAACCAAAAGTATTGTATACTAAGCAACAATATTTGCCCTGGAAAAAAACGAAATAACAAGAAATACTACGTGGGTATTACCTCCCTAGATTTTAAAACCAGATATTATGACCACAAAAGCACATTTAAAAACAGAGAACGTCGAATTAAAACAGCACTAGCAAACCACTATTGGGAGCTCAAAGAAAATGGGCGCTCACCAATAATTGAATGGAAAATAGTAAGACAGGCCAGTACATGTAGAAATTTAGACGACCCGTGTAGATTATGCCCGAATGAAAAATTTGAAATTCTAAATTTTAAAGATCCCCGAAATCTATTAAACTGTAGAAGTGAAATAGCAAAGAGCTGCTTACACAGAAATAAATTTACCTTAAGCTAACGATAAATAAATAAAAAATAATAAACAAATAAATAAACATAAAACAAATAAAAAACAAATAAAAAACAAAAACATAACAATTTAAAACTTTAAACCTAAAATATTAATACAAGGAACCACGTGTTAAAATAAATTCACCCATAATATTGACACAACAAAGGAAACAGGATATAGGAAAATCTATGATAACAGAACAAGAGAACAGGATATAGGAAGTAACACCAACAAAGCCTTTGTTCGCGGGAAGCCAAACGATTGGCTGAGAGAACAACAAAGAATCTGATTGGTTAACTAGCAAGCCGTGTATATAAAAAAACCGGCAAAAATAACTCCATGCATTTTAGCCTGAAGATTCCCCCGGGGATGAAACGCGGGAGCCTCTGTGTAGCTTAATTGCCATAAATATATTTTCATAGCTTACTAACTAGCTCTACTTACGTATCAAGCACTGTTGGAGTAAATACTGAAAATTGACACATAAAAAATTATATCTCTTTATAAAATTTTATGTGGACAAATTAAATACTAATATATATATATATATATATATATATATATATATATATATATACATATATATATATATATATATATATATATAGAGAGAGAGAGAGAGAGAGAGAGACAGAGACAGAGAGACAGAGAGAAGTAGCAGGATTTGAAAAGACGTTCAAAACAATCGAGGTGGAAAAATATAGAGTAAAAAAGGCAAGACATACGAAAACTAAGAAACAATAATATTGATACGATTATTAAAAGTGTGAGAGAGAAAGGTAGGAAAGATAGGGTAAGGCAAAGAAAAATAAAAAAGTAAAAAAGAAATAGGAGTGAGGGTGATACCAGGTAAGAATTGAAATAAAGAGTGAATGCGTCGAAATGAGAATAAAAGAAAAAAACAAGATGGCGTGGTTTCAATGCGGTGATTTTCATGGCGCACGATTCGCCTGCGCTGTTTCCACGTTACCAAGCTGCCAATTCCAGCATTTCTTCCTCTGTTATTGCCCCTTTTAGCGTTTTTCTTTCTTCAGATTTAAATCGAATTTGAAGGAATAGTGTTTCTTCCTTGTCGTCTGTTGCATTTCGCAGACGCTTGTTTTATTTTACTCGATTTTCTCTCCGTTTTATTTCTGTTGACATCCCCGTTCGTCTGTCATGTTTTAGTTTGAAATAGCAGTTTCATTCTTAAACACGCAGATAAATACGTTCAAGCATCTTCGTCGGTTGATCTTCAAAATGAAGTTTTAAATAGCATTTTCATCCGTCTGTTATGCTTAAGTGTTAATAACATTTCTATTTGTTTTTCACGCTTCAGTTTGAAGTAACAATTACACCCCTAAATGTACATATTCAATTGACATATTTTATGT
This sequence comes from Sepiola atlantica, assembly GCA_963556195.1. NCBI lineage: Eukaryota > Metazoa > Mollusca > Cephalopoda > Sepiida > Sepiolidae > Sepiola > Sepiola atlantica. Next base: position 21,928,908 of record OY744515.1, on the reverse strand, counting down.
TATATGCGTCAAAGCATCTCTATGAGAGCCTTGTCCGTTAGCGAAGTTTGAAACGTACAAATCAAAGCGGCGAATCAGAGTTTAGGTTCTATCGGTGGTTTGGTGTCACACTCTTAGGTATTAAACCGCATGTTCATAGATCTATCAGGCTTCAGTTTTATCGCTAAGCGCGAACATTAAATTGATTCATCTTATTTTAGATTGCTACAGCCATCAGTATATGAGGTATGTCTCTCTGTTATACTTATGTTAAGTCTGAAATACTTATTTCTTTAGTCTGTCACGCTTTTATTTTTAATAGTTCTATAAAAATATATGCGTCTCATATTTGTTATAGTATATCTGCACGGCTCCCTAGCAGGAGATAATACCTAGGATAATGGTCCCCTGACAACATAACAGAAAAACCAGTCCCCCTCAAAGTAAGAGGTAATACCTGGGAAGATTGTATCATTACAACAAAACAGATACGACGCTACCCCTTCTCCATAAAAGGAAGTCAGAATGCCTGGGAGGATCGTATCATGGCAGCAGAACATAAACTACACTACTCCCCCCAAAATAAAGTACTATCTCGGAGAATGATATCATGACCACAGAACAGATACTACACGACCTACAAACGGTAAGGTAATGCCTGGGAGGATGGTATTTTGACGAACGAACATATACTACACAGTCCCCTCCTCAATGCCTGGGACGATGGTCCTATAATAACAGAACAGATACTACACATTTTACTTCAAATAAAAAGGAGAAAGTAATGCTTGGGAGGATGGTATTTTGACGAACACATTTATACTAAACAGTCCCCTCCTCAATGAAGGAGATAATGCTTGTGAAGATGGTCTCATAACAACATAAACAATACTACGCATTTTCCTTAAAATAAAAAGGAGACGGTAATGCCTGGGGGGATGATATCATAACAATAGAACAAATAATGCACAACTCCTCCCCTTAATTGAAGATTGAAAGACATTACATTAGTTGGAAATAGTATAGTAAACTGAGGTAAGCATTAACAGTTAGTAATAGTATAGTTTCGGTATTATATATAGAAGTGGTAGTAAAGTAAATTTCGAAAGTTCCATTAGTAATAGTATGTTTAGACACATCTACACGACTATATATGGATCTCTATGCGTTTTCCGGTCGTTTCGTCGGCTTGTCACGCTTAAGTTTGAAATATTATTGGCATCGCTGAAGATTGAATGGACGCATCTTAAAATATGTGTTCTTGTTTTATTCGATTACATTTATTTATTACTTAGTTTTGAAAGCTTTACTTTAACATTGTTGACCAAAATGACTGCCCGAAACACCATTAGAATTGAATTGTAAGATTTCATTATAATCCCATGTAACCATTTAATTTGATTGGAACAGAAGGTGGACAATTTTCGTAAAGAAAAGAACCCAAACAAACAAAGCCAAAACCGGCGGAGGAAAATTATTATCGAATAAAAAAAGGAAATAAATGAATGAAAGATGAATGAATGAAATAAATGAAACTTAAGAATGATCTTTTAACGAGAGATCTATACAAGTAGTAAGACAACAAAATAATTACAAATGTTTAGTTGTATGATATTGTCGTAATTAAGCATACCATAGTTTTTGTAACGAAATAAAGGAAGAAGAAAATGTAAATATGTGAAAACTGTGCAGAAAAGAAAGACGCAACGAATAAAAAGAGACATATACAACTAAGAGAGGGGGAGATAAATAGAGAGAGATAAGAACATTCAAAGAAACATAGATATGAGAAAGGAAATAAAAACGTAATAAAGCACGGAAAAATATAGTGAAACTAGTAAACGACCTGTTCTCTACCCCTGTACTCATTACTACTTAAATGATATAGAAAGAAAAGTAACAATATCCGTTGCTTTTATGTACATCTGAATAACAATATTTTAGACAGATCTAATGTAATACATGAAAATAGAAAGATCCAATGTAATACATAAACATAGACAGACCCAATGTAATACATTAAAAATAGAAATATCCACTGTAGTACATAAAATAGACAGATCCACTGTAGTACATAAAATAGAAAGATCCAATGTAATACATAAAATAGACAGATCCAATGTAATACATTAAAAATAGAAAGATCTAAAGGAATACATAAAAATAGAAAGATCCACTGTAGTACATAAAATAGAAAAATCCTCTGTAGTACATAAAAATAGAAAGATCCACTGTAGTACATGAAAATAGAAAGATCCAATGTAATACATAAAACTAGACAGATCCATTTATAATAATACATTAAAAATAGAAAGATGTAAAGGAATACATAAAAATAGACAGATCCACTGTAGTACATAAAATAGAAAGATCCAATGTAATACATAAAATAGACAGATACAATGGAATACATTAAAAATAGAAAGATGTAAAGGAATACATAAAAATAGACAGATCCTGTGTAGTACATGAAAATAGAAAGATCCAATGTAATATTTAAAATAGACAGATCCAATATAATGCATTAAAAATAGAAAGATGTAAAATAATACATAAACATAGACAGATCCAATGTAATACATACAAAATAGAAAGATCCAAATGTAATACATAAAAAGTAGAAAGATCCAGACTAATACATAAACATAGACAGATCCAATGTAATACATACAAAATAGACAGATCCAATGTAGTACATTAAAATAAAAAGATATAAAGTAATACATACACAATAGATAAATCAAATGTAACACATAAAAAATAGAAAGATCTAATGTAATACATAGAAAATAGAAAGATCCAATGTAGTACATAAAAATCTAAATATCCGATGTAAAGCATACAAATAGAAAGATACAATGTAATACATAAAAATAGAGAGATCTAAAGTAATACTTAAAAATAGAAAGATCTAATGTAAAATAGAAAATTAGAAAGCCCCAATTTAATACATAAAAAAATAGATAGATTTAATGTAATACATAAAAAATAGAAAGATCCAATGTAATACATAAAAAATAGAAAGACCCAATGTAATACATAAAAAATAGAAAGACCCAATGTAATACATAAAAAATAGAAGGATCCAATGTAATACATACAATAGAAAGATTGAATGTAAAACATAGAAAATAGAAAGACCAAAAGACTAAAAGATCGTTCTATATAAAATATTTTAAAAAAATAAGTAGATCGCTCTATATAAAATCACATTAATATAATATATCAAATAATAACGTAAAACATACATCAGGATGGATTAGGGAGGCGACGCGCTGCCATTGATGAAATACTTGCAGATTTATCCAGCATTTTCTGACTAAGAAATATGTTGAAAATATCTAATAATACTTTGGTAAATTAACTCATTCCGTAGATTTATTTGTTACTACTTTTCTCGGACAATTATTTTATGAAAAAAAAAGTCCTTCAAAAATTGTTCTCGGCATTAAACCATAAATGTTGATTAGGGGAGGTCGATTTTGAAACTGTAAATTATCGCACTCGAAGAAAGTTGCCAAATAATGTCAAAAGTTACCACAAGAAATATTTTTCTTCAAAACTTTGGTATTTATTTGAGCATTGCAACTTTAAGATCAAATAAATCGAGATTTTTTCTCACAGCCTAGATTTCACCGGCAGATGTGTCGCCTTAAATTAAACCCGGGTTTTAACAAAAAAAGGTAATACATTACTTAATAATAAATATTTTAAAGTTTATTATTCCTTTTCTTAAGAAATTAAATGTACATATTCAAATTAAAAAGGAATAAAACTCTATAATATTTAATGTTATATATAAATAATTATTTATTTACATAGGCGTTTCATTTATTGGATATTTTTTATGGTATTCACCGGTTGAAAATTCAACGAGCGAATTTGAATTCACGTGTTGATTTTGTGTTTACAAATGTAATTATCACAAATATATATTGAATTGTCGAGCGCTGGCTTATATAATCCCACTCCCCCGACCTTTTGTCACACCTTACCTTGTGGGAGTTAGATAAATAAAAACTAGTTCAGCCAGGGTTTTTTAACCCACCAAATAAACCGGTATCGTCCGGGTCTTTGGGTCTGGATTCACGCCCGTCTGTCCGTCCTGTGCAGTTCTAGGAGGTGCACCTCCCAGGTTTTGCCTTCCCTCTTTGGGGAGGAGTAAGTTTATTGCTTACTGTCTGAGGCGGCCCTACCGGGGAATGCCGACGGAGCTGCCCAGGCAATTTTTAAATGGCCAGAGTGCTCACCTCTCGAGCACTGGCTTTCTCATCCCACTTTCCTGTGTCAATCTTACCTTGTTGGAGATAGATAAATAAAATCTAGTTCAGCCAGGGGATTTTACTCCACCAAATAAATCGGTATCGTCCGGGCCTTTGGGTCTGGATTTACGCCGGTCTATTGGGGCTTGTCCGTCCTGTGCAATTCTAGGAGTTGCACCCTCCCAGGCTTTGCCTTCCCTCTTTGGGGAGGAGTAAGTTTATTGCTAACTGTCTGAGACGCCCCTACAGGGGAATGCCGACGGGGCTGCCCAGTCAATTTTTTTAATGGCCAGAGTGCTCACCTCTATAGCGCAGGCTTATCTAATCCCACTTTCATGACCTTGTGTCACATCTTACCTTGTTGGAGGTAGACAAATAAAACTATTTCAGCCAGGGGTTTTTATCCCACCTAAAATATTATATGTATTGGAGTTGATGGGAGAATGGATAAGGACACATTGATGTATAAGGAAATTGTGGATGAAAATAGACAGAGAATTATGAAAAAAACTAAGGGACCAGAACACCATTTAACTTTTACAAAAGAAACACCATGTGAAAGTAAATATCTGACACAGAGTTCTTCCTAATAGTGGTGCAACAGGTGATGTTCATGCAGATCAAGTGGTGGATGTTTTGCATGAATTCCACAGTGATAACAGTATCACAGCTATACTTGTTGACAACACTAATACCAACACAGGTTGCGAAGGTGGAATGGTTGCAATTTTAGAAAAAAAACTTTTTAAAAATCTTCACACAATTGGTTGCTCTTTGCATCATAATGAACTACCTTTCAGAGCCCTTTTTAAAAACATAGATGGTTGCGCAAAGGGCCCTACAACATTCAGTGGCCCTCTGGGGAAATTATGCTCAAATGATTGCCATGATTTACCCCAAATATAATTTTCCACTATTAGCAATCCTCTAGAGTCAATTTTTAAAATTGATGAAATACATGATCTTAGTTCTGACCAAAGACTCCTTTATGAATACACAGTAGGTATTTCTAGAGGTAAGGTTGACTCTAGATATACCTCCTGGAAAATTGGTCCTTTAAACCAAGCAAGATGGTTAACTTTGGCCATCAGGCTCATGTGTTTATGGACTCGTGGTGCATACCAACAAAGGCACACGACAAAACTACACTATGTAGTAAATTTTATTGTAAATGTGTATGCCACTTCTTGGTTTGAAATTAAAAGAAATAGTAAATTCCACAATCAGCAAGTGCACATTTTTAATATGACCCAGAGGATTAAGGAGCAGCCTCTGGAAATCCAAGATATCACATTTAGAAATATACAAGGTAATACATTTTGTTTACTGCCTGAAAACTTTCTATATTCCATGGTTAAATCTGAAGAGATTGAAGTAAGAGAAGAAGCTTTAAAAAGAATTTTGGCCATTAGGTAAGTAATATTTATTCATATATTTCTGACTCAATTATTTATTCCAATATATAGAATGATTTTTAAAGATTTTATCTAATTTCACCATAATTATTAAAGCAGTACAGATTGGAATTTTTTAATAATTCAATTAATTAATGTGTTCTTTCAGGAGTGAGGAGTCAACCAGAAAAAGATTAAAAAGAATACCACCTATTAATTTTAATGCCACACATTGGACACAATTAATAGATTTAAAATTATGCTGCATTTTTGGCATTCTCAGGGCGTGGAACGGGCAGTTAAGTTAATAACAGAAGCTTCACAAACTGTATATGGTTTTGAAGCAAGGCATCAACACATTACAGCCAAAGTTTTGAGTCAGAAATTGAGACCAGCATTTTTGTCTAAGGGGTCTTATATGGAGCAATTTGACTCAATATTAAGCTCCATTAAAATAGTGTTAGGTTTTTCCTTATTTCTTTGCTTGTTATATTTTCACTTATAACAGAAAAAAATCATTTTTTTTAGGTATTCAAATATTACTGTTTAATTCATAACGTTATAAGGTAGTTTATAAAAGCAGATACTGAAAATGAGGGGGGGGGCAAATTTTTAATTTGAAGATTTCTTTAATTAATATCATTTTTATAAAATGAAAGGACATTCGCTGATTTTAAATGCACAAATTATTTGGTTTTAACACCAGTATTCAAGCAAATCTTGCAAAAACGAGGAATTTTCAGTATATTCTTGTCTACGATCTTTGATACCAAACGCTCAAAAAACCGCTGAAGTTTTTGATCTAATTTTTTGCATGAGTATTTAATAGGTCTATATACAACTTTCGGTACGTGCCTTTTTTTAATATTTTAAAAAAAGTGTAAAATCGACCTACCCTAATGTTGATATACCCTTAAACAAAATAACCCCCTTTGTATACTTCATACGCAGCAAAATACAATGTAACAGCTTGTAATTTCATATGAGAATATTTATGTAAATGTTTTTGTTGAATAATTATTTCTAGCCATACCGTAATCCTGTTTTAAATAGGAAAACATATTTAATAAGTTTCGCATTAAATCAAAACAAAACTCATAATTATTGAAGTAATCAAGAATATTAACATTCGAGAACTTATTTCAGTTCAACGATAACTTTTATGTATACATTAACAGAGTAGAATTCGATATTTGCATATGTTTGTCTATCTTAAATAAGTTTTTATTTTATTTTCGAACTCATGCACCTAAGATGTCAAAATGATGCATAACGACAAACAATCAAATTGCAGTAAGGTCTAATTAAAGTTTTCCGACCAAATTAACATCCATTTAAACAACAATTAAAATTAAAAACATATAGTTTTATTATTTTGTTTTCATGTATGTCACAATGTGCATACGTGTTCGTTGTTAGCAGGAAACAGGGACTTCTTTCGAAATGAGTCAACATTTACGTAAGAGAAATGGAACAATCTGTTTCAGATTGCAAGTTTTGGGAAATAGGACTTAATATTTTAATATATCGTAATGTGATTCAAAATCAGTATCATGTCGATAAATTGGTATTCGCGTAATATTGAGAATCAGGAAAAGCAGACCCCTAAAGAGAAATAAAATTGAACCGGGCGATTCTAGTTCAAATTCAATGCAAATTTAATTTCTTACAAAAGAGGAAATGAGAAAAGCGAAAAAAAGTAAAACGAAAAGCGTTGTTGTTTCAATTAAAACAATTGACAATTTTCAGAGAAAATTATAGTTTTCAGATGTGTCTATTCAATCTACGCGTTTAGCGATGAAAATGCTATTTCAAACTTCAGCATGGCAGAGGAGCGGACAAACAGAAATTCATAAAAAGATAGGGAGACGTATATAAAATTCAATTTGAAACTAAACCGTGAGAAATCAACTAAATTTCTATTTCAAACCTAAACGTGACAAACTAAACATGGCCAGGTAGAAGTTTTAAGTAATTCGTAAATGTATTTCTAGGATCGCCCATACTGAGGATTTAACCTTCAATATCCAGACGACTGTAACTTAGAAATGTTTATACTTAGCACTTTTATCCGTTGGGCCACGGGTCATTGTTAAACATTGTGCGAATACCAGCCAATATGAGAACAGTAGTCCGAATTATACAAATAATAGAAAGCTTCTTATGTTGATGCATAAATGTATCTAAAATATCATTTCACTGATCAGCCTGACAGACTGGCGAACATAGAATACATCTGATAGAGGTTTGTGGATGCCTCTAAAATGCTATATAAAAGTAAAGCATGACAAATCGATGAAAAATTCTATTTTAAACTTGCATGTGATAACCCAATAAGAGTTCGTTTTTAAACTTTAGCGTTACAGATACACGAAAATGCTGTTACAAAGTAAAACATGATAAATCGACGAAAAGGCTACTTGTAACTTACTTTAAGGTAAAACAATCGACGAAAAGGTTATTTTAGACTTAAACGTTACAAAACGATGAAAAACTGTATTTCAAACAAAAAGTTAATACATCGATGAAAATGCTATTTCAACATAAGGAACAACAAATCGACAAGAATTCTAGTTCAACCGATAAGCGACGGACAGAACATCGTATAAAGATGAATGTACGTATCTACAAATTAAATAAAATACATACCTAACCAAGTAAAAAAAGATGGAAATAAAAAAGACGAAAAAGGAATCAGCATAAAAATCCTGGATTTTTATAAAACTAGTATTTAAAATGTTTTTTGTTATAATAAAATTATTCAGAATCACCCAAAATAAACTTACAAAATCAACACGTGTTTTCAAAATGGCTTGCTTGTAATTAATTAAAGAATTTTAGTTTTTTGGTCCACTCCTAATACCGTGGTAAAATAAACGAAGGACTTTCCCTGATACATTTGATTTTCATTTTTAATGAGGTTTCAAAATCGCTTGCGGTCTGAATTTTGCTATTTGAAATATTTACAGAGAATAAAAAGAAACAAAGAAATCGCATGTTTAAATATGTCAGCTTCACTTAATTTATTTTATCAATTAGGATAGCATTTTGGGCAAAAATAGTCATTCGTCTAAACGAGATCGTTACGTAGTTGATGTGTTCGAAGTAAACATTGAAAGGCGGGACGCTTTTCAATGTAAAAAAGAAGTTTTAAAATAAGTTTAGTCAATTTAATAGTTTATTATTAAATCACATTTCTGAAGCGTATATTCAACCTTAACATTTCTTTTTATCTCGTTATTTTGGTAACAGAGGTTATTTTTTTAAACAGATTGTCTTTATTTGTTTGCCCGTCAATTAGCGAATACAGATACAGGACGCGACTGTTTAAAATAACAAGAACGGATCCATTCTGTAGACGCACATTATTTCATCTGCACAATAATAACGAAAATCCAATTCCACAAATAAGCGTGGCAGACTAATGAATCAAAAAATTCACCGCAAGAACACGTCTTATACCACCACTGCAAATAACTCTCCTTTTTCCTTTATGTACCTAAAACCAAACGGCACTTCCATGAACGGAGTTTTTTTGACAAAACCTTTTTTTTTTCATTAAATGATGCTAATTACTTAATTATAAAGTATTATGAGGATTCAAAAGTACTATTCAAGACACTTTTACCTAAGGTTAATTGTGATTACGTTTTATACTTAACTCATGTTGTAAGAGAAATAACACCAGCATCAATACCCTTATTACCTCCCTACATTAATTGTATGCCTATATTAATATTGTACATTTTTTTATTAATATTTATTTAATTTCCTTATTTATTTTTTTATTAATATTTATTTATATTCAAAATTTATTTAGTTATGCCTGCGTATTTTCCTCACAACACGAGTTAAGTATTAAACGTAATCTCTTTTCTTTGTTTTTTATTTGTTTTCGTCCCAAAATTACCAACTGTGTAGTTTTTTTCATGACATTTTAATCCAATAACTTTTTAATATTTTGTGGATTTTTCTGATGATTTTGTAGTGTTGCAGAGACGATATTGACATAAAAATGTTGTTTGGCTCACAGCACATGAAACGGACCGTAAAAAATACATCTCACAGAAATGTTATGTTTTTTGAAAAGTGAAAAATAAAAATAAAAATAAAAACATGGTTATTGGAATATAAAATGAACCGGTCGTATATATGCACTGTTGTTACTTAATGACAATCATCGAGCAGAATCTTTTAAAGAGACTGCTAATTAAAAAATACATATATTTTCATAATCAATTATATATATATATATATATATATATATATATATATATTAATACATATATATTTATATATATACGTATATAAATATATATATATATATATATATATATATATATATATATATATATATATATATTAATACATATATATTTATATATATACGTATATAAATATATATATATATATATATATATATATATATATATATATATATATACAGGGTGGGCAAAAATAAGGGTCCTATTTTTAAAAATTCATAACTTTTTTATTTATTGATCTTTTTTTTTTTTTTTAGAATAAGTAAAGGACCCCTTCCGAAGCAAGCATGAGCCGTATTAGCCCTAAGGAACGTACCCTCATTTAGAAAACATTATTTTTGCTTAAAATACTCAAAACAGTGTAAAAAACAATACTTTAGTTTTTGTAAGTTTTAAGAAGTGTTTTTTGGCTAAAATTTGTTTTGTTTATTTCAAAAAATCTCGGAAGGGTCAGTCTACACACACATAAAGTTTGGTGAGTTTAACTTTTATTTTGTGGAAGTTATTCAAATTCAAGTTATTCAAATTTAAAGATAGGACCCTTATTTTGGCCCACCCTGTATATATATATATATATATATATATATATATATATATATATATATATATATATGTGTGTGTGTGTGTGTGTGAGTTCGGAAATATCCGGAAGTGTTACAAATTACAGGCTCAATAATGGGTATTACAAGCTTCAGAGCATATATACTTTATAGCTGCATTCCAATTACCATAGGAAAAGTATCGAAACCTATAATTTTCATTTATTCTTTCAATCTCCTTATTTTCATATTTCGGCGAATACTTATATTTTCTTTACGTCTCACAAACAATTTGTTTATTTACGTTTTTCCAAATTTAATAGTTATTCTATGTCTTACGCGCGTTTCACAGCAAATTCAATAGAACTATATAGTATTTTGTTTAACATTGCTGATCATCAGAGCAGTAGTTAATTTAATCGTAATAGGAAAACATACTATTCCAAAAATTAGAGAAAAGAAAAATGGGAATTTTTTTTTAAAGTCTTGACAAAAATACCGACAAGCCATAATACATGAAAGAAAAACACACATAAAAATGGTGACAAAAATGCTGCCCCCCTCCCCCGAAAAAAGAAAAATCGAAAACTTAGTTTGCAAATTTTCATCATCGAAGTTAAGCATTCTAGTTACATCATAAAACCATACATTTTGAAAGAATATTAAGCATTTCAGGTAAATAAAAAGGATAGTTGAGCTTCTTACATGAAGTAAATTTTTATCTGAACTAGAATAGGAATATAAGCTTTTTCTTGCGTTTAATTTAATGTGTAACGGTTATTGAAGGGTTTGGAGTTCGTTAAACTAGATGATGGGGGTATTGGCGCTCTTTACATTGCAATAATGTTAGCTTAAGGTTTTACGGAGAGGATGGATAATTTGTAAAAAGAGGGTGGCTATAATATTTAGCGCCTCCCAATTAAACTAAATAATTATCAATAAAAGGTTACACTAAGGTTTAAAAGATCATAAACAAAT
>OY744515.1:21894991-21912491 GCA_963556195.1 Sepiola atlantica | reverse complement strand
AAATATTTAAAATATACCTAGAGACATCGATGTTACATGCTAACGCAATCTTCAGTCTAGGAACTAGTTCCCAACGGTCAGCGGGCGCGAACCCCGAACACAAATCGCCACTGATTCGCAGTCGAAGATCTTACCCGAAGGCCACTGGAAACTAATTAGTAAATAAAGGGGAATTTTAAGTCTAAATAGTAGAATTACTACTATCCACCAAGTAGCTAAGAGTGATCTACGAGTCGGATCATTGCATATAGCTATTTGTACTACTTGTTATTAAAGCTCCTCGAAAAGTGCCCAGCCTCCGTGGGAGGGGGCTGATAAACAATAATATTTTTTTTTTTATAAATATTAAATATTTAAAATATACCTAGAGACATCGATGTTACATGCTAACGCTATCTTCAGTCTAGGAACTAGTTCCCAACGGTAGGGCATGTAAGTATATTTTAATACTACTATTAAGCTCTATTTATCTCTTAAGGACTAATGAAGTGATAACTGAAATCAAAGTATATAACTAACATATTATCAATATATATATATATATATATATATAACAGTAATATATATATATATACATATATAACAGTGATATATATATATAGAACAGTGATATGTATATATATAACAGTAATATATATATATATGTATATATATATATAACAGTAATATATATATATAACAGTAATATATATATATAACAGTAATATATATATTACAATAATATATATATATATATAACAGTAATATATATATATATATATATATATATATATATATATAACAGTAATATATATATATATATAACAGTAATATATATATATATAACAGTAATATATATATATATATATATATAACAGTAATATATATATATATAACAGTAATATATATATATATATATATAAAACAGTAATATATATATATATATATAACAGTAATATATATATAACAGTAATATATATATATAACAGTAGTATATATATATATATATATATATATATATATATATATATATATATATATTAATGCATGTGTTGTTGAAAACGACAGAACTCTTCTGTTTAGTAATTCCTTTTTTTATTTTTTTCCATTCGTCGAATGATCTTTTTAACGTTGAAATGGAATGAATTAATGTAGGATCCGTGTGTTTGACTAACGTTTTCGATTCTCTCCGGAATCATCTTCAGGTCTTTAATGAAAAAATTTTTGCCAGTGAGCGATCACTGGTAATTACTTGTGTAAGAGCTCTTATTATAATAATAATAATGATAATAATAATAGTGTTCAGTATAATGCTAGTAAGCAGACTTTCTGGATGTCTTTAACACAATATATTTTCCAGGTATTTACCAGTTTCCATTATTGATAAACTCGAGTGCACATATTACGACTGCGATGGTTGCTAGGTTCTATGTGCCACATTTTTGTAATTTCTATTCCGTTATATTTGATGATTTTCTAAAATATTTTACTACATTTCAAACAACGTGTGGTAGCATGCCTATCAAGCGATTGGAACATTCTTGTTTCTATCTTTTCTCACGAGACCTGCGCGGTTAGTTGTAATTTTCTTACCTGCGTACATGATGAAACCGCCTAAGGTGGTTATGCTTCCTAGGTCAATTACAAAAATCAGTCTGATGTGCATACAATTTTGCTAATCTTTTATAGAATTGGCTTTTTTTCCAGTGTAGATATTGATACAGTCTATCGTATCTATTTTTGTACTTTTAAAATCGTACATTGTGCCGGCTAAGATTTAGGTGATTAAATAGTTTTCATGGATGACTCAAAACAAGACACTCATCATTGCTATTTTTAAAGAGTTCTTATGTATAATGCGTGTTTCTGGAATCTGATGGACAATAGGCCTCCTGGAGATTCTAGCACTCTCTATGTATTTCCAGTCGGGTTCTGTGGGGTTCTAGCTCTTCTTTCATACCAGTCACGATCATTTTCTGCACTATCAACGAATACGATTATGATTGCATTATTCATTATTTTATTGATGGAGAGGAAGGTTATAGTATTTTATTGCATATCTACCTTCGCAGTATCAGTTTTCTTAGGTCATTCTATAATTTTAGTTATGTTTACACACTGATATTGTATCTCGGCTTATCTGTGCTCGTATAATGTTATCTGGTTATGCCGGTTGGTTTCCGCACCCAAGGACTTTTCATAATATTTCTTCCTATTTCCATCAATGTCGTGGTTTATATGATAGCAATGCTTTATTTTATTCCAAGTTGTTCTACTTATCGTCTAGCTACAACCGCAGCAATGAGCTTTCCTTTCTCTATCTCCTTACTACAAGCCAAGCGAAACTTAGATGAACAAAGCTGGTTTCCTAGAGCATCCCGACTCTTGAGCAAGATACCACGAGCCTACTTCCCAGCCGACTACAACATGGTCGTCTTCATGTCTTATGTAAACAATCAAGTCCTCAAAAGTAATGTTCTGACAACCCCACCCATTGTTTCTGGCCCTCTTGTAGAGGCGTCATAACTGAAGATTTCTTTAACACGTATTCTCGAGTGGCCTTCGGGCCTTAATAAATGGTGACCCTTTTAATAAATGAAATGAAAAACAAATATTGATATTACTGTAGTTTTCTTAATTTTGCCTATTCTCACTAGCTCCACTGTAAGCTCATGTTCTCTTACTTTCAACTCCACCCTGTGGTTTACATGTATAGAGAACTCTACTGTTTGGTTGTATGTTCTTCATGTTGATTTGTATTATGATTCTTTTTTTTGCTTTGATTAATTTATACTTTTGTAGTTCAATGTCACAGAGTATTTAATATCTTTTGTTTTAGTATTATTATTATTACAATTATTAATATTGTTATTATTATTATTGTTATTATTATTAATATTTATTTATTCTAGTATAAATTAGACGTCATGTGGCTCACTGCTTTCAGAAAAAACTCGTTTGTATTTGTTTCGCAACAAAACGTTTTCCATAATCAGTTTACCTTAGGGACTTAGTACCTAATTCTTTATCCTGACCCCCGTCCTACATCGCTTTTTACCCCTGATCAAAGTCATGAAGGAATTTCTTAATTCCTTAAAAGAAGCACAGAGAATCAAAAAAACGATGCCGTAAACGAATTTCCGTTTGGCCTAATTTAATATAGTCGCAAACTATTTCATTGCAATCGTTATTCTTTCATCCTTCATTTTCGTTGTTCCCTTCTTCAAGCGATCTTTTCAATTTGCTTTTTTTTTAAAATCCCATTCATCTCTAGTAGAGTTCGACTTCTCTCTATCTCCCTATTCTTCATTTTCTATTTCTTCTGCAATCAATTGCCCTTCTTGTCGTTATTCTTTTACTTCAAGGTATTCTTCTTCATTGTATCCGGGATATGTTTGCAAATAGAAGGGTGGGGAATGTCAATATATATTTTTCGTGTTGCTGTGACATCACGTGGCGAGTGCTTAAGCAGTCTCGACCTCTAATTTTGGTTTGATTTGGAGCGAAGTAGACGCGTGTTGTGAGTACTGATAATCATCTGGGACATTTAAATGGCAATTAATACCATGGTTTACGCGAGATTTTCTCTGATGAAAAGAACATTAACTAGATTCTGAGCCATATAAGTTGTTTGTATGGGCATTAAAACGGCCATCCACAAGTGAGACAAATTGAAAATGGCGACGGCAAAATATACGAAGCAGAAATGCAATAGTTACACTCTGATTTGGAAGCTTTGATAGTAAGGATTGTTCGCAGGTTCAATCTGACCCAGAGTGATACTATCTACCAAGTTCCTATCTATGTGTAAATTATACTCCTGATGTTTCATGCCATCCTGCATATAACGTAGAGCAGTATCCAGTGCTATGTCCATAGATTTATAATGAATAAAAATAGAAACATTCTGAATAAATAGGTGAAAACATTAAGAACTTAACACATATACACTCTTACCACATTGACTGGATTCAGTTGTTCTTTTCTTTTTCTTCTTTCTCTTCTTTTTGTTCTTGTTCTTCTTCTTCCTCTTCTTCTAATTGTTCGAATGTTTGTGTCAAAGCTTTACAGTTATCTTTTCTTCTTCTTTCTCTACCCTTTCTATCGGTTAAATTGTAAAAGTCGACTTGATGACGGCTTTCGGATTTGAAATTGAAAATTGACCAGCGGTGTTTATCGAAAACACTTACAGATTATATTTTTAGTCGGATATTTTAGGGGGTGGTAATTATTAATTTATTTACACCATTTTTTTTGTTATCAACAGATAGGAAAATCAAACTGTTTTTTTGTTATCATAAATAATAATAATAATAATAATAATAATAATAATAATAATAATAATAATAATAATAATAATAATAATAATAATAATAATAATAATAATAATGATGATGATGATGATGATGATGATGATGATGATGATGATGATGATGATATTATTATTATTATTATTATTATTATTATTATTATTATTATTATTATTATTATTATGGTGGTGGTACATATGCTAAAATTTGAACGATACAGAGAAGATTAGCAAGGATGACACGCAAATTCGTGAAGAGTTCCATATTTTTACCAATGAACAGAAATAGCAAGAAATACCATCAGTTCCCCCCCCCCAATAAAAAAAAAAAATCAGCCCCCCCCCCAAAAAAATATAAAAACAAAAATAATGAAAATAAAATAGTATCAGCCTAGACTAACACCACACACAATATTTGCATAGGGGCAAGGAGGATGAGAAGACCGAGGAGGGACAGCACTAACCAGACCTCCACTGGAAGTGCAGAGACTGCTGAGACATTGGGGAGGCTTATTGCCACCACAATCCCAGAGAAGACCAATGGTCCTTACAAGCGAGAAATCAATGGTAAACGGCTGTTGTGATACTGCAAGTTTATTTGCGGTGGCTATCGAAAAGAGGTGGAGAATACTGAAAATCTGGGGAGACTTGTTGTCACTCAGACTCCAGGGAATACCACCGGTTGTCGGAGAGCAATCACTGATGACCTGTGAGAACTCCTAAATAATAATGATGATGATGATGATGATGATGATGATGATGATGATGATGATGATATGCCATGGTCCCTTTTTGTTACGAACATTTGTCAGTTTAATCTTCAATCTTCATCTTTTTACACATTACCTATTTTTATTTAAAATAATATTACTTAAAAAAGATTTCTATTTCATATTATCATTTTAGCGTTCATCTATTCTTCAAATTTGAAACAAAACCATTGTCTCCCTCGTCCCCCCTATCCTGTCTTATGTTCTTCTTCATCTTGTAAACCAGAATTTGCCCTTGGGTTGATTGCAGACAAAATAAAATACCGATCAGACGCAAAGTAAAGAAACTGAAAAAGAGAAATAATGGAATCGTGAAAAAAAAAATGGGGAAATGAAAATAATTGAGTTTCTGTCCAGTACACGTGGCAAGCTCATTTGAATTGGCACAGGCAACATATATACACTTTTTTGTTTCCATTTTTAACAAGTGAAAATTATAAAGTAAGAATTTATACGGGTTTAAAAAGCCAAACTTTGACCCTCTTAAACCAGACTATATTACTACTACTAATAATGCTGCTACTAGTTGCAATACTCGTCCCAGGGCGGGTTAATAATGATGAGACGCATTTTGAACCTTTCATAAGTTCAAGTAGCCAGCCTTCGAGCTAGAGTCACAGTATTATTTACTCCTCTCCAGGAGTTAAGCACAAGGCCAGTTTTATCCTACTCCCACAAGTAAGATGTGACCCAAGGTCGGGTCGGAAAGTGGGGGTTGAAAAGCCAGCGCTCGAGAGGTAAGCACTCTGACCATCAAAAATTGCCTGGGCAGCCCCGTCGGCATTCCCCGGTAGGGGCGCCTCAAGCAGTAGGCAATAAACTTTCTCCTTCCCAAAGAGGGGAGGTGAAGCCTGGGAGGGTGGACATCCTAGAACTGCACAGGACAGGCGTGCAGTATCCATCGGAATAGATACTACACTTTGATCTTAGCCAAAAGGCCAAGAGCTAGAGTCACAGTACTATTTACTCCTCTCCAGGAGTTAGGCACAAGGCCAGTTTTATCCTACTCCCACAAGTAAGATGTGCCCCAAGGTCGGGTCGGAAAGTGGGGGTTGAAAAGCCAGCGCCCGAGAGGTGAGCACTCTGGCCATCTAAAATTGCCTGGGCAGCCCCGTCGGCATTCCCCGGTAGGGGCGCCTCAAGCAGTAAGCAATTAACTTACTCCTCCCCAAAGAGGGGAGGCAAAGCCTGGGAGGGTGGACCTCCTAGAACTGCACAGGACAATCCCATAGACCGGCGTAAATCAAGCCCCGAAGGCCAAGAAAATACCAGTCTATAGGGTGCAGTATCCATCGGAACAGATACTACACTTTGATCTCGACCAAAACTGTCCACACTCCTTATTTACTTGCCCCTCGCTTACAAGGGAAGAGTTAGTCACAAGTCGGTTTTTAATGTGAGGAAAATCTAACTGGCTACAAATGGAGCACTTTCGACTGGGACAAAAATAACAATTACTTAAGTTAAGGATTTTTCCTTCGCTGATCGATAATAGAAAAGAAGACGTTTAGTATCAAACAGATACTACACGTTGCTCTGAGTTAAAATAATCCTCCTAAACTGTGGGACTTTTTAATTTTATTCCCAATCCAAAGTCAACCTTTCTAAGAAGAAGCTAGATTTTCCATACATTAAGAAACCTACTTTATATCAAAATATCCGTTTGTAGGAGGCCGAGTACAAAGTTATTTAACATATTTCAAACTTATCATATCATTTACTTTCGTTAGTCAAACGTTAACCTTTGTCAAAAATATATTGCTATGCTTACATGAGGTATGTGTATCCCTATTTACGTGTCTATGCACAGAAGGAAAATGCGAGACATTATCAGTTTTCAATGGTAGAAAATCAAACTCCTCATAAATGGGCCCACTGGATGGAAACAAAATACTTTTTTCTAATACCGATAGCACTCTTTTATAACTAAGACAGCCAAGAAACTGATTTTCTCTTACTGGAAGAAGAGGGTAAAATCTGAGAAGGTATTAATCTAAAACCGGACGGATACTACATTTTAATCCTAGCGAAAAAATAAAAATGATGTTCGTGTGTCTGCTTGTCTGTGTTTCCATAAGGCACAAAAGAAACCGATCTCTAATCTACTTACTGTTAGTAAATCTATCCCGCTGAAGAAAGTAGTGGAAATTCTGAATGCACTTTATATATATTCCATGATAAATGCCAGTATACTGAAATCATATGCCCTTAATAGGGTTAAGATGAACATTCATATACACTAAATGTACAAAAATCCCTATATTTTTACACTTTTATTGTCATTAAGGGTATGCGAGCACAATAGGGCTATGTATTTTACTGGTAGGAATTTTTCTTCTGCGCACCTTACACACTTCATCCACTCATGCATAGATATTTATACTGTAGTGATGTGATAATTAAATGGTTTGGTTGATGTGTAGTCATACCCTTAGTGACAATAAAAGTATAAAAATATAGGGATTTCCTTGCTTTTGTACTTTTAGTGTATATGAATTTTCATCTTAACCCTATTAAGGGCATATGATTTCAGTATACTGGCATTTATCATGGAATGTCACTACTTTTGTAAAGGCTATGCCTCAAGTCAATGGTAATTTTTAAGTTTTTTAAAATTTTCTGGAAAACTAAGGTATATGGTAAACTGAAATTAAAATGCCATCAACTACAGCCTCTATCTCTGCCAAAAATCAGCTGAATCCATCAAATAGTTGATGAGATACAGGGTGGCACACACGTACGTACGTACACACGGATAACACAAAATCACTCCTGACCTTTCTGGATCTCTGGGTTGCCTTGACTAATGATGCTGAAATTCTACACACTTATAGAACCGATCAAATAAAAATGTTGTGCAAAGTTTTAACTAATTTGGTTTATTGGTTTTTGAGTTATGACTGATCAAAGAAATGAGATTTCTAGCATAGGTCGTTTTTTTTTTTGTTTTTTTTTTTGTTTTTTTTTGGCTAAGAAAGCATACGCACAAGCCATGTAAGATAGGCAAAAATTTAATCAGTGTACAAAAATAAATCAAGTTTTCTCTTGAAAGCACTGATAGTAGGCGCTTGGATGACCTCAGCGGGAAGCCTGTTCCAGGGGTTGACAGAACGAATTGAGAAGGATGCTTGACGCCTCTGAAGCCGAAATTTACGACAGTAGAGCTTCTGGTCATGACCTCGAAGGCCTCTGTCTGGCGCACGAGTAAAGAATTCGTCAGCGGGGAGATTGATGAGCCCATTCAGGATTTTGTAAACCAGGATGAGGTCCCCTCGCATCCTTCGAATTTCGAGCGTCGGAAGTTGAAGACGGTGGAGTCTTTCTTCATACGAGAGATCGGCAAAGCCAGAAATCATTTTGGTTGCACGCCTCTGGATGCGTTCAACATGAAGTATATCCTTTCGGAGATAGGGACTGCACGCCTCAACACCGTACTCCAGCAAAGGTCGAACAAGCGTCAAATAGAGTGGACGGAACACTTCGGCCGTCAGGTTAATGAAGGAACGTCGAATTTGAAACAAGACGCCCCGGGCTTTGCTGGACATTTCAACGCAGTGACGAGACGGTTTGAAAGAGCTATCCACTCTTACACCAAGATCAGTTGCCTGAGATACTGAGGCCATTTCATGGTTGTTCGGACCGATAGTGAAGAGCTGGGATGGTCGCGCGCCAACTGGAAGATGACTGCATTTGGCTGCGTTGAGTGGAAGGTCCCAGTCTGAGGCCCAGTTTGCAGTACAATCCAGATCGGTTTGCAGGATGGCATGATTGCGTCTTTGCGCTATGAGTTTGACATCATCAGCGAAAAGCAAAACTTTGCCCTGAAGTAAGTCTGGAAGGTCGTTGACGAACAGGAGGAACAAAATCGGGCCAAGCACTGAACCTTGTGGTACTCCGCTGCAAGCATTTGCTTCTGCTGAAGTGAATCCACTCACAGAAACTCGAAAAGTTCGTGCTTGTAGAAACGACCTAATCCAGCTGATGATGGACCGGTGAATCCTGTACCGATCAAGCTTGTGAAGGAGCAGGCGGTGGTTTACGGAGTCAAACGCCTTGGAGAAGTCCAGAAACAGGATATCCGCAGCATCGCCATCATCCAAAATCTTGGTTATCCATTCTTCCGTAAGAAGGAGGTTGGAGAGGCAGGATCGCATTGGGACGAAACCATGCTGGGTCTGAGTCAAAGATTTGGTTCGTTCAAGGTGGTTCATCAATGCATTTTTCAGGATTTTCTCCATAACTTTGCAGATGATTGAAGTCAGGCTCACGGGGCGGTAGTTAAGAGGGTCGGTTTTAGCGCCTTTCTTGAAAATGGGGCATACTGTAGCCACTCTCCAGTCCTCTGGTACGACACCGTCTGAAAGTGAGTGATTAAACAGGTCCGCTAGTGGAGTTGCCAGAACTTGCGCCAAAACACGAAGGACTGCTGGATGGATATGGTCAGGTCCTGGGCTTTTGTTGGTTTGAATGCTGGAAAGGGTCACAAAAACTTCTTGAGGAGTGACTTCAATAGCTTGCATTGGCTGAACATCATAAGTCGGCAGTGGAGGAGGTTGTTGCTCGTTGTCCACCCGGTATATTGAGGAGAACCTGTCGGCAAATAGCTCGCACTGTTTACCAGGGTCGCTAATCGTTCTTCCATCTGGAGTTCTCAACGTTGCTATACGGTTCACAAGTCTCTTGTTCCGCTTAACGTGGGCGTAGAATCTTTTACGGTTTGAGTTCACTTTGGATGCCAGACGTTGCTCATATCGAAATCTTGAAATTCTCAGCATGTACTCTGCCCTGTTTCGCTGTTCACGGTACACTTCATATGATGCATGAGTCCCAAGCCTCAAGTATTCGGCCCATGCAATGCCTCTCAGTCGCCATTCTCTTTTGATTCTGCTAGTTATCCAGGGCTGAAGGCGCCTTCGAGGAACAGTGAATGGAACAGCCAAATCAGTCGCCCAGAGAATAGCCTGTTTGGTGGCTAACCATTTTTCTTCAACTGAGGGGAGATTGGCTATGGCATTCCAGTCGATTGTCGAAGCTGCATCAAGAAGAGTGGTATGATTCAGTGCAGCATAATTGCGTATCGGCAACTGATCTGGTGATTGAGTAACAGGTTCCGTGTGTAGGATGAAATCGATGACAGCGTGATCGCTGCGCGACAAGGGTGGCTGGAATTTTACATCTGACACCGTCATATCGTATTTTGAGAACACCAAATCGAGCGTCGACGCCTGTTGACCACGAAAGCGGGTGTTTGATGCAACATGCTGGACGAGAAACTGCTCTTCAGCTGTTTGGAGAAGTTGGCAGTCAAAGTTCGAAGCGGGGTTGCATACATGGTCGCTCCATTCAATAGAGGGTGCGTTGAAATCACCAACAACCAGACAATCAACAGAGGGACTCGAAAAGTCTTCGATAGCCTTGCATAATCTCTGGTTATCGTCCTCGTTTGCTTGTGGGCTACGGTAAAGGGCGAGAATAGGAAAGGAAGATCTGCAAGTCTCTATTTGACACAGAACTGCATTGAAAATTTTTGTAGGGAGCGCATGAGGAGGCAATTCTAGCTGAAGGGGTTTCAAATGATCTCTGATGTAGACGATAACTCCACCGCCTCGGGCACCTTCGCGGTCGCAGCGAAATGATACAAAACCGGGGATGTCCACCTCGGAGTCCTCGACACAACTCTCGAGCCAGGTTTCAGTTATGACAATGACGTCTGGATTGGATTCTTGAATTCGCAATTGCAACTCGGAAAATTTGCGAAGAAGGGAGCAAGCATTGGTATATAATACTTTTAGGGCAGACTCATGGGTGGGCAGCTCATTTGATTGGCAGATTTTGGGGTGCTGGTGAGTTAGGACTCCACCCGTGTTGGGGATTGGGAGGGGGCTCTGACTATGAGAGGATTGAGCCAAAGGAACCGCTTCATAAGGCGACCGTCCTTGATGAAGAGACCCTTCTCTCCCTTCGCTTGGCGTTCGGTTAACTCGCGTTTTACAGTCCTCCGTTTTATTCTCTCCTCGGGGGAATATTCCTCTCGAAAACCCCACGTTTGGTTGACAGTGCGGATTTTGTCTCCGTTTTTCAGGAATAAGTCAGTTTGTTCACGATCGGCGAAGATGATCTTGATAGGTCTTGGTCGCTGGGACGATGGGTTGTTGTTGAGCGTACCGATTCGCATAACCTTGCGGATGTGCGCAACTTGATCGTCTGACTCGAATGTAGCACCGATGCACTGAGAAACTGCGTTTTTGTCGTGCTCTAAACGCTCTTTGTAGTCGGCCGAGGCCGATTCTTCAACCCCATAGATAACGACTGCACAATTCTCAGGCACTGGGATCTCTAGAGGGACTTTGGTTTGGTTAATATTGTGCTTATGATGACGCCCGTTTGTGGAGGTTTGCCAGGCAGCTAGGTCATTTACATTGGACCTGGCACTTTCGAGGGAAACCGTGGAGGGGTTGACACTAGCGGCCTTGATCTCGTGAGCTGGTTGAGTGGCAGAGGTTTGGTTGGCGGGCAATGTCTTTGGCTTAGAGTTCTGTTGGCTTTGCTTGGCTGCTCTCTTCGATTTCGGTGCAGCTTTAACTTTCGTGGCTTTTTTTTTCGTAGCTTTTTCGTTTGCAATTGCGTCTCCCTTTTCTTGACTTGAGGATTCAGTGACACAGGGAGGAGCTTCACAAGGAAAGAGTTCGGGTAACAGTTCTGCATGCCGAGAAGGTGGTGCTAACTGCGCTTCAACTCTCAATTTCCACCGCATTAAGCATTGCAAGTCTTGGCTGAGAGAAGTGATAAGCGAATCGCTTTCTTGTTTGGATGCGAGTAAGCAACTGAGTTGTTCTTTGAGGCGGCAGTTTTCGGAAATGAGTTCGTTCAGTAGACCCCTCAGGACATCTAATTCGCTTGCATCATCATCTTCGGTGTTGGAAGAAACACAGCGCACAGATGTAGATCTTGTAGATGCAGGCATAGTGAACTGGAATCAGAATTTGATGAGATGATGCAGAAGTGATGACTGAATAGATCTGCCGGGAACGGATGATGATCCTCAATTGAGAAGGTATTTTTTTTTTTTTTTTTTTTTTTTTTTTTTTTGAATTGCTTTCGGAGTTTTTTTGTTTTTTTTAGAGGTAACGTTTAGAGGTAACGTTTAATTAAATTAACTTGTAATGTACTAAAAGCATGAATTAGGTAGTAATTAAACTAGCTTGTAATGTACTAAAAGCACGAATTAGGTAGTAATTAAACTAACTTGTAATGTACTAAAAGCACGAATTAGGTAGTAATTAAACTAACTTGTAATGTACTAAAAGCACGAATTAGGTAGTAATTAAACTAACCTGTAATGTACTAAAAGCACGAATTAGGTAGTAATTAAACTAACTTGTAATGTACTAAAAGCATGAATTAGGTAGTAATTAAACTAACTTGTAATGTACTAAAAGCACGAATTTGGTAGTAATTAAATTAACTTGTAATGTACTAACAGCACGAATTAGGTAAACTAGCTTATAATGTACTAAAAGCACGAATTAGGTAGTAATTAAACTAACCTGTAATGTACTAGAAGCACGAATTAGGTAGTAATTAAACTAACTTGTAATGTACTAAAAGCATGAATTAGGTAGTAATTAAACTAACTTGTAATGTACTAAAAGCACGAATTTGGTAGTAATTAAAAACTAACCTGTAATGTACTAAAAGCATGAATTAGGTAGTAATTCAACTAACTTGTAATGTACTAAAAGCATGAATTAGGTAGTAATTGAACCAACTTGTAATATACTAAAAGCACAAATCAGGTAGCAATTAAACTAACTTGTAATGTACTAAAAGCACGAATTAGGTAGTAATTAAACTAACTTGTAATGTACTAAAAGCACAAATTAGGTAGTAATTAAACTAACCTGTAATGTACTAAAAGCACGAATTAGGTAGTAATTAAACCAACTTGTAATGTACTAAAAGCACGAATTAGGTAGTAATTAAACTAACTTGTAATGTACTAAAAGCACGAATTAGGTAGCAATTAAACTAACTTGTAATATACTAAAAGCATGAATTAGGTAGTAATTAAACTAACTTGTAATGTACTAAAAGCACGAATTTGGTAGTAATTAAATTAACTTGTAATGTACTAAAAGCACGAATTAGGTAAACTAGCTTGTAATGTACTAAAAGCACGAATTAGGTAGTAATTAAACTAACCTGTAATGTACTGGAAGCACGAATTAGGTAGTAATTAAACTAACTTGTAATGTACTAAAAGCATGAATTAGGTAGTAATTAAACTAACTTGTAATGTACTAAAAGCACGAATTTGGTAGTAATTAAAACTAACTTGTAATGTACTAAAAGCATGAATTAGGTAGTAATTCAACTAACTTGTAATGTACTAAAAGCATGAATTAGGTAGTAATTGAACCAATTTGTAATATACTAAAAGCACAAATCAGGTAGCAATTAAACTAACTTGTAATGTACTAAAAGCACGAATTAGGTAGTAATTAAACTAACTTGTAATGTACTAAAAGCACGAATTAGGTAGTAATTAAACTAACTTGTAATGTACTAAAAGCACGAATTAGGTAGTAATTAAACTAACTTGTAATGTACTAAAAGCATGAATTAGATAGTAATTAAACTAACTTGTAATGTACTAAAAGCACGAATTAGGTAGTAGTTAAACTAACTTGTAATGTACTAAAAGCACGAATTAGGTAGTAATTAAACTAACTTGTAATGTTCACCATTTCGTTGCAAGCAAACCTGTATGGTTTTAGGTTAGATCATGCTGACCCTGAACGCGTCGTTCGAGTTGATGAACCTTCCTGTTTGGCTAAGTTTTGTTTCTCTTCCGTTTTTGAAGTCTATTAAGGGATAGAGCGCTATCGCGCCTCCCTTGATACTATAATATTATTAGTTATAAACTACTAATACAATTGACTGGCGATATTTGCTTTCATTTTAATATTCAATTTGCACTTACTGTTCTACGCATGTATCAGAATACAAAATAGTATTTTGAATACCCTTTAGCCACTTTGGATTAACTTTCTTTTATTCTTATTTTAGAAAATGTTTCGTTTAATAATAAGAAAAAAAAGCAAAATTAAAATTGTAAAGTGTTAACAAAATAAATGAAAATTAATACAAGATAAATTTCAACAGGATTTTTTTATGAAAGTATTGTTAGCAAATATGTAGGAGAAAGCTACAAAAGAAAACAACACATTTCCAAAAAAATAACAAAGAATTGTCATTTGAAACGTTATTTAATATAAATATATATGTTAATATATATGTAGAGATAGAAGAAAAAATAGTGAGAAATATGAAACGATTGTCCAAATTTATTTCAAATTTCAATTGTTCAATGCAAGGTGTATTCAGTAATAAACTAGTGTTTATTATTCTTTCCTTAAGCCAAGGCTTTTCAAAGATCGAGATCTTATCATCAGAGGAGAAATACAGATAGATAAGTTGGCTTTCGAAAAAAACAAAGTTCAAATATTTGAAATATATATGAAAAGTATCTTAAAAAATGCAGTTAAAAAGAAAAGAAAAGTTCCGTAAAAAAGATATGTGGTTTGTCCGGGTGGTAATTTTCCGTTGAAAAGATGTCCAATGAATTGTAGAAAACGAAAAATACTTTTGCGTAGGGGCAGTATGGAAAGAATGTTCAAATATAAGTAAATCCAAACGCACTTAAAATATGTAAATATATATGTAAATATTTCATAGACAGACACGTTTTTAAACGCATTATATATTACATCCCAGTGTAAGTCCCGATTCAAGTATTTCTGTTGCATTTTGGGACCCGTTGATAATTAATCGATACTTCAACGAACGAATAAAACAATTTAAACCTCATCAAATACTTAAACTCTTTCTACTCCAACAGGGGGTTAGCTATGACCTTTAAATACACTTGGTGATGAGTGCCCAATTTTGGAAGTTAGAGATCATTAATCTCCGGCCGTGTTTAAATAGAAGAACTCTTTAAAGACTATTAATTGAAAAATAAAACTCACCAAAAATCAAGTTAATCAATATGTATCTTTAGGTATAAAGAATTTGAAGGAAAGAACTTTTATCAAAATGACGTAATTTAGTAAAAGATACCCAACAAAATCAATTAACCGTGAAAAATAGTGTCATTAAACGCTTAGATGTAAGAAATCCAAGCAGACATTAACACTACCTATATATTAATACAATAGCGTGTGTGTTAGTGTTACATCAAAAGCTCTTCACATACGTGTCGCACCTAGATTTAAAAAAGCATTCAAGTCACCTAATTTTCGTAATATTTCAAGTATTTCCTTTTGGCGCAACGATTAGCGATGTAGGATTTTGACGTCGGCCCGACTGGTTTATAGTTCAATCCCGACCAACTTCTAAGATTTTTTTCTACATCGAAAGATGGAAGTAGGGAGGGGACGATCAGGAAGACACATATTAATACGATAGCGTGTGTGTTATTTTGTGTATCACGCTTACATAAAAAGCAACGACCTTCCGAATCTTTGTCTGCTACTCATGAATTGAAGCCAGAGAAGAGGAACTACCTTCACTAGAAATATTGTATATAAAAAAGTTTTGTAAATTGTTTCATGTACTGTTCATTTTTAAAAATAAATATACAAGTCAAATCTTATCATATTTTATTCAAACATGTATAGGTTAGGACAAGATAATTAGTATTGAAAACATCATTTTGTGTAATTTACACGGGTCCCGCTAGTGAATAAATATTGAGATACTGAGAATTCGAAGCATAACAACACATACCAACACGACGATATTTAATGAAAAACAGATCGATAGGCCGTAAAATAACAAATTTAATCGCATGCAATTATCAGGCAATCTAAAAGAAGTAGGTTAAAAAATAAAGATAAATAAAACTTTCTTTATTGGAGAAAAGGTTACGTTTACTTCTCTGGCAGTGGGGATTTCTGGTGTTATGGGCCCTCGTTCAGTTGCGTTTCTTTTTACGATTAGTGGGATGTTGTTGCCGTTAAAAAGTGAACGTTGTTAAACGGTAGCATGTCTTACGCGACACGGCAGCTTAAAAGGGGATCGCAACAAAAATCATTAAGATATTTATTCGTGTTCGACATTGCTGAGAAAAATTGAGCACATCAAGAAACTGGTCCCTTTGGTTCCTAATATCATTTTTAAATTGAAATTAAATTTTAACCGTTATAACTTTCGTTTTACGTAGTAATTTTATTTGTGTACTGAATTAGTTTTTAAGAAAGAAAGTTAAAAACATGACATGTCATAAAAAAAACGAACATAAAAACTAGATGAATATTTTCTATAAGATAGTGAAATAAAATAATTGATGATGCATTACTATTAAATACAGAAATCAATATAAGAAACACGGAATTTTGATTGTTTATTAGAGAACAGGCAAGCAACATTTGTCTGAGCGTGACATTACTTACAACGGGAGCAAGGATTAGCTTATTAACCTTAGTTGTACATACGTATTAAAAAGAAAAAGGTGTAAAAATTCAAAGATGAATAACTGTTCACTGTACTTGATATGGCAGAAGAAAATTGGGGAATCTTTTACAATGATCAGCAGAGTCGCGAATGGCGGCCCCAAAAAAGTACGAGAAAGGGGTTAAAAACATAAATTGGCAACAAGTAAAGTTGACCTACGACGAGAATAGATATTTTTTTTACTTACCTATGTAATTTGTTTTTATTTTTACGTATTATTAATGGGTTTTTATTAGATGTAAAAAAAAAAATTCTTGTTTTTTTTTTCACAACGGTTTTTATTAAAAACAAGATGGCGATTTCAGCTTACTTCCTTAGTAACTCCATTCAAAAGACAGCTATTGCATATGTTTCTATTGATATTTTGTGTTACAGAATAAACTCCTAAACTATCGCACCGATCATCATGAATTCTGGAATATGTATTATCGGGAACATGGTGAAATACATTGACACATTTGTTTTGTAAATTTTACCATTTAAGGGTACAGTTAACTCTTGGATTTTTGGCTAAGATCAAAGTGAAGTATCTGTTCCGATGGATACTGCACCCCAGACTTGTATTGTCTTGGCCTTCAGGGTTTGATTTACGCCGGACTATGGTTCTGTCCTGTGCAGTTATAGCAGGTCCACCCTCCCAGGCTTCGCCTACCCTCTTTGGGGAGGAGTAAGTTTATTGCTTACTGCCTGAGGCGCCCCTACCGGAGAATGCCGACGGGGCTGCCCACGCAATTTTTAATGGCCAGAGTACTCACCTCTCGGGCGCTGGCTTTTCAAACCCTACTTTCCCGACCCGACCTTGGGTCACATCTTACTTGTGGCAGTAAGATAAAACTGGGCTTGTGCATAATTCCTGGAGGGGAGTAAATAAATACTCTAACCTTTTAAAATAAGTTAGACACAAAATATGAATTAGAGTAAAGAA
>OY744515.1:21814991-21889991 GCA_963556195.1 Sepiola atlantica | reverse complement strand
ATAGAAAATAGTGTATATTCGACAGATGAAAGAGCGAGTGAATTTTGAGAGAGAATAAAGAAAGATGTCTGGGAAGTATTTAACACATGGCGCCATTGCCGTGTTTATTTTAAAAGCGTCTATTTTATGGCCGTCTTGTGGTAGGTAAGCATATCTTGTACAATTTATTTTTTAACGAACTAACCATTGACAATTTAATAGGGAGGCATTTGATAAGGAAATGAATGATGAGGTTGGTATTTTTTTAATTTTATTTTTATTCATCCCAAACAAAGCATACTCCCACGTACTGAAACGTAAGGGGCTACTGTAAATTAGGGGCCAGATTTATAGGGGCATCCTAAGTAGGAAGTTGTGCAGCGAGATGATTTTACACATTACATTCAAATTTTTGCATGTTGGTACAGTCGAGGAAACAGTGAGCAGAGAGGGTATTCCAAAGGCAAGCGGTTCGAGAAAGGTAGTTATTAAAGTAAAAAGCTTTCCGACATCTAGGGGCCTTTACAGCGTTGTTTATATAATTCAAAACTGCTTATGTGAATATGTTAGTGATGTATATCAGAAATATTATTAGATTATTTAATGTCAAATATACTCGTCATTCATCCCTATGGTATATTTTCTTTTATCAATAAACTTCTTAATGTAATGTTCATAAAAGCTTTGAGGTTTTGAACTGAAAAAGGGAACTTACTCAGCTTTGACTTTATTATTTTGAAGTAAGCCTTAATCCATTCAAATGTTTGATCATACTCCGAAAGATATAATAACATGTTGGGGTGTTGTACAGAGAATATAGTGCGTGATGCATAATTTTCTAGGCATGTAATATTTTGTGAATTCTATCGTCATTGCGAAGACAAGTGAGAAAGATTATGAGTTACGCATTTTCAAACTTTTGATAATTTACCAAAACTTTTCAATTCAAGACTTATAATAATATCATTTACATTTGAAGAGTCTCTTGCGGCTCAGACGTCAAAATCGTATACAATTGGGATACGTATACTTTGTTGTTTTAACTGTAATGGTTTTCATTTCGATCATTGAAATGGGGTTGAAGCTGATGCATAAGGATTTAAATTCAGAGGTCTAAACCCGATATAATTTTCTTACCAATTTAATTCATCAAAGCACATGTGACGTTTCTGAGTGCAGTCGTTGTTTTGAAAAAAATAATTATATTAAGCTGTTCGGAACTTTTGTTCTGATTTTAGTAGTCCATGTTTCAACATGTTAGAACATGTCAAATTATTGACAGAAATATTATAGTTACATTTAAAGTTTATGAGTATGACAAGCTTTCTATTGAGAAAGAAAGTTAACAATTATTTGTGTTAATTTTGCAGTCCTTAGATAGTAGAATATTGTCAGACATATTTTAGATGTTTTTATATTTCCATACAAGAAAAATGCCTCGGATAAACACCAAAAAAAGATATATGCAGTGGACGGTAAAGGGCTAGAAAGTTTAGCCTTAATGGTGACGAACGCTCAGGTAGACCATCTTTTTACAAATGATGACCTAATCAATATATTAATTAGGAATAACCCATGTTACACAACACGAGCAATAGCTGAAAGGTTTAACATATCAAAATACACAATTCATGAGCATTTGATTAAATATTTAATGGTCTATAAATTATTATTTATTTTCTATTTCTTTAAAATTCGACACAAACTTTGCGGACAAACTGATAAATTAATATCGCGATCATTATGTACCGTCTTACATACTTAAGTCATTCTGTAGTAATGTTTCACTAAAGGATTCTGCAATTTTTCTTTTTTGTGAGGTAACATGTTATTAAAAACCAGGGGCGCGTAACCTTTTCAGAGTAAGGGGCAGATGAGGCTTTTAGAAGGAGATCGCGGGCCGGAGTGAAAAACAAAATCTCAGAATTACTATATTTTGTTAACATGAATAAATTGTACAAAAATTGCATTGAACACTCTACAAATCTGATATTTTTTCTCAAGAGACTTCTGTATGTGATGTTATAAAAGGCGCAGACGAAGAGCCATTTTGGAACATTAAAAAATAATGACGGGGGAAGTAGCAAGTTGATCCAGCATTCGTTTTGACACACCTCGCATAGGTTCTCTGTTTCATGCCCTTTCCTCGTCTCTCGTTTTCTCTTTGCCTCTCTCTTTCTCTTTTTCTATTTTTATCTCAGGACAATGATTTGAAATTAATAGTTAAAGAAGAATAAACTATACATGCATCATCGCTCGCTGATATTTATACATTTTTACCCCACTGTAAATCTTAATTGAACTTACTTTTACATCTATGTCACAAAATGATATGAGTTTTACTGGGAGGTCCGCGGGCCGGATTGCAATAATAAAGCATAGCAGGGTGGTGGGCCGGGCGGTAAGTTTTCGCGGGCCGGATGTGGCCCGCGGGTCGGAGGTTGCCCGCCCCTGTTATAAACAAAGGGTGTTGGTTATGAATAAACAACGTTATTTTATAACAATAAAAGTATTTCCTTATTCGTTTTATCTGTACAGGTTGCATAATTTCGCAATTATCGGCTTCTCAGAACAAAACGATTTTTTAAAATGTTTGTATCGATATGTAATGAAGTATTTTCATAGATTATTGATGACTTCAACAGTATGCGTCTTTAAGTTAATGGTGAATAAATAAAGAATATTCAGCGACTCAAGGTGTGTCGATTATTGATTTGTGATGTGTTATTTTCTTGGTTCTTCTTTATCTCTCGAATGCCCCCCTTTATTTAGTGACAGGGTACGTCGTTGCATGATGTGATTTTGTTGTTCACCATTAAAAATCAGCATGCCGTTCCTCAAATCACAGGCGTCAATTTATTTATTTATTTGAAACAGTAAAAATGCGGATCTGACAAAACCTGATTCCTTAGTTTACACTTCATTTACTTCGATGTAGATCACGATTATTATCATTAGTATTGAATATTTCTGGGTCGGCTTTTCTGCCGCTCCCATAGTATGCTTGTTCTAAACAATGCTGTTCATGAACAGTTCGTATTTTTAGTTTTAAATAGAAATCATTAATCCGTTTAAAAACTCCAAGAATATTCTTTATTGTATCTTATAATTATCATATTTTCTAAGTATGAGGTTGCAAAGTTTAGTCTAAAGAGCAAAGTGTCCATTCTTTAGTGCAAAATAAGGAACGCGACTTTTACACAAAATTGAAGACAATTATATCGATATATACTTTTGTTCACTTATGGTTAGAACACATTCACAACAATTATATCTATATATACTTTTGTTCACTTATGGTTAGAACACATTCACAACAATTATATCTATATATACTTTTGTTCACTTATGGTTAGAACACATTCACAACAGTTATATCGATATATACTTTTGTTCACTTATGGTTAGAACACATTCACAACGATTATATCTATATATACTTTTGTTCACTCATGGTTAGAACACATTTACAACGATTGTAGAATTCGACCTTTAAATATGGGATTAATCCATGCCTGAAAACAATTATGTTAGTATCGTAAGTGGGTAAATATGACCTTCTAAACATTTACAGAAATGAGTAGACACATTTTCACACACACCGGAGGAAGCCAAGCTGACTAATTTACGGAAAGATAACACACGATCTTCCCAATCAATACTCTCCTGGTTTTATAATACCCACATATGAAATAAGTTAATGTTTCTTTTTTTAATACTGGCATGATTTGTTTTTTATTTATGTACAAGGTAGTAAGTTCTTTCGTAATGATATGCGAGCATTTATGCTGTTCATTTCTCGTATGTAATATAATTTAATTTATTATATAAAAAGGGATCTTTATTGTTTGGGTACAAAAATAAATACACAAGAGAGGAATTGAATAAACAAATATAGTAACAATGGAACATATACAAATGAGAGGGTTACCAGCGAGACTATTCGGTCCGACTGTCAGGGCTGTCTGCTGGAATATTAACTTCCTTTTAGAGCTGTACCTGCTGCTTTTTGGAGCTGGGAGAGTTCATGCGTGCGTGGGTAAGTTATCATAACACCACTTCCTAAATATTAAATTCGTAATAGTCTTAATTCCTTTTGGGGGTTTAACGACGATACAGTTCGTCATTTTTCTTCTACTCTTTAAACGGCGCTGTTCCAGGTGTACTTACGGTAAATGACAACCATGACTTCTTCATATTGTAGAGTTCCGATGTCAGTTTCGTGCAACAGGCTTTTTCCGATTTGGTTGAAATGTATTTTGGTGATAAACTGGAGAGCTTTTATTACATAGATCATATTTTGCACTTTTTTCTAATTATACCCACGTATCAAAAAAAATTATTATAACGAAACATTTGGGAAAAACCCTATGAGATAGTACAGTTCGCCTAGCAAGCCTGCAATGCCTATATATTTTCGGGACCATGGTCGATTTGTTTTAGAGAAAGGATTAGATTTGACAAGGGGTGTCTTAGCTGCTTAAGGCACAGCCTTTACAGGAGTATACTATTTTGTTCGATAGCCTTATCCATGCTCGGTCAGTTCACATAACTGCGCATAAGATGTGTTATCCTTGTAATCTCTGTGTGCCCAGCATGAAACACTTTCAGAATTCCCTTTTGAAGTGTTGATGGAATGATGATTCGCGTCACTATATAATATACGAGCTGGCGTCGCTGGCAACTATAATATCTAGGTCATGTCATAGTAGCTGCGAAACAAGTCCGACGCAAAGACTTCTTTTATTTGGACAAATTATTCCTGGCATTTAGATGTCCACTGTCAGCTCTTGTCTATTCGCGAAACACTTTTCTTGGCTTAGTAAAGGATAGTGATAGTTTTTGAGTGCAGCATTAATACCTGTTGAGAAGTCTGCACAGACCGTATCTCCATTGAATTCTTTTTAACATAGACTGTCGGTGAAGTACATTGACTGTACTCAAGTTCTTGCAAGACCTCAGTTCTTTCTAGTCCGTCGAGTTCTTCATTTATTTATGGTAAAGAGGCAAAGGGCACATTTCTTCTTTCTTGAACACTTTCTGTATACCCTCCTTAAACTCGAATTTTGCCGAAATCTTATTACACCGATGAAAGCCCCAGAAAAACTCCAGAATTTTTTTTGTATTGCATTATTAAATGTTTTGCTTCTGTGTTTAGATTTTTGAATTTTGAATTTTTAGAAAAATAAAAGGCGATGGTTATATCGTCGCCCAGACGATATGTAATTTTTTTATTGCGAGCCTTATTGTGTTTTGTGAGGATGCATTTTCGTTTTCTCTAAGTTTACCTATGTGTTTCAATTAAAGCAAGTTTTTAGTACAATTTATTCGAGATTTTATTGGTTGATTTCCGTTTGTTTTTGTAATGCGAGCTTTTTTACTTCAACTTGTTTTGACATTCAAACCTTTTTTATACTTAGCTGAATTTGATCTATTCTTTCTGTTGTTCCACGTGAAATTTATTCAAATAGAACATGACGGATTTGAATTCATCCAGGTTTGTCTGTGTGTTTTTGAAGATTAAACCGAAATAGAAATTAAGTGACAAACATTTCTTTAGTTAAAATAAAATAAAACTAACTTTAATTTGTTACTCGCCTAAAGAATAGTGCGTGTCTTTCTAAAGAATAGATTTGTAACAAAAACTATTACTCTCTAAATATTTTTTGTAGAGGAAATGAATCCTTGTAATTTAGCGGCTCGCGTTTAAGTTTAGTGTAAGTTAGTTATACTTTATTCTCGGACGGTTTCTTTTCTGAGTTGCCAAATACTGTTTAGTAGAACAAAGTGTGAGAAAAATAGAATCTTGTGCTTCCAATGTTAAAAGCATTGACAATTTCCACGTAGGCCTTTTTGGCCTCTTAAGGTTCCTTAAGGATGTTTATGGGACAGTAATAAAGACACAAGCGAGGAATGGAGTAAAGAAATATATTAACAAAGAACAGTAGTAAAACACATAGAGAAGGTTTCCAATGAGAAGGTTACCAACGAAACTGTTCGGTCTGACTGTCAGGGACATCTCTTGAAATATCGACTTCTACGAGCAATACTTGCTGCTATTTATATCTAAGAGTGTTCATGCGTTCGTTGGTGAATTAGCAAAGACATTTATTTATTACATATCGCATTTCTGGGTAAAATCCATAAAAGTTATTGTTCTATCCAACCTATTCTCAACAAATTTAATGACTTCACATTTACTATATAACAATAAGCTTTTAACTTATTTTCTATTTTTCAGAATTCTTTTACATATACTCATGAATTACTATCAGCTTTAGTTTTAAAAATAAAAAGTGCCATATAAAACATGTAGAAACAAAAACAATAGATAAGAGTAAGAATCTCAATTGAACCTAAAAATAATCCAATTTAAAAGCATCCTCATACTGTGATGTGATATGATGTTGGCGTTTGTAACCGGCAAAGAGGTTCATATTAAATTTAGGAATGTAAAATTCGGATATTGATCAGAGAAAGCTGCGGAATGCGTTTTATGTAAATTCCTACCTAAAGTTACCATAGTATTTTATACATCCTCACCTAAATTAACTGATATATATATATATATATATATATATATATATATATATATATATATATATATATATATATATATATATATACGAGGCCTGTTTAAAACCTGTCTAAAAAGTATCCGACTTTAGACCAGAAAAATATTTAAAATACCTGACAGGGTTCGGACCCTAATTCCCTTCAAAGTAGGCCCCTTTTGCTTGCACACACTTAGCCCACCGATCCATCCACTGCCGGAAACACCTCTCAGAGTCTTCTGTTGGAATAGTGTTCATCTTCGCCGTCTTGTTCCGCCTAATCTCCTTTTTAGTCTTTAAACAGGAACCTTTTAGTGCCGTCTACAATTTTCGAAACAACCACAAGTCGCAAAGAGCCATGTCTGGAGAGTAGGGATGTAAGCGAACGATTGGAATTTTATGTTTGGCCAAGAAATTTTGGATCACTTGGGTGAATGTGCGGGGATGTTGTCGTGATGCAGTTGCCAGCATTTCGCCGTCCACATGTCTGTTTTTTTACGCCGAACTGCGTCACGGAGACGCCGGAGAAATCTTCAGAGTACGGCTTTGTCACTGTTTGTCCTATCGGTGCGTATTCGTGATGCACAATTCCACGGATATCAAAAGAGGACAGTCAGCATCACCTTGATTTTGCTTCCCACCTGTCGCGCTTTTTTTTAACTTGGAGATTCGGGGTGCTTCCATTTCGACGACTGTCTTTTTGTTTCTAGGTCGTACCCGTACACCCATGCTTCATCTCAAGTTATCACGGTGTTTAGAAACCCAGATAAGTGTTGGCGGTTTTCAGAAGGGCATGTGCAACTGTAAAACGGAGGCCCTTTTGTTCCTGCGACAACAACTTGGGCACAAATTTCGCAGCCACTTAGTGCATGTTCAAATCACCACGCACAATTGCATCTGCGGAATCTTTATTCACTCCGACCTCTTGGGCGATCTCCCGTACGGTTAAACAACGATCTTCCATCACCAAATTTTGAACCCTCTCAACAACAGCTGCACTCCGAGCAGTTTGGGGCCTGCCAGAACGATGTTCACTCTCCGCTGATGTGTGGACATTTTTGACTCGGTCGAACCACTCCT
Organism: Sepiola atlantica; assembly: GCA_963556195.1. Classification (NCBI taxonomy): domain Eukaryota; kingdom Metazoa; phylum Mollusca; class Cephalopoda; order Sepiida; family Sepiolidae; genus Sepiola; species Sepiola atlantica. The sequence goes on along the minus strand of OY744515.1, from coordinate 21,882,378 downwards.
TAATTTGTGTTACACCAATCGCATCTTCTCCACACATCTGCTGAATCATACGAATTGTTTTGCTTTGAGAATCACAACGCTTTAGACACATTTTGATGCAGTATTTACTTCAACTATTCTTAGTACGTGAGTAGACCGTAGTAGTAATATAAAAATATATTTGTGGCAAGTAAGCTACACAGGGGGTAAATCTGAGATGATTGTCTGACTTGTTAGTGGCTTGCTCGATTACACACGTATTTCATTCTTTAACTTTTGCGTGACGGGTTGAAAGTAAATATATTTATTTACATACAAATAAATACACCTTGGTCTTTATTATAGAGTGGGTGATGCTTTCGTTAGAATGTGTAGTCTATTACTGTTTATTATTGTTTCAAAACGTTTCCTTAGGTTTTTTTTTACGTGTTAAGCTACCTTTTTTCTAATGCCGGTTAAGTTTCTCTATTCTAGAAGGATAATGAAATTGTTTGTTATTAGAGAATGTTTTACTCCATCGGTGAAATTCTTTTAAATATTACCTTTAATTTTAAAACTATTTTGATTGTTTGAAAAGCAATTATGAATTAGATAGGTAGGGCATAGCAGAATGATTGGTGACATTCTGACGCACTTTGGTCAGTGAGGCAAAGGGTAATGTTCTCATCCTGTTGCCATGGAATCGGTATTTTATTCCCGAGATAACGAGAACATTCCAACACCTACGCGTTGTATGCTTACACCGCCATTGTAGACGCTTTTTCGTGGCGTTCATTGATTTACTACTTGCAATGGCGGCTTGACAGTTTGTTGTTCGAACAGATTTTGTTGGATTCTTCGGAAAACGACTCCCATCTGTTGCACTTCGGAAATCTGTTACTAGATTACTTATAAATAATAGTAAAATATACAAGAAGCTGTGTTTGTAGGGTCATAACGATCGCTTTCGCTGTGTTCTTATTATTGGTAGTATTATTTCTGTTTGCTAATTCAGTCATTAAAAGTGTTCTTTGTTTCTTGTAAATACGACGAGTTTGTCACAGAAGATTAAATCAGCACCTCCTTCATCTGTGTTACCCTATCGCATCTTCTCCAAATTCCTGCTGAATATAACGTGATGGCGGAAATGAACACCATTCAAAAAGAAGAACTCCAGAGGTGTTTCCGACAGTGGAGGGATCGTCGGCTAAGTGTGTGCAAGCGCAAAGGGCGTACATTGACGGGGATTAGGGTCCCGACCACGTCACGTATTTCAAATATTTTTTCTTACATAAGGTCGGATAGATTTAAGACAGGCTTCGTATATATATAGATATATATATATATATATATATATATATATATATATATATAGATATAGATATATATATATATATATATATATATATTGTTAAATATAAAAGAGAATGCATGTCTAGTTATCTTTAGGTAGATCCTTTCAATAGTCCGAATTAGGACCTTAGTTTCGGAGGGGGATTGGTTAATGAATTTGCCATAGTTTGGATTTGTATCCTAAGTACTTTCGGACCCATCTGGATACATCTTCGAGGGAATGGGGTTAATCAATTGATAATGTTAGTATTTATAGAAGGTTTTAGACAAATCCAAACTATGGCAAATTCATCAGTCAATTCCCCTCTGAAACTAAGATCCTAATTCGGACTTTTGAAAGGATCTACCAAAAGATATCTAGACATGAGTTGTCTCTTATATTCAGCAATACTTGCCTGCAAGAGGAGATGCTGCCTATATATATATATATATATATATATATATATATATATATATATATATATATATATATATATATATATATACATAAACTTATATGCACATTAGAACAGCCAACCCGAGTTAACCAGCGTTTCAGTGTCAACACATCTCCCTGATGCTATAGTATTAAGTCATACAGCCCCAAGAAAATGTGTTAATATTTAAACACTTGTCAACTCGCTTAGGCTCTTCTAATATTTACATGACTAGCAGAGCTCCTCGGCGTTGCCCGGGCGATAGGAAAAACTAAAACAAAGTTAAATAGCGTGTGTAACATCTTTATATTAAAACTTCTTTCTCTTTCCCTCTCTTTCTCTATATCTATCTCTCTTTATCTGTCTCTCTTTCCTCGTCCCCTCCTATTTACCGTCCCTCTCCTCAACATTATTTTCATCCTCCGCCCAGCCAATTCTTCTCTCCTCTTTTAATGTGTTGAAAAAATAATAATAGTGTAATTTATTTACCGGAGCTATCTCTTTTAAATGTAAAACATTAACCTTACATTTATTGCTTCTGGACAACGCCGAGTAGAACAACAGACAATAATATTCTTGATTTCGGCTAATTCCGTTCCCCAGCCCGCTTTCACAGTAATATAAAGATAAATGATGCTGATAATGAAAATAGTCTAAAGAGATTTAAATGTAATACTGTAATTTACATTTAATGCTTCCGGATAACTTCAAGTAGAACAATCTTCTGTTAACTCCCTCGCTTACCTAATATAACACAGTAATGTTAATAATGAGAATTCTGTGACTTCCAAACAACGCTGAGTAGAACAAACGTTTCTTTAACCCCTACCCCCCCCCCCAGTTCACTTATCAATTTGAACACTGTTAGTAAGGAAGCCTTCATATCACTGCCAAAAGTACGGTTAAAATCAAAGTATGACGAGAAATTATGTTAATAATGACAATTTATTTGCACCCGGAAAACGCCGAGTACAACAAAAGTTTCTTGAACCGCCCCTTATTTGATACTTACAATTTTTCATCCCGGACAACGCCAAGTAGAACAACTGGTCCAAGTCAATTCCTAATTTCTCCCCACAACCCTTCATTTTAATAAATTAAGAAGATATGTGATGTTGATAAAGTCAATAGTCTGCAGAGATTTACTATATATATATATATATATATATATATATATATATATATATATATATATATATATATATATATATACAGGGTGGGCAAAAATAAGGGTCCTATTTTTAAAAATTCATAACTTTTTTATTTATTGATTTTTTTTTTTTTTTAGAATAAGTAAAGGACCCCTTCCGAAGCAAGCATGAGCCGTATTAGCCCTAAGGAACGTACCCTCATTTAGAAAACATTATTTTTGCTTAAAAAACTCAAAACAGTGTAAAAAACAATACTTTAGTTTTTGTAAGTTTTAAGAAGTGTTTTTCGGCTAAAATTTGTTTTGTTTATTTCAAAAAATCTCGGAAGGGTCAGCCAGACACACATAAAGTTTGGTGGGTTTAACTTTTATTTTGTGGAAGTTATTCAAATTCAAGTTATTCAAATTTAAAGATAGGACCCTTATTTTGGCCCACCCTATATATATATATATATATATATATATATATATATATATATATATATATATATATATATATCTGACCAAAAGTATAACTGCAATCTAATAATCATTGATCCCGGAAACAAATGGTCCTTGTCAATTTCGAATTTCGCCCCCATCTATTTTAACATATAAGGAAAATGTTGATAGTCAATAGTGCGAAGAGATTTACTACATATCCCCTACCAAATATTATACTGTTATCTTACAGTTATTGATCCCGGGAACGCCGAGGTGAACAATTGGTCGAGATCAATTTCGAATTCCCCCGCTCCTACTCCATTTAAACACATTAAGAAGAAGCATACTGTTGATGAATTCAATAGTCCTAAGATTTCTACTGCATATCCTTTACTAAAAGTAATACTGTAATCTTACAATCTTGAATCCAGGACAACAGCGACTAGATTAAATGCTCCCGGTAAATTACTATTTTCTTTTGTTCCCTACTCCCAGTTTACAATGATATGAAGATAAATGATTTTAAGTTCTTTGAAGTATGGCTTCATCGAGTATACAACATTCTAAAAAAAGAGACAGAAAAGTTCTTTATCCCGGGCAACACTGCATTTAAATCAACCTGCTCTATATATGATATTTAACATTGTAATGAGCACTTTTGGGTTACTACCTCTTCTACCCAGGATATTGCGAACTTCAGATAATGGATCCCGGGGTAGACAACATTATAAAATAGGACAGAGAAGTTCTTTATCCCGGGCAACACTGCGTTTAAACACACCTGCATTCAGATTATGGATCCCGAGTTATACAACATTATAAACAAAAGTTCTTAATTCCGAGCATCACTGCGTTTAAACACACCTGATCTTTCTCGAATATTGATCACTGAGAAGGCAGGCCGCCACTGTAGACGTAAGGGGCTACTAAGAAGAAAGAAAAGGGAGAAGGTTGGGGGGTCAACCTAAATCGGTATTTGCGCAGCGAGATGTCTGTTTACATTAGTTTTAAATTTCTGCATGTAAGTATCGTCGGAGAAACAGGTGGCAGGGAGAGAGTTCCAGAGGCCAGCAGCACGAGGAAAATAGCTATTTGAGTAGAAAGTTCTCCGGCATCTGGGGACCTTCACAGTGAATTGATGGGATTTAATTGATTGTCGAGTTGGTCTAGTGAACTTACGCCGAGGAGGGGCCCAAAGTAGACAATTCATCGGAGCACCATCCATTGAAGTATTTGTAAAACAAGCACAAGGATGCTACATTGCGGCGATGGGACAGAGACTGGAGCTTGGTTGACAGTGAGGGACCTATTAGGTTGGCGACTCTTTTTTGGACCTTGTCAAGGAGTGAGAGACTAGTAGATGATGCACCAGCCCAGATGTAGCAACAATACTCCATGCATAAGCGGATGGTGGCTTTGTAAAAGTGCAGGATAATTTCAGGTGTGAGGAGTTTACTAGCACGGTAGAGGGAGCCAACCTTCTTTGCGGCACCCTTGGCAATGTCTTCAATGTATTTGTTCCACTTCATGTTACCTGTGAAGGTTACGCCGGGGAGTTTGAATGATAAACTATCAGGTCAGATGGGATAGAGTCATAAATCCTTTGAGAGTAGCTAGACTTAGTCTCAGAGATTGCTCTCTTGCAGGCATTACTAGATATTCTGTAGGATTGTCTAGCATTCTCAGAAGCATTCTGACGGTACTGATTAATGTAATGGTTACGATGGGCAATTGCAGAAGCACAAACAGAGAAAAACCAGGGAGGAGAATGAGGTTTGTTTTCAAACTTACGAAAAAGAATGAAAGTGTCAATTCCAACAAGACGTAAGTCAGTAATCTCCCTTGCAGCATCGTTCGGAGACATCCCAAAGATAGAACACCATGGAACGTTACATAGAAAGCTGCGACGGCCATCCCAATCAGCCTTCCTGTAGTTTAACATCTTTCTACTGAAGGGACGATCAATAGAAGACTTAACCGAAAAAGTAACCTCAATATCAACAACCGCATGATCAGAAGAACCCAATAGAAGAGCAGAGGAAATTTAACATGAGTCAGGAAAAAAAGTGACAAAAAGATGAAGTAAGGATGGTTGATGATAATCATTATCAGTAAAACGTGTAAGGAAGGTGCCAATTTGGGACAAGTCATGAGACAGGGAAAAGTTAAGACAGATTTTAACAGCTAGATCTGTGCGTTTAGAGTGAGCGAGCCAGTCAAACTGATGAGCATTGAAGTCCCCAAAATAAAGATGGCGCTTGACAGATGAATTTGCAATGCATCATCAATACTGTTTTATATAGAATCAACAACAGAGCAATCATTGTTAGAAGGGGAACGGTGCAAAAAGACAAATAGGAAGTGGAGTGCAGCAAATACACTGTCATACAGATAAAAAGACACCTATGAGATTTAAAGCTGGGGACACGTGCAATGGATAAATATTTGCAAATAAAAGCAAGCCCAGTCAAATGCGTGGAAATGTTTAAGCGGTGAAAAGATAAATGACCACCCACATGTAGATTATTGCTATCAATACAAGCATCCAGATTAGTCTCACAAAGAGAAAAGGTGTGAGGAGATTAGTCCCAAAGAAAGGACTGAACATCAGGAAAGTTTTACCTGATACCTGTGATGTTACTATAGAAAATAGTAAAGTGTTTGTTATATGGATTTGCAGAGGCCATAATGATAAAAAAAAGAAGAGAAAGGTAGAATCACTTCAAGACAAACAGCTTGAAAGAGACCCAACCACCAGCATTCAATTCACTGGTCTCCAAACAGGCTAGCTAAAAAATAAGCCCTTCAAGAGTCTAATAGGGAGGGAAGGGATTACAAGGCTGGCTGACAAAAAAAGTCCTGCCCTAAACTGGTTACATGGCTAACCAGAAACCAGTGTTTTTATCGGGACACCATCATGCTGAAACAAAAGCTAAATAGTCATCTCCCCAAGACGTAAGACACCATATTGTCATTTTAAGAGTCTCGGCATCAAGAGTGACCAGGAACTATGCAGGACAGGGGAAAGGGTCAGCTCATGAAGTATTTACATACCAACATATATGTAAAACAAGAGTGACTCTTTTTTATATTATTTATTTTAGTGTACCTTGTAGTACACTAGCATATATTAAACAGTAATAAATATTTAAAAGAGACTTATAAAAGCATATCACTGCAGCTCCACCTTAATATTTTTTGTATTGGATTTCAAATTTACCAATATTATTTTTAAAACTTCTTTGTGTTTTTGGTTTCTCTATAATGAGCTATCCAGTTACAACAGGCTAGAAAATAAAATATGGTTTTCTTTTATTGTTTTGTTTAAAAACGACGACTCTCTCCAAACAAACTTGCCATTGCAACAAATTCTCTGCAATGAGCGATCACGTTACAACCAGCCAGAAAAATAAATACATTTATTAGATGGAATCCGGGCAATACCGTGTAATTTGTCTAGTGTACCACATAATAACAAAAAAACAAAGAAGTTATTTCTCCCGAGTAATACTGCGTATAAACACACCTGCTGTATCTAGGATATTGATAACTGTTTGGTTACTATATACCACTTCTCATATGACCTACATTTATGTTACTGTTATGACTCCTAGATAACGCAGAATAGATTTTCTTGTATAAAAAACAATAATGTAATTTTCCCCCGCCAAGATTGATTTTTTACATACCTACTCTATCCAGGTTATTGAGTACTTTAGATTGACAAACTCATACCACTAACCGGATATTATAATGTATTATTAATATGTATTAATAAGTATTCTTACCAATATGAAACGTGACTTCTTTGAATCCATTATATATGTATATATATATATATATGGGCGCGCGGTTTAAGGCGTTGGATGCAAGTTGAAAAAATACTTGTTATCCAGGGTTTCGAATCGTACGACCGGTAGTGAATAGTCATATCTCTATGCTGATGAGTCCTGATTGAAAAGGGACGAAACGTATACGTACATAGATTATAAACAAAAACAACAAATATTTTATATTTGTCGCTCCTCGTAAAAGAAGTAGAGCCCTCTTAATGGTAGTATAAACACAGCATGACGTCACTTGCTTTATAATGCATCATTCCTTCTTTAATAGTAGTAGAATGGCTGGATATCATGCCGCTTTAGTTGTTTAAATTATCATTGTTTATCGGCTATTCAACTGGTGGGCGCGCGGTTTAAGGCGTTGGATGCAAGTTGAAAAATACTTGTTATCCAGGGTTTCGAATCGTACGACCGGTAGTGAATAGTCATATCTCTATGCTGATGAGTCCTGATTGAAAAGGGACGAAACGTATACGTACATAGATTATAAGCAAAAACAACAAATATTTTATATATATATATATATATATATATATATATATATACATGTGTGTGTGTGTGTGTGTGATAAGTATTGTTAGAAGGCGATGGTAATGCGTTGGTTAGGTTACACCGGTGGTACGTGAAATGGTAAACAAAAATGACAATATTGAGAAATCAATAATTTTCAAATAATTTTATTATATTTACCAGTTTTAAGTTCGAACCGTGATGAGTGGGTGGTGTATCTTACTTTTTTAAATTTAAACTTTTGAGAAAATCTCTCATATCAGAAATAAATACATCCACTCATCGGTGTGTGTGTTTTTTGCCAATAGCCTGGGCTGGAAATTACGGTTTGGTTGGGTTCACAGAAACTTTTTTATGGACGTTGAGGTGTGACTAGATTAAGCGGTTTTGTGTAGTTTAATATTGTTAAATGATTTTGTCACTTATTATTATTATTATTATTATTATTATTATTATTATTATTATTATTATTATTATTATTATTATTATTATTATTATTATTATTATTATTATTATTATTATTTGTAGCGTTTAGAAGTGTTCTATTTAATTATTATTGCTGGGGCCATGTGCGTGCTATTTAATGTTGCGTGCGTCCGATAGAGGAGGGGTAACTCGAATGGATTAAGCTGTGCTTGTTGGAGTTATGTCCCTTGAAAGTGTTAACTAATTTGACCAAGTAGAGTAGAGATGTTCCTTAGTATAATTTTTTATTAATACAAACATTATTGACTACATATTGCATAGATATTTCGGTTGTACTTTTCACAGAGACTCAACCTCTTCAGACCAAAAACAGAGAAGTGAGATGAATTTGGAAAACTTTTCCTTTAAGTAAATTAAAAAAAATTTTAGGGATGAGATATATTTATAATTTATTATCGGGTTACATTCTTTACTTGTTAACTCGTTCAATTAGTTTCTATCTTTGTTATCATTTTTATTACTTGCCTTCTATTTCTTTCCCTTTTCTATTTGTTATTAGCAACTTAACTTGGGTTCCATTCTTTTCTATTTAACACTTCAAAGTTTTAATCTATTTACGTACATATTCAAGCATAACTATCTGATCTCAATATAAAATACACACGTGCGCACAAATTAATAGATACACAAGAACACACACATATATATATATATATATATATATATATATATATATATATATATATATATATACATATATAAAAGATAACAAACACAAATATATACGCAAATATCCATACATTGATATACTCATATATACACAAGTACATATATTTAGTCTTTATATAAAATAGACACGTGCGCACAAAGTAATATATACACAAGTACATACATACACAAACATATATATATATATATGTATATATATATATATATATAGAGAGAGAGAGAGAGAGAGAGAGAAAAAATAACAAACACAAATCAAGCATAAATACAAACTAAACAAATGGACTAACACCATGGATACTATAAATTGTTTTTCAGAGATTAACGGTAAGAGTAGCTGCACCTTCATCAAATTCGACATCATGGAATATTACCCATCAATTACTAAAATACTTTTCGAAAATGTGATGGAGTTTGCAAGGAATTCCACAGATATCTCGGAAAAAGATATCAATATTATACAAAGCTGCCGTACAGCAGTTCTCGTTAGCGACGGTGGCAATGGACTAAAACAGAGAAAACGGATATTTCGATGTTTCTATGGGCTCACTAGACTGTGCAGAAGCATCTAATCTAGGAGGCCAATATATATTATGAAATATTACCATGAATAACAACATACATATAGAAGATATAGGTTTATATAGAGATGAAGGTCTAATGGTAGTCAGAGAATCTATTAGTGCGAAATGCGACAAGATCAGAAAAGTAATTCATAAAAAAATGAATAAACTATGACTTAAGGTTGAAATTACCGGCAATGTCAAACAAGTTAACTTCCTTGATGTTACATTTAACCTAACTGATAACAAATATAAACCCTTCATGAAATAAATGTCCAGCCTCATATACGTACATCTGCACATACATACATCCGCAATCAAACCACCAGGTAGATAGATGAATATATAGATAGAATATAATTAATAGATAGATATATAGATAGATAGATAAATTGATAGATAGATAGATTGATAGATAGATAGATAGATAGATAGATAGATAGATAGACAGATACATTGGTAAGTAGGTAAGTAAGTAGATAGGTAGATGGATGGATAAACAAATGGGTAGATAAATTAATAGATGGATGGATAGATTGATAGATATATAAATAGATAGATAAATAGATGAATGGATAGACAGATGGATAGAAAGACACACACACACATACTCGCGTGCCTGCATCAATTTTTGCATGTATATATGTACATACATACACACACGCACGCCTGCCACCTATCCTTTCTATGTATGTAAATGCGCACATGCACATGAATGTGCGTGCATATGGGTTCCCGGCCATACATGTACGCAGCTTCATTCTTATATGCATGTAGATGTGTGTGATCCGCATGTTGTTTGATTAGTGTTATGATTTGTTTAATGTTGGTTTGAATTTAAATATGAAGTTTTTTTCTTGTGTTAGAAGGTATGAGTAATTTTGGGTTTGGAAGATGGGTATTTTTTGTTATTTTCCTCTGCTGCACGAGACAAACAATTATCTGTTTTCTTGGATTTCTATGTAGCTTTTATGTAAAGCAACTCTATTATTAAGTTTTTTGGTGGCGCCTATATATGGAGTCGTTGCATTTTATGCACTCTAGTTCATAAATAATATTTTTAGAGGTACAGTTTAAATCTCTTTTTATTGTGAATGTTTGTGTTGGGTTTTTGAATGTGTATGAGTTCCTCTATGATTATGTCACAAACCCCACATCTTTCCTTGTTGCATTTTGTGACCCCTTGTGTTATGTGTTGGTTGGGTATGGATGAAGTTAAAATTTGCTTGAGGTTTTTGGTTGGCGTTTGCTTTTTATTATTTCCGTGTTTTTAATATTTTGTTTAGTTTGTTGCTTTCGTTGAGAAGGATTAGGTTTCTTGTTATTTCTGGGAACAGTTCTGGATTCTTTTATTGTGTAGAGACGTACGCTAATATATATTCTTTGTTTCGTTTTTGGGCGATTCGTAATTGTCCCAATGCTATGTTTTCTGCTAGTTCTATACATTTGTGTATTGTTTGTAGGGTGGATCCTCTTTTTGTTAAGGTGTATCTAGTTTCTACCAGGCGTACAATCCGGAGGTTTTTTCAACTGACTATAGTACAGGTTCTACGTAGTAGGGAATACGGTATAGATTTTAGGCAGCTTTCAGGGTGATGACTTTAAAATGGATATATTTGTGGGTGTCTGTGGGTTTGTGGTAGATGTCTGTGATAATCTTATTGTTTTTGATTTTAACTAGTATATCTAGGAAGGATAGTTATGTGTGACTATGTTTTAGGATAAATTTTATTTTGTGGTGTAGGTTTTGTAGTATATGGTGTAATGTATTGATGTTCCCTCCTATGCGGGTTGCCAAAGGTTAAAGAAATCATCTAGGTATCTTTTCCAAGATTCTATAAAAAGGGTTTGAATATTTGTTCATATATTTGTTTCATATTTTCATATACATTTTTTCTCTCGTGGGAACTGTATTAATGTTGCACTACGCTCTACTCTCTCTAATCGCCTATATATATATATATATATATATATATATATATATATATATATATATATATATATAGGTGATTATGTTGGTATATTCACATAAAAAGATGAATTCAACGTGCATTAAAACCAAACGTTTCATCAACATTTAAATTATACCCTTGACCTTGCGTGAAACTCGTCCGACAATATCGACTCGATGTATTTTGTTGGTCGTTCATCAATTCTTTTTAATATAATTTCCACATCTCTGTTGTGTATTCATCTCATTGTCTAATATTAACGCTGACATCTAAACGTCGTTAGATGATTAAGGCTGCTTATTAGTATCAATTTCAACAATGAAAGCAACCCCCCAAAAAGCCATCGTCCACACTGCACACTTCAACAGACACCACCGCCGCTATCATCATTTGAGAAGCAGTGCAGAACGCCCACAACACTCAATTACGACTCTAATCAACTCCACGAAAATTACAGGTTGCCTTCATGTAGTAACAAATCACGAGTCAATGTTAGCCAGTGACATATTTTCCCTTCCCAAAATCGGAAAATCTGACAAACGGCCAGGGTTTTAGTGAATACGCTAGAACTTGTTAAGTGAATGGCAAACTAGCCTGGGTTATGTTTTGCATAACTATTTGGTCACCGCCTACCAAGGCCAGGAGCAACTCAAGTGTAAGGTTAATGAGATAGAACGATTGTCAGCCGAAATTGATCAATGCGATTAACTAAGTTTGATTATTTATGCGAAGTTTCCTGACAAGTACTTCTTGCCATCAGATTTAAAGACGACTAGGTTGTAGTGTGTATAGAAGCAGTCCCGCGGTAATTTTATTCACAGACGGGCATGTTTAACATCATCAATTGGGTAAACTAGTACTACTCATATTTAGCTAAATTATGTATTTGTAATAGTAATTCAAATATTGGAACGATTGTAGCCATTTTTTCTAAATAAAATTGTAGAGTTTATAATCCAAAAATGTTGAATTAATTTTAGTAACACGATTTTAAAAAGTATTTTTATGTTTTAAGAGGGATAATTATTCATTTTAAGAAGTTATTAGTAGTACTATGCAAGGTTTAAATTACAATTTTTAATAATTAAAAAAAGTTCCAAGTATTGGTAGTGTTTCATATACTCTAATAAAAACAAAGTCCAAGAGAAGTTACTCTATTTGAAACTAAAATAATAAAAAAACGAGATCGATATTTTAGTTGTAATTTCAAATAAGTTAAATAAGTTATTTGACAGGAAAGTTCCATATAAGCTGAGATAATTACAATCAATGTATTACATATTATTTAAATAGGAAAGCAAACAAATTCTAAAACTGTCTTGAAAAAAAATTGAACAAATATTCACTAACGATATAAATAAAGAACTGAAAGAAATAATGAATAATAAAAATGTATATTAAAAGTGAAACGGTGGAATATTAGAAATGAAAATCTGTGTATAGAAAGGTAAATAAACAATTATAATATATACGTGTATTAAAATAAACAATATTGTGAGAGCTGTAATAAAGTAATCAATTTTCTTTGTTAACATATTTGACCCCAAACAATGCATGCCGCCACTGTAGATATAAGGGGTTACTGAGAATTAGGGTTTAGGTTTTGGGTGTCATCCTAAGTTGGGAGCGGTGTAGCAAGATGTCTGTTTATATTAGTTTTAAACCTCTGCATGTCGGTACAGTCGGAGAAACAGGCAGCATGGAGGGAGTTCCAGAGGCCGGCAGCACGAGGAAAAACGCTATTGGAGTAGAAGGCTCTCCGGCATCTGGGAACCTCCACAGTTAACCGATAGGATTCAGCTGATTGTTGAGTTTGACTAGTCTATTTACGTCGAGGGGGCACCAGAGTAGCACAATCCATTGAAGTATTTGTAAAACAAGCACATGGATGCTACATTGAGGCGATGAGACAGTGGCTAGAGCTTGGTTGATAGTGAGGGACCTATTAGGTTGGCGACTCTTTTTTAGACCTTGTCTAAGAGGGACAGACTAGTGGATCATGTACCAGCATGATGTGGCAAAAGTACTCCATGCATGGGCGGATGATGGCTTTGTAGAGATACAGGATAATGTCAGGTATTTACAAGCACGGTAGAGGGAGCCCACTAGCTTTGCTGCAGCCTTGGCAATGTTTTCAATGTTTTGTTCCACATCATGTTACCTGTTAAGATTAGGTCGAGGAGTTTGAATGTTGAACGCTCAGGTAAGGTGTTATTTGCCATGACAATCGGTGATTAAAGTGGTTTCTTGTAGTTATTGAATAAAAAGAGCTTTGTCTTTGCTGGATTTAAATGTTACCAATCATTTATGACCTCAATCGACTCCAGCCTGGAGGTTATTTTCTAAGGATTCAGCCATTGCCTCAGATATGATCGCGTCCGTTTTTCCCCACATGACGAGAGTAAAACATGGTGTCGTCAGAAAATATACCTATCTCAGACTCAATGTCATGATAGAGATTGTTTATGAAAATCAGGAATAATAAAGGTCCAAGGATAGATCCATGGTAGACACAAGCATCTATGTCATGTTGTTTAGATGAACGGCCATCGAAGACAACCTGGATCTTTCTTTTGGTTAGGAAGGATCTAATTATATTAAGTAGTTGGCCAGTAATACCATATGAGCGTATTTTTAGGAGAAGCCCTTTATGCCATACCTTGTCACTGGCCTTGGATATATCAAGCGCTACTGCCCTAGCATACCCTGCCTTGTCCAGTGTATGATATATGCGTTCAGAGATGAAAGTTAGTATGTCCGCAGTAGATCGTGTTTGTCTAAATCCATACTGGCGGTCAGAAAGAAGTTTAGCATTAACTAAGTGCCGTACTATCGCTAGATTTAGTAAGGATTCAAAGATTTTAGTTTGTTGTAGAGTTTGGAGAGCACAAGGGCCAATTTAGCAGAGCATTTCTTTATTACTATTACAGGTATAAGATCAGGCCAACAAGCTTTGAAGGTGTCAAGGTCTTTTATGATGTCTCTGACTTGGGAATGGGTGTTGGCCAGGTTGTTAAGGGTGGCTTCGGTCCGCAATGGGAATTCAGGGAGGTGTGTTTTTTAGTCTAAAGTAGTGTTTGTTGCGAAACGTAAGGCAAGTTGTTCATCCTTATCAGTTGTTGTGCAAACCACATCATTGTGGTTTGATAGTGGGTGAATCGTTGATTGTCCATTTTTCAGCACACTATTGTAGATTTTCCAGAAATTGCGAGTGCCTGAATGCATTTTTTTGCTTATCTTTGTATACCTACGCTTTACTTCACTTATCACGGCCTTACAATTCTTTTCTTGACGAAATAAAACTTTCCGATTTAACTTTCACATTATCTATAAATGCTTGAATTTGTGTATCCATTAGTGTATTTCTGCAATCTGTTGCTCTTGATATCATTTCTATAACAAATTCAAATAAAATGACAGAAATTGTGCATCCTGCAGCAATTCCCACTTGTCTGCCAATTTATTTAAAACTGCCGATTGTAAATCTCATTTTAGAATTGGTCTTAATATTTCATTATCATCATTTGAACTGCTTTAGGATTCGAAAAGAAATGCATAGCTTTCTGCATTATCATGTGTAGTACTGAACCGTATGCATTGGCAGATCTACCCATACCATAACCTTTGTTGCATTCTGTATATTTTCTCATATTGCATAAGCATGTTCAATGCACCCTGGGATCCCAGCCTTTTACTGTTTCATTCATAAATCCGTTTTTCTGCACATAGGTAATTACCGATTGGCTACGATACCAAACATTATCTTGCCATCAACATTCAGCAATGATATCGGACGGAATTCTCTCAGTTCTTTCTGATCTTTCTTCTTTCTGCAGATGGACGCCTTTTTCAATACACCAACGATCCGTTATATCTTAACTTCGCCACATGTCTCTTAACAATAGAAAAGACTTGCAAGTGGAGTCGCAGACAATATTTGTATACTGTGTAGCTAACCTCATCATCCAGGGGAACTCTTTGCTCTATCTTTCTTCGGTGTAATTTCCTTTCTTTCTCTCATTTAATCTCGTAACCTTCTCTTAATATCTTCATATAGCTGTTTTAATCCATCTTGCACTTCTACTACTCCACGTAATCATCTTGTCTGCAGATTATTATTCTCCCTCGCAGATCGGCATTTTTTCGTTGTCATCTAGATTGTTATTGGATTCTAATATCTTTCTATTCGTTCTTCTTTTCCAACCCAAATCTGTTTTTCTTTCTCGTAGATCGTCTCTTCCAAGATTTCCAATTTCTCTTCTGTACTTCCTGTATATCAAGATACTATCTTAACTACCTCGCTATCAAATTCTTCATTAGTAGTAGTATCATTGGCTTTTAGACACTTAATCTTGGACTTGTTACTATTATATTCTTTGGCTGGCTTAATTTCCTCAACGGTAGGGTGTTCTTCACTGTGGTTTACTTCATGGGGATATTTGCTACACGTTTAATAGTCCATCAACCCATGTCGTTGAGTACCTCGTGTATTCGTAGTCCGTGAGAAGTATCTAAATCCATTCCACAGCAAATAAATTTATATGGTTTATTTTCTTTGTTCTTTTTTTCGTACCGAGTTCATTTTCTATTTTATCGTATTTTGTTGATCTGTTATTTTCCCTCCGCTTCTGCAAATCTTGACGACTTTTTTCATTATCTTGGCTTGTTGCGATTAATTTTACTTAATCATGGGCTGCAACCCCGTTTGATCTATTGGCTCCTGTCGCACGTGTAAAGCGTCTTTCCGCTTTTCCATAGCACAGTCACTCAAGTCAACAATCTTTCTGGGTGGTAAACAGGTATTTCCTTGAAGTCATAATAAGGATGTGAATTAAATGATCTTTTTGTGCTTCGCAGCTGACAGCTACGCTACCGGATCCAGCCTTAAACCATCATCAGGAGAAAACACTTCGAAGTTTCGCCTCCTATTCCTTAACTGCTTTTCTGAAGTGGCGGGGCACTTCTGCCAGGAGATGGTTATGTAGCACTGGTGTCATCTTGCTATGAATGTCATCAAGCCAGATACACCTTTCAGCCATTATCCACATCAACAACTGATTTTGATTGCATATGAGTGATGTATGATCTGTTCAGTTGTTAATGGGCATATCTTCATAGGTACTATCTTCTTCTGTACTTTTAGGACAGTGGTATCGTTTTCTGTTGTTTCTTCTCCGTTTATGAGGAAGATCATCCCAGTGTTCTGTTGTAATAATGCTATCCTACCAGACATTACCTCCTCTTTTGATGATCAGTGTATGTAGTTCGTTCATCATCAGCCTAGTAAAATTATGTGGCCGGGGGGGAGTATATTGTACTAGTATATACATGAAAATGATTTATTTTAAATACGAACTAGTCTTCTTGGAATATAACAACGAGATCCCTATCCAGCGCACCTCACCCGTTTTTCTAGCGATTGTCTTATCTCGGTCATAAAAAGCACTTATAAACATGGTGGTCAAAACTTTTGAGCTCCGATCGGTAAATATTAGTGCTTTAAAAGTTTTCCTTAAAATAATGAATGAATATAAACATATTTGTGTACATTTTATGCTCTAAATTTACCAGTCTTTATACTTATTATAGAAGGGAAATCTATATTCAATTTTTGAGGGGTTGGGGGCACAGCAAATATATTTATCCCACTAGCCTGGCTTATATAATTTAAGTATATATATATATATATATATATATATATATATATATATATATATATATATATATATATATATATTGCTATAGATGTTTATCTCAATTTTTAAGTTATAAATACAATAAACTAAAGTTGACATGAAAAGAAAATGGAACCTTAGGAAGATGTCAATGATTCCAGTACTCATAGGATCTACAGGGCTACTGAAAAAGAACTCAAAAACACTCACCAAATATACTCAATGAACAAAGTGCAAGAGTGGTCTAAGTAAAGTTGATATGCTTTCTTTTCCTCACATATATGTATTTATTGGAATTAAACTGGCTTTCTAACCATAGCCCGATCATATTTGTCAAATAGAACACCTAACCTAAATCATATAGTTGAACCTTTCTCATGGGGCCAATCCTACAACGAAAATACCCGAATTACATGGAATAGGACGATCTAAATCGCTGGTAACTACATGGTTGCCAATCTAATTTGGACTTTCGAATTTTCATTCCATTTCTTTCATTTTTGCTCTATTTTACCTTAAATTAAACATCGCTCGACAATTTGACCGCAGGATCAGAAAGCGTTTCCAATAAACAGATCAAATCTTGAACAAGATCAACGACGTTCACGTAAACTAATCTGCGTTCACCAAAATCGCTCAGACCAAAATCAGCGCATGTCAACTTGCCCCTCGATGTGCGATGGATTGCACCCACTTCTCACACGTGGAATGAAATAGAAAATAGAATTTTGCAATAATATGAAAAGGTTTGTTTCATATCCCTTATGGCGGGGAATTTAATTATTTGACAGTGAGCCTCTGTTTGTCCAGTATATATATATATATATATATATATATATATATATATATATATATATATATATATATATTTGAAAAAATGTATATTTTATGAATCCAAATTTTCGGTTTAACAAACCTTAGTCATGGCAGACAGTATATATATATTACTTCAATTCACCCAAAAATGCATATTGTAACTGAGACGAAAAGGGCTACTGCGAATTAGGGGCCAAATTTATAGGGGACCTCCTACGTAAGGAGTATCGCAGCGAGATATTTGTTCACATTACATTTAAATTTCTGCATGTCAATGCAGTCAGAGAACAGGGAGTATTAAGCGGAATCAAATGTCTAGCAGTTCTAAGAAAGAAGCTATTATAGTAAAAAGCCTTCCGGTATCTGGGAAATTCCACAGTGAATTGATGAAATTTGGCTGATTTTAGGAATAATCGGGGGTATTTAAGTCGTGGGCTCCACCGAACAGCAAGTTCGTCGGAACACATTTCTATTGTAGTACTTGTCAAACAAACACAGCGATGCAACATCGCGGTATGGAACATTCGATTATACACCTCGATTTACCGCTCATTTGGCAGAAATTGGTACTCATTTTACATTAAATTTATATGAAAAAGTAATTCCCACCTTAAAATATGAACTTTTTTTAAATTTCTTTTTTTGCGGATATGTTTTAAGGCTGCTTACATGTAATGAACAAAAACAACTCTTAATTGTCAATTTTTGAGGATGTAAACTTCGTTGGGTTTATAGTAAAGACTTACCATAAAACACTCGAATAACATCGGAGAGAATCGTCAATCCTCGGCGTTGCCGTTGGCTAACACCATGAAGAAAAAGAAAAAAAAAATATATATATATATATACTGTCTGCCATGACTGAGGTTTGTCAAATCGAACATTCGGATTCATAAATTATTTTTTCAAAATGATTAATAAATTGCATTCATTGATATGAAATCACGCGCTTGTTTACTGGTTTCTCAAATTTTCCAATATATCTCATTTAACAACGCTTTCAATGCTGTAGTGACACTCATATTATTCTAACACATGCTTACCAGCGCTTCAAGTGATTTCAACGGACATATATAAAAACAAACACTCCAATAACATCGGAGGGAATCGTGAAACGATCGACGTTGCCGTTGACTAACACCATGAAGAAAAAAGAGGAAAAAAATATATATACTGTTTGTCATGACAAAGGTTTGTTAAACTGATAATTCGGATTTACAAAATATAAAAAAAAATGATTAATAAATGTAATTTATTGATATAAATTCACGCGTCTGTTGACTGGTTTCTCAAATGTTCAAATATATCTCTTAACGACGCTTTCAATGCTGTAGTGACACTTATACTATATATATATATATATATATATATATATATATATATATACATAGTCTAAAGAAGCTTTGAGTCATTTTAACAAAAACAAAAGTAAAATGCAGTTTAAATTCTCAGATAAACTAACTAAATCCAAGATATTGCAGACTTAACATTCGTTGGGAAATTCATAAATAAATAAAAAATAATAAGTAAACAAAATAAAAAGGGGGTTAAGTATCTAACAGTAAAACAAAAACAGGAGACCTTATGCGTCTAATATTAACACAGGGATCATCAGCTGTTTACCATGTAACTGTTTCGGAGATTTAAAAACAGGACAGTTATAATATTCATGGCTCTCCAATGGTACTGATTAAACTACCATTTCCCCAATAATCAAGTGTCGAAATAATTCAGCTTACAATTTTACTAATATATACATAAATAAATAATAATAATAATAATAATAATAATAATAATAATAAAATAATAATAATAATAATATATATATATATATATATATATATATATATATATATATATATATATATATATATATATAATAGAGTTAACGATAAGTGATGGATCGTTAAAGTGATCTATCGTGATAAAGTAAAGCTCAATACGTTGAGTAGAGCAATCAATTTAAAGTAGGAAAGATGAAGATAAAAAATTGAATAAAATTACATAAAACTAATACAAATTTACAATATTACTCCACGGACGTTTACTTGTAATTCTACGGAATTATACACAAAACGGAGACACAAATCCCTACGGACCAAGTGAGATATTTTTGAGACCCCTGCCTTTTATTTGAAACCCTACCAATTC
The DNA here is from genome assembly GCA_963556195.1 of Sepiola atlantica. NCBI lineage: Eukaryota > Metazoa > Mollusca > Cephalopoda > Sepiida > Sepiolidae > Sepiola > Sepiola atlantica. Next base: position 21,862,417 of record OY744515.1, on the reverse strand, counting down.
TTTAAATAACTTTCTCCAAATCTACAAACATTTCTCCAAATCTACAACCTTTTGCTATTTTGCTATCGGCACCATAGCGTCCCCTTTTGTCTTCGATAATGGCTACTCAATACTGCTACCATTCTCCCTCCTGACAATTTATTTCTTCATCCCCAACCTCTCCTGTTATTTCTTCTTCAATTTTCAAAGTGAAATGGAACAGGTAATATTTATTTATTATAAATATCACATTACCGAATTTTATCCTCTCACGAGAAGAGTTTTATCTTTGAATAATCATGGTTCAAGGATTAGTGTAACTCCTTGCATCTGAACTTTCGATGTAATAAAATTTGTATTAATTTTATGTAATTTTATGTAATTTTTCATCTTCATATTTCCTTCTTCATATATATATATATATATATATATATATATATATATATATATATATATATATATATATATATATATATTATATATACAATCCTCTACTATATAATAAAAAGCATTGTGTATTTATTTCTATATAAATAAATATATGTACGTCCTTCCCGGCACTAAAAATTAACGAGTTAAACACGGGCTTTTTTACCCCCTGAAGAAACCATTTGAAGTCGTAAAGAGAAGCTAGAATGTAACTAGCAAGTCAGACATCTACGCCGACTAAAATTAATTCGGAAATAAATCTTTCACTTTATAATAAACAGTCAACGGTGGGTGTTTTTTTCTTAAAGTCATTAAAAATTTAGATAATTTATATATGAAAAACAAATTAAATTATTGAAATATATGTATATATATATATATATATATATATATATATATATATATATATATATATATATATATATAAACATTTGGCGACACATTTGGCGACACATCAAGACATGTTTCAATCGCAGCTTTGAAAAGCTCTATTTATTCAGTCCTGAAAAAAATTAGTGTCTGGTGTTTATGTTTTCATATTTAAGAGCAGACAATAACTAACACCCGAGATTCACATAACTGCATTCAAATTATTATTTTTGAATATAGAAACCGTAAAATAATCAGACATCAGCCATTAGCTGTTGATATTAGGGCATATTGTTGAAATGCGAGAAAGGTATATATTTTTTAATTTGGCATATTATTTGTTTAGTCTGGTAAAATGCCTTCGTTAAATAGAAACACATAATGTATTCATCATATATATATATATATATATATATATATATATATATATATATATATATATATATATGTATACGTATGTATGTATATATATATATATATATATATATATATATATGTATACGTATGTATATATATATATATATATATATATATATATATATATATATATATATATATATTACTTTAATTCACCCTAAAAAGACATATTCTCATTGAGACGAAAAGGGCTACTGTAAATTATGGGCCAAATTTATAGGGGACCTTCTACGTAAGGAGTATCGCAACGAGATATTTTTTCACATTACATTTAAATTTCTGCATGTCAATGCAGTCAGAGAACAGGGAGCTATAAATACACGTTTACAGTCTAACCAGGAAACAATACACGTGCCTTGAACATCTAATACGCTGTAAATCTGTCATCGGCAAAGGCAGTAAATAGAGCTCCCTTAATTCGTGCTGCATCGGATTTTTATTCTTGATTTAGTTGCTGGTAAACTGCGAATGCTCCCCCAGTTAGCAGAAGTAGCATAACATTTTCAAGCCGCTTCACTCCCGATAAGTCACACACTGATTCCACATTCTCAATCCATTCAACAACTGCTCCAGTCCTATCAAACTCAGGAATTATCTTTAAGTCAAAACGGCTGTCCATTTTAAGCTGAGATAGCTTGTTAATTAACTGTGCCAGAAAAATACAAGAATTAAACATTTTTTTGACTGTAATTCAACTTCACACCGATTTTTGTGCAACCCACTTTCACTCTGCCTTTCTCTCTAAAATCCAAAACGCTCCTCTCTGCTTCCCAGCTGTCCTCTTCATTTATATCAGCTGATCTCCACGTATGCAAATCAGACACCACCTTTTGCACTTATGAAGACAAGCCCTTATTTAGCCTGCAGGCACGACAGGCGAAGCACCTCATTTTTTTCCTGCCGGTGAGTGTTCCTCTTTATTGCCACTCTATCAAAGCTGAAATGTTAAAATTCACAAGTGAATCAATCGCACTCTTGCTTTTACTTTGGTTTTGGTTAACAACAGCCAAACAATAGACTGTAAAAAAAATTAGTGTCCAGATTTTTATTCTGCGTTTTTTTTTAAATTTTGGTTTACTTTATGGTATTTCTTTTTTTCTTTCTTTTGTTCAAATAAGTAAACAAAACTATATTTATTCTTGCGTATTTTCTTCTCTTTCTTTTTATTTCTTTTCTCTTTGTTTTTTTTCTTACTTTCTTTCCCATTTTCTTAGTCTGGCCTTATTCTTTTTATTTGTTCTTGTACAAGTTCGAGAATGATGATGTAAAAACGCAACAAAAACTTAAGTTTTACAAACACAAGTACGTTGCTGTTCTCTCTCTTCTTATGTACGCTTTCTCCTCTCTCCTCCCCATCTCTCTCTCTCTCTCTTTCGAAGGCTCGATGATCGTCTCTCGCCCGTTTTGAATATTCGTGTCCGATGCATATCTACCCATGTCTTGATGATTATCTCGCTGAAATAGTTTTGGTCACCATAGCACAAAATCGCATATATATTGGAGTGTTGCTTATCCTCGCCGTGGGTATCCGTAATTCGTTTTGTTGTCCGATGTATCTCGGTCTTCTGAATGATAATGTGGAAACGCTGGCTAGTATTCGAAGTTTCTCTAAATATAAAACAAATGACACAGATTGAGTGGGGTTTTTTACGGAAGAGAGACAACAAGGGAATTATTCGGATCGGATATATTATCAACCATTTTGGGCTATACTTCGCGCTGGCTGCTGCTACTGAAGAACCCCTCGCTTCGCACGTCTTTCTTTCTTGGTGGTCACGAACAAAAGATCGAAACAACTTCTAACGGACGTGACGTCACTTTCGATTTCCGCTACTACTCCTACCACTTTTAAGGGTGTTCTCCTACTCTCTGCGCCCCTGATATCAAACATTTAGAATTTACGTATATCACAGACAACTAATCGCCTTCGAGATTCGGAGAAATATTAAATGTTTAATATATTGTTTGGAGGTTTTTTAGCTGGTTCTGACGGGGAACTTGACTACGTGCTAGGAACCGTTTACAAAAGAGTTATTCTTTTTCCTACATTCGTTGCTGAATTGTACAATAGTTGATTCAAATGCCATACACTTCAGTTTTTAGATAACATATTTTTTACCTCGTAACTGTTCTTTTTAGTGTTACATTAACGTTCAGTAAATAGAAGAAAATTGAAACAACACTTAAAAGATGAAATAGAAAAAACAAACCGAAAGATTTCTCCAATTAGTATCACTGGATTTATTTAGAAACAATTACCAATTTGAATGATAGTTCTTGTCGCTTCGCATAAAACGACTAATTTCTAGGAAAATATTAGAATATATATTCGTAACCTGAATAAGTTATTATGAATAAAACAAATCGGAAGAAGTGCAAACAAGATTATTTAGTTTTTTGCGCTGCAAAACAGATGAGAAGAGAACTAGATACATGAATAAGCATTCCTAGAATCAAAAGGCTTGAAAAACATTGGCTGATCACGTATACTGCACAAGGTCTGGTCACAAAAACAGTAAAATACGAAACATAAACCGGCTATTAATATATATATATGTATATATATGTATATATATATATATATATATATATATATATATATATATATATATATATATCACTTTCGATGTAATAAAATTTGTATTAATTTATTTAACTTTATGTAATTGCGTACAATTTTTTATCTTCATCTTTCTTTCTTTAAAATTGATTGCTCTACTCAACGTATTGAGCTTTATTTTATCGAGATAGATCACTCTACGATATTTCGCTTATCGTTAATTCTATTATCATTATATATATATATATATATATATATATATATATATATATATATATATATATATATGTGTGTGTGAATTTTATACGTGCATAAAAGTAATCCATGGACACGTGTTTCTGGCTCACAGCTGTCATCAGCATGGCGAACTTAGACAAGGATGGAACCTTTGATATTGATGTCTATAGTCCAGCGGCTTACCAATGGACTACGACACCCCGCCTTTGAAACAAAGAATATTGAAAAAACTATAAATACAGCATATAAAGAGAGTGGTTGAACGTCTGTCTGACTGCCAGTATTAGACATGGATAGTTCCAATACTGAGAGGTATCTGCTCCCGGTATTTGTAGTAAAGCGAAGTTCATGTAGATCGTAAGGTAGGTACTATAACAACCCCCCCCTAAACATTCATTTCGCAAGTATCTCAGTATCGTCTCATCTTTGGATTTATAACGATAAAATCCGAATATATGCGATTCGTTTTTGATTGTCACTTTTCTGGAGCTGCTTGGAGTATCTGTATGTCGAAAGTATCGTACATGGTATCCATAACTTCTTCTCCCTAAGCAGTACTGTCGTTGTCATCCGACACTCGTTTCCTAATTTTATTTGAATGTCACTTATAGGAAAACTGAGGCCCTTGGATTATGTAAACCATATTTACAGTTCTTCTGTTCTATCTTACTAAGTTCACAGAAAGATGTATTTTTAAACATTTTGAAAAATACTTTTACTCCTAGGATGTAACGTTTTGTTGATACAATAAAAATGTGTTCTTGTTTTGTTTGTTCTGGCAGCAATTTGTCAGAAACGGATCTTATCTTACATGCAAACATAATAATGAGATAATGAGGATGGTGTGTTAACATTTTGCGTGATCATGTATACCTATAAGAACTGCGACAGGGACTGTTCAATGGGAGTGTCGCTAGCTTTTCTCGGGGCTCTTTTTAATGTTCCCACAAAACGCCCTGCCTAGCCGTTCGACCTAGGTGGGAACGGAAATCTCACAGTAATCTTTAAAGTCGGTGGACGTAAATTGAGTTCCGTTGTCACTGACTAAACAATCCACAGCACTAAAACTGGCGAACAATTAGTGGAGAGGTTTATTAGTACCTCCGTGGTGAGCTTTTACATTGGAATACTTCGGCCAATTTTGATTAAATTATCTACTATAATTAGATAGTAAAAACCCTCTTAAGGGCACGCAAAGTCCAAGTCTATCCTTGACCAAGGTCTGCCAATTTTTTGCAAGAGCGTGAAAATAGTCTCTCATTTTGGTTTGAATTAGGCTATATTCTGTAATGTTAAATTTTGCTAACTTTCCAACTTGTCTCAACTCTATGTCATATTTCTGCGTCTTTGGCTGATACAAATCATTGTACAAATATTAGGCATTTAATGTTATCCGCGCAAATTTCAGCTAATTTGAAATCGTCACAGTGTTTATTGACGATTTACTCGAAAGTCGAGTAGTCTTCGCTGTCTTTTCTGATTAAGTGCATGCATTTTTGTGAAACAGGAAAGTTTTAGGTCTAAATAATTCTATTAAAAGTTTAACACCTTCAGAAAAAGGTAAGCCGCTGGTTTGTCGGGATAAAACATCGTCCATTAATGTGGTATGTTCGGTGGTCCCTTATTTTCTGAGCAGTAGGCGAACATTTTTAAAGTCTGACCAATTTTCACAATATATTTTGTATAGATCTTCATACCTTCTTAAATATGAAGCGAAGATTTAATCCTCGTCTTGAAAATAAATGACATTGTCAACTGCACTCCATACGGTATTTTGAGAAAAAGAATTTTCGATCTCGGTATTTTGACACCTTCTCAAAATTGATTGTAGTAATAAGTCTTCAAACTTTTTCTGTCTTTCTTCAATTTTTTGACCTTGTTCCTTTGTTTTTTGTAGTCTTTCGTCTTTTCTTGTTGTCTTTCTTCGTTTTTTAGTTGTTGTATGTAATCTTTCTTCGTTTTTTTAGTTGTTGTTGCATTTGGTATTTAACGAGTTCTACCATAATTTATTTGAAATTATGTGTCTTGATAGAATCCGGTTTCTGGGATTTGTTTTCCTTTATATTACACTGCTAATGTAATATTAGTTGCGAAAAAAGAGAAAGTAAAAGTATAAAACCTTTTTGTCGACAAAATACATACTTTATTCAGTAAGTGTTTCACGTAACAGTTGTTTTACGGTTAGCAATTTAAACAGCAGTAAAATTAAAGTTTATAATTTCGGCGATGGAAATTTTTTATTTCTTTTGGAGAGAAAAATAAATGTATTTCTTTTGTTGTTAAAAATGCACACAGTGCCAGAATAGAAATAATGAAATCACTGACTTACTTTTTTATTTGGGGAAATAAGTTGGTTTCTTTCGTAAGACAAAAGAAAAGAGGGAAAATACTTTAGCTAAAGAAAAATCCATCTTGAGACATTTTTCTTGGCTCGCCGATAAAGCCTGTTTTTAAAACTTTGGAGGTTGTCGTGTAATTCCACCGTTGGTTTTTCCACGTTCCTCATTTTAAAGGTTCTCAAATAAAAGCCCCTTAATGTTCCTCGTCGCTGTTGTGGATCTGTAATGGGTCTGCAGAGAAAACACGAACTCGGGATAAAGTGAAACAAAGGTCTATTGAAGAACGTATTAATGCAGCATATAAAGATTGCAGTTTAACGTCTGTCTGACCTTCAGTATAAGATTAGGGTAGTTCCAACACCGAGAGGCATGTGCTTTTAGTATTTATAGTGAAGCGGAAGAGTTCATCTAGTCAGTAAGGTAGGTATCGTAACATACATATACGCATACAAATAAAAAAAATATCCAAAATACTTCTATACGCATACTAATTTAATAAACGAATAATTTCTATAACAATATGCATGCTACATAAAAGATGAACTAAAAAAAACAAATAAAGGAAATAGTAGCTACATTATGCATAGACAATGGAATAAAACACTTGACAAAAACATTGATTCCACTGAAAGATCATAAACCAAACTTACATAAAAACTCACTTGCAAGCTTATCCTAACAAAAAATAAGCAAATTAGCAAATATTAGAGAACCATATATTGAACTAGTGAAAAAATACGAAAGCTAAATAATGGTTTAGCATTATTAACAATAAAACATAACTAATCTCTCTATCTCTGTAACTGTCTCTCTCTCTCCCTCTCTCTCTCTCTCTCTCTCTCTCTATATATATATATATATATATATATATATATATATATATGTATATATATACATATATTTTCCCATATATATATATATATATATATATATATATACATATATATATATATATACATAAACATATACATATATGTACATATATATATATATATATATATATATATATATATATATATATACATATATATATATATACATAAACATATACATATATGTATATACATATATATATATATATATATATATATATATATATATATATATATATATATATATATATATATATATATAGGATATACGATGCTCGAAGCTTATTATTTATCCTATCGTTTAAATTCTCGACATTTGTAATCGATTTTTGTTTTGATTGTTGATCTACTAAACAACGCCCACACTTTTACTTTCTTATCTGGCAATATCCACTTAAAGATTCTGACATCCTACCCCGGAGTTATCGCCGAGTGCATTGCACTGGAATTAATATGTGTTGTTCACAACGATAGACGATATGACAAAATTAGGAGACGACAATATCGGTTAACACCAAGAATAGGTTACAGTTTTTCAACTGATCGATGTCATTGTGATCATGGCTGTCTAGTAAATATACGTTAATCAAACGATCACATCTGAAATTTATCGGTGACGTCATTCGACGGACTGAGACCACAGACGTTACGTTGACATTATCGTAAACAACTTTTGTCGATGTTTCCTTTGTAACAGAATTACAGAGTAAAGATGGCTGGAGTCGATCAGATAATTTGGTGGGTCTTTTATCCTTTTAATGTCCGTTTCGTCTTAGCTGTTTGCAAAACGACAGAAACCAATCTTCTATTGCAAACCATCCGTTTAATCAATAGACACATACACATACACGCACACATATATATATTTATAGGATGTTTGTAATAAATTTGGTACTTTTTGGAAAGGAAAAAAAAACGTTATAGCCTGTCCAATAATCGATTAATTGTCAACATTCAAAGTGCATTTTATCGCTTGTGTCTATGTATGTAGATAATTTTCTACATTTTACTTTCGATTTATGTTAATATAGTCTCCTTATTTTTCTTATTCCCATATTGAATTTAGACTTAAATTACTCTTTATATAGATAATAATTGTGTATAACCTACATAAATGTATTATTGGTTAATGTTGTCTCTATGTATTTCCTGGTCGCTACTTACTTCTATTCACTTCTATTCTATTCTATTATTTTATTCTCTTGTTTTTTACTTTTATTTATATTCAATAAGCCCTATTTTAACTCCACTGTTTTATTGGACATGTTGGTGTGTTGTAGGTAGTAGTTTTTTCTACCTTTGAATATTCTGTAATAACCTCCTGTAACGAAATCGTTACATTTTTAATAACCTTATCTTTGTTAAATTCAGTTAACACCTTTAAGAGAGCTCTTCTCAACGAATTTAAACTGGTTATTATAATCAAATTTGTTCTGACTTATTAACAATTATATCTTTAAATAGTGTTCTTATACATTCCACATCCCCTATCAATATATATATATACCTCTAGTCTTGGTTTATTAGATCTTATAGAACTAAGTTCGAAACACTTAAAGATTAACCCTTACACTCCCAAGTTCTTTAAACCTGCTTTTAATATTACAACTTTGGGAACCTTGTAATGCTTGTAACTCATCCATATTTCCTTTTTTAAGGAATATTCGTCGTTCATTTATGTCTATTAATGTTTACATTTTGCGTGCTTAAATTTTCATTTCAATTCAAACTTTTAATTTAGATTAAAATGTTTAATTTTTAATATTAATCTAGTCCTACTTTCTTTTAAAATTAATTAGTTTTATATTCTAATAATATTCCTCCCTAATTTTGTCTTGTAGATAAGTATAAATGTGTTGATATTAAATTTTATTTCTTTCAATATTACGATTTTCCTGCTTAATTATCTAGATCATTATATTTAGTCTATTCGATGAATCATCCTATTTTGAAACTGAGTTCGAGGATCTTTTATAATTTGTATATCTTATGATAATATTACCAATATGACAGCCTATGTATGTGTGTATGTCTATGTATGTTTATGTATCTAGAACTATATACTGGTAAGGTTTTATCGTTTAAATAGTTTGTGCATATATATATATATATGCCCGTGTATGTATGTATGTATGTATTATGTATGTATGTAGGTATGTATGTATGTGTATCGCTCTATATATGTATATATAATTGTATATATGTATATATGTATATGTATGTGCGTATGTTTCCTATATATATGTGTATTTGTGTTTATAGTTCTATATATATATATTTCATATAATGAGCTTTTATGGATCTACGTATGTATATATTTTTCTATATACCTTAATCTTTATTTTATTTAGTTTCCGGTTTTATTCCTCCAATTTGATTTTTTACTTTTAATTAATAGTATATATTAATAGTATATATATATATATATATATATATATATATATATATATATATATATATATATATATATCAATGAAAGGATCTCTATGTACTTATCTATGTATGCCACTGTATGTGTATATATGCCCAGATGTCAGTATATGTATCTCTCTCTCTCTCTCTCTCTCTCTCTCTCTCTCTCTCTCTATATATATATATATATATATATATATATATATATATATATATATATATATATATATATATAGGTGTGTGTAAGTGTGTATATATACTTGTGAGGACAAATATCCATGTGTATATATGTATATTCATATTTAATCTATAATCCTGACGATTTTAATCTAAAAAAGTTACTTATTATTGTTTTTAATTGCCGTCTGATTATATTGTATTCTTTTTCTTTGGTGTCCTTTTTTATTTTTTTATAAATGTGCTTTGTTTGTATATATATATATATATATATATATATATATATATATATATATATATATATATATATATATATATATACAAACTGCATTCGAACCCATGCGACCGCCTTAAACCAACACCTCCTGCACTGATGAGGGTGGAAGCCTGAAACGACGTCGACCGTAGGTAAAAAAATATTATCAAGCTAAAACACTCCGTGTTATTCAATAATGTTTGCCTTAATGAATATATGCTGCCTAAATACACACAAACAATATATATATATATAATTTATATATATGTGTAGCTTAGCCTGATGATTCCCTGCGGAAATGAAATATAGACGCCTCTGTGTAGCATGATTGCCATAAATATATATATATATATATATATATATATATATATATATATATATATATATATATATATATATATATATATTACAACTTCTAAGTTGCTCTACTCACATATTGAACACTGTTGAAGTAAATACTTACAATCACTCAGTAACTTGTGCTGGATCCGTTAACCCCATCAGGATATTGACATGGGGGAGGAGGTGTCGCTTCTAGTCCGGAATTTGGCATCGAAGTGTATTATAGATTTTCTGGCTAAGAGGATTAGATTTATTTCAGTCTATGTTAGGTCTGAGATGTTATTCCTGAATCTAATGATTGAATTAAATAGGCGTTACATGTTTTAATATAAACATAGTTGGAATGAATGGATAATATTTCCCATTTATATATATATATATATATATATATATATATATATATATATATATTTAGTTATCAACTGGGTCACTGTATAACAGCTGTTTAATGTAGCTAGCAGTTACTAATTTTTTTCAAGTTGAGATTCTAAACAAGATTTGAAACATTTGAGTATCGTCAGGTCAGTGTACACAAGAATATGTTATCAGAGGCCCTATTTAATTGCCTCCCTAGGAAGGCAGAGTCACACACAATGTCGATTTTATAATGTGAGAGAAATGTGGCTGACAAAAAAGCACAATGGATACGAATAAAAATAAAATTGGCTTAATTCAGAAGAACATTTATCTCACTGAGATCGTAACAGATGCAACACTTTGGTCGCAGCCCTAAGTCGATAACTGTTGAGGATTTCAAAGTGAACCCTTCATTTAGTTAACTTAGAGATGTGGGAAATAAAGCCTAGACGGGTATTTCAGCTAGTCTCAAATTTTGCCTCTAGTCATTCCATAATTCAGGGAATCACGTGTTTTCGATGGGTGCAATTTTGTGTAGCCATAATATAATTATAATAAATGCTCAGTCATTTAGTCAAATATTCATGGCATATCAAAACTAAGAAAGTATCCCCAGGCCAAAATGGCAAAATTACTATAAATAAAATCCAATAGTTATATCATTGGTAAGTTTGGGAAGCGTCGAGGTCGATTAAATGTAATTTTAATGTGTCTTTTAAATGAGTATGTTTAAAAAACTTTAACAAACCAAATTATCCGCCAATTATTTGTCAGCAGATTTCTGAGATTAGGCGTTTCTGGTACTTACATTATATACATAATTCGAACTGATATCCCCATCATGGTTGTGATGTCCCCATCGTCGTTGGTTCCTCTACTCACCGGCGTTATCAGTCGATGTATAGTCGTTATTTAAAGTATTTACATTCTTTTCATGTTTTTATAGCAATCGAAGATGGGGGATGAGACAAATTTGTGCCAATATTTTTCATCATCGGTTTAAAAGTTTCTTCTTTTCTTCCTATCCATGGTCTTCATTTAAAGGATATCTTTGGAGAAATATACATCTATGAAGTAAGAGAAAGGCAACGAATTCGTATGTAGGGTGAGTACAAAATAACTGATCACTACACTTTCTGACCGCTATCTTCAGAAGCTTGTAAAAAGTAGGTGTAGCTTACGGTATAAATGCCGTTTGCTTTTTCAACCCGTTTGGCCGTTAATTTTCGTGCGTGGTTAGACGACTATTTTTAAATGCGTGAGGTAAAATGACGCGGACCTTATTGATATCTTATAAAAAGTGCTGATTTTAAATAATGTGGATTTTACTTGTAGCGTTATATACAGTGAGAGTTATACAAGTAAAAATCTCACATACAGGTGGACATGGAGACAATGTTTCAAGAGCGTATCAGTGATAACTATTGATTTATGTGCGTCGTTGGACACACATATTCCAGGGAATTATATACGATAACGCGGACCTCATCAATGGCCTACAAGAAGCACTGATCTTACACAATGTGAATTTTACTTGTGGGGTTACAGAAAAGAGGTATACAAGAAAAAATCTCACACACAGGTTTTCGTGTAGACCAGATTTTTTAAAATTAATCGGTGATAACTAAAAAAATTCCGTCAGAAAGTTTTTTTTATTCCTTCTTGTTGAGTTCATCGACACTTAAGTTTATATATGACGATATATTGTCATCAAGCCATACAGAATATGTATTACGTGTTTTCCCAAAACCTGTAGTAGAAATATGGATTTCATCACTAATTTCATGTAGTAGTTACTTATCAATCATACAGTATGTTACGCTCCCTTGTGAGTCGAGCACTCTAATAAAATAAATTATAATTACCATACAGCGTTAAGCAATATACTGCCGTTATAATTCGGGGTTAGTAGTAGCTAAAAGAAATATTAATAAACCAATAGCTCCATTTAAATACTATATAACTAGCAGTGTCGTAGCACAATCGGTATAGCACGGGACGCTAACTACTGGTATCCAAGTTTTGAATCTTGTTCAGTCTTGCAACACTGATGAGTCGTAGTAACAATGAAACGCGCATGCGTGGATATATATATATATATATATATATATATATATATAAGAATAATATTTTGGAGGCGATAACAATGCGTTGTTAAAGTGACACATACGACACGTGGAATCGTAAAAACAAAATAAAGTGACAATATTGAAGAGTCAATAATTTTCAGAATTTTTTTATATTTTTTATTTACCAGTGTATCGTTGACCGTGGTGTTAGGTTGGAGTGTGTCCTTTTCATTATAATTTGTTTTTTTAATTTTCGAGGGTATCCCTCATCCTCAGAATAAAATAAATACTACCACTCGTTGGAGTGTGTTTTTTCCAAAAGCCGGGGCCGGAAATGCTGGTTTGTTTTTAGTAGCAGGTCCGCAGGGGTTTGTTTATTTATTTTTTTATTTTATTTTTTTATATAATTTATTATTTACTATTTTAACCGTTGCTGTTTGTTTTGTTAGCAAATATACTGAGTAATTTTTTTATTTTTTATTTAGTTATTTTTTTTTGTATAACGTTGTTGTTTGTTTTGTTAATAATATACTGAATAATCATTATCTCGGTGGTAGAGGCTGGATAACTCCTGTGAGTCAAGCTTTGTTCGTGGGAGTTATGTCCCTTTAGAGTTTTAATTAATTTCGTTCTATAAATTTGTTTACCGTGTGTGTGTAGTAGCAGATGTTATTGGGTGGGTGAGGAATCCTGGGTATGGGGGGGTGTCGTTAGTAGAGCCTTTGGTATATATATGTGTGCGTGTGCGTGTGTGTGTTTGTGTATGTATATATGTATATACGTATATGTAAAATACATACATGCATACATTTTTATTTTATTTATTTATTAAATATGAATAATGCACAATAATATAAATACAAGCCGTGGGACTCAGGAGAAAGACCTGAGTGTCATGATGGGCAGGTGCTCCCTCGTTAGCCAACATGGGGGACCCGGTCCGCATCCTGCGAATGTTGGCCCTTCTCATTTCAGAAACAAGACAACGGACAAGAACCAGGTAAGTAACCTCTCTGATTCCAGGTACGACAAGGACACAGACCAAAGACAGGAAAACCAGAGCGAAAACAACAAACTGAAAGGATATAGAAAGAAATGGACCACGAAAGAGAACAAACTGGTGATGGAGTGCTATTATAAAAGCCGCTACCCTACAGAAAAAGGCTACCGAAAACGAATGAAACATCTCTGGGACATTGCTAGTGACTACCATACAACGGAACAAAGGATAGCCGATTAAGCAAGACAGATCCTCAAGCGAGGATGGTTCTCGGAGATGGAACTGACGGAAATCAGACAGAAGGCTAATGGCGAAACGGAGCAAGAAACACCACCAAAGGAGAGACCACAGAAAGAGGACGAGCAAAACATACACACTGAAACTGAAGAGATTGAAGACTACGGAATCACAGAACCAGGGGAGATAGAAGACTGCAGAACCACAGAACCTGCTGAGATAGAACTCAACGAAAAAGAAGCAAGTGAAGTGGAGAACATTAGACGATACATGTTAGAAAACAAAACTCCCATCTCTCAGGAATGAAGTAGCGAAGAAGTTACAAGCAGAAACAGAAAGAGTAAACAGACTCCTCACACACATCCCAACAGAAACTATTACAGACCTAAACAACCTGATATATGCTGGGGCAAAATCGGTAAGTGTGAAACTAAGAAACGAAGAGAATGGACAAAAGAGAGGACCGACAAAACCTGGATGGGAAATCAGACTGGAAACCCAGATCACCAAACTTCGGAAAGAAGCTAAAACCGTGAACAGAAGGAAGGAGGACATGAAACGATTAAGAAGCAAAAATCAGAAACGCAAGGAAAAACTAAATGAGAGACATGAAGAAATAAAACAAAGGATAGCAGCAATAGAAGGAAGACTGAGACGATACAGGTACAAATCAGAACAGAGCAAACAGAACAGGACCTTTGAAAACAATGAAAGCCAGTTCTACAAAAACGTAAATGGAGAAAAAACAACAACAGAGTTACCGAACCCAACAGAAACAAAACAATTCTGGAGCAAGATATGGGAAGAACCAAAAAAGCACAACAAGAATGCCCAATGGTTGAAAAACATGAGAGATGAACTGCAGGAAATCGAAGAAGGAACCGAAACAGAAATCAACAAAGAAACGATCAAGAAAACCCTAAAAAAAAATGGCAAACTGGAGAGCACCAGGCCACGATGGAATACATGCATACTGGTTTAAAAAATTCACGACCCTGCATGAAAGAATAGCGCAGAAACTGAGCGGATGTATCCGCAAAACAGACGTACCAGAATGGATGACGGAAGGAAGAACAACACTAATACAAAAAGACCCCAAAAAGGGAATGACCCCCAGCAACTACAGACCGATAACATGTCTACCAATAATGTGGAAAATTCTCACAGCACAACTGAGAGAACAAATCTACCAATCCCTGGACAATCGTTGACTGCTCCCCGAGGAACAAAAAGGATGCCGGAAAGGACAAAAAGGGGCACATGATCTACTATACATTGATCAAAAGACCATGAAGGAGGTGAAGAGCAGACAAAAGAACATAACCATGGCATGGATTGACTACAAGAAAGCCTACGACAGAATCCCCCAAACATGGATAATTGAATGCTTAAAGAAATACAAGATACCAGACAGGATTATTAATCTCATCCAGAAAGCGATGGAAACATAGAGACTAAAACTGACAGCCGGAGGACAATACCTGTCTGAGATAAAAATACAGAGAGGCATTTTTCAAGGAGACTCTCTATCACCACTACTGTTTATAATAGCCATGATGCCACTCAACTACATACTAAGAAAGTGTGATGCCGGATACAGGTTTACGGATACAGAACAAAGAATAAACCACCTGATGTACATGGATGACCTTAAACTGTTTGCAAAAAACAAGAAAAGAACTGGAAAAGCTGATAAACACAACCAGGATATTCAGCCAGGATATCCAAATGGAGTTTGGAATAGAAAAATGTGCACTGCTAGAGATCAAAAAAGGAAAACTGGAGACGATAGAAGGTATAGAACTCCCCAGCCAAGAGGAGATGAGGGCGCTAGGAGAACAAGAGAGCTACAAATACCTGGGAGTTCTGGAAGCAGACACAATCAAACATACAGAAATGAAAGAGAAGATTGGAAAAGAATATCTACAAAGAACAAGGAAACTCTTAGAAACTAAAATATATAGCAGAAACCTAGTAAAAGGGATAAACACATGGGCTGTATCACTAATAAGATACTCTGGACCATTCATAGACTGGACTAAAGAAGAACTCAGGCACCTTGACCAAAGAACTAGAAAACTAATGACTATGCACAATGCATTGCACCCAAAAGACGACACGGACAGACTCTACGTGAAAAGAAATGAAGGAGGTAGAGGACTGGTAAGTATAGAAGACTGTGTGGAAGACACCAAAAAAGAGATGGAGAAATATGTAATCCAGAACACGGAAAGACTGATCACCACAGCAAGAGACACCAGCCCAACAAACAACCCCAGAAGTACTGAACCCAGAAACAAAAAGACAAGAAAGGAAAAGTGGGAAGAAAAACAACTACATGGACGCTTCATAAGACTCACAAGCGATGAAGCCAATGAAAACAGCTGGGTATGGCTAAGAAAAGGACACCTGAACAGAGAAACGGAATCTCTGCTGACGGCCGCACAGAACAATGCGATTAGGACAAACTTTATTAAAGCAAAGATAGATAAAACCCAGGAAAACAGCAAATGCCGACTGTGTGGACAAATAGACGAAACGATAAATCATATAATAAGTGAATGCAGCAAGCTAGCACAAAGGGAATACAAGAACAGACATGACAGCATGGGGAAAGAAGTACACCGGGAAATGTGCAAACAACTGAATTTCGAATATGCAAAAAAACGGTACAAACACAAACCAGAAACTGTACTAGAAAACGAAAAACACAAAATCATATGGGATATGAATGTACAAACAGACAAACCCATAACAGCAAGGAGACCGGATATGATAATAATCAACAAGAAAGAAAAATCCTGCAAAATCGTGGACTTTGCCGTTCCAGCAAACCACAGAGTGAAGATCAAAGAGACGGAAAAGAGAAGCAAATATACTGAACTTGCCAGAGAATTGAAAGGAATATGGAACATGAAGAAAGTCAGTATAACACCAATAATCATAGGAGCACTAGGAACAGTCCCCAAAAACATGGAGAAAAGACTAGGAGAAATAGGAATCAAAGGGATAACTGAGACCATACAAAGGACAGTAATGATCAAAACAGCTACAATCCTGAGAAATGTCCTCGAATGCAGAAACCAACCCACATAAGCAACGAATGGAGAACAAAACAACAGAACCGGGGAAAATACAACCGCACGAATGAGGCGCAAGCATAGGCTGACGCCACAAAAATTATGGACAGAGGGTCGAGGAGGGAAAGCGCAAACCAGACCTCCACTGGAAGAGCGTGGGCAGCTCTGGGACCTTGGGAAGGCTTGTTGCCACTCGGGCCCTAGAGGGGACCGATGGCCCTTATCAGCGGGAAATCGTTGGGAGGTGGCTGTTGCGATTACCGCAAGGTCATCAGCGGTGATGAACGAAAAGAGATGGAGCACACTGGAGGCCTGAGGAGACTTGTTGTCACTCGGACTCCAGGGAATACCACAGGTTGTCGACAGTGGGCGACCACTGACGATGACCAGTGTGATAACTCCTAGTGAGTAAATAATAATAATAATAATAATAATAATAATAATAATAATAATAATAATAATAATAATAATAATAATAATAATAATAATAATAATAATAATGTAGAAACAAAGCGTCGTCAAAACAATGGAGCAACGAAGCCCAAATGGGAGAGCAGATTTGAAATTAACAAACAACAAAAATACGCTTAAAGCGATAAATAAGTCCAAAGTTAAGAGAAAAGGATGGGAATTGAAAACTATACTTGACATAGTAAAAGAGGCACTAAACAAAAAAAAAATGAATACGTAAAACAAAAGATAGTAGCAAAGAAAGCAAGACTGAGACGATACAAATACAAATATGAAGAGTACAAATAACATATGACTTTTGAAAACAATGAAAGCCAGTTTTACCGAAACATAAACGGGTGTAAAACAAAAATAGAACAATCGGACCCGTATCGGAAAGAAAATATTTTGGTGATATATATAGATAAAAGCGACAAGTCTACGGCAGAAATGCCGAATGGCTGAAAAACATGAGAGACAACCATTAGAAAATTAAAGAAGAAAGAGAAACCGAAATTAATAAAGAAACACTCAAGACAACTCCACTAAAATGCCAAATTGGAAACCATGATAAAATAAATGCATGCTGGTGTCAGAACTACACGACAGTGTATAGAAGTTTAGCATAAAACCGGAGAAGATGTATGCCCGAAACAGACATACCAGAATAGATGACCAAATGAAAGAACTATTATGTCGATTCATAAATAATTTCAGATTTTGTTGATACAATTTAGAAGCGTTTTTTGGTCATTTTAAAACACCTTAAATTTTGGTTTACTAATTTTTTATAAACGATCTCATCATATTTTTTAAAACTGCTTTATCACTTGTATTGCAGTAAAATTATACATGTATTACCCTTAATATAGAATACCTGAAGCTGCATATTCAACATGTGATGTAGGAGTTTAAACTACAGAATAGTGCTGCACAGACAGCGAGGAAAATATGCAGAATGTATAACCAAGATTTCGTAACAGATCAACAAATACAACATTGGTTTACAAAGTCTGTATCGGAGATTTGAGCTTGGAAAATAAGATTAGGCTTAAGCGCTCATCAGATATTGATAAAGATGTTTTAAACATGTGAGCCGAGAATGATGCTCGTCTAAGTACTCGTAAATTGTCAGACCTCAATAGTTCATAGCCACCATATGCCACCATATAGAAAAGATGGGTTCGTTTAGCAGACCAGGCGTCTGCGTTCCTCATTACTTAAGTGAGAAAAATAAGGCAGATCGTCTTCTCATCGCAACAAGTTATCTCCCAGGCAGGTTAATGAGCGTTTTCTCGGTGCTGTCATAACATGTGATCACAAATCGGTTTTCTATGACAATATTCAACGCAAAGTGCAGTGGGTTTATAGAGGTAAATCTCCACAACCTACCGCAAAACCTAAGATTCATGAAAGAAAGATTTTACTGTGCCTTATGTGGGATATTCGTAGAATTATCCATCATGAGATTTTAGGACGAGACCAAACACTCAATGAAACCATTATGTTGATCAATTGCAGCGTGTGGACGAAAATCTGAGATAAAAACGTTTCAGTAGGAAAAGGTTATTCTCCTCCATGACAATGCATGACCACACGCTTCAAAAGTAACGCAGGAAAAAATTCAATTTTGCTGGTCTTTTCTACCCCATCGGCCATATTCCCCTTCCATGGCTTGACTGATTTTGTTATGTTAAGTTATTTACAGAATGCATTTCAAGACAGAAAATTAATTGAACATAAACAGGTTAAAGAGCACACCCAAATATTTTTTTCATCAAAACCGTCTTCATTTTATTGGGAGTTAAACACTTAATTGGTAAAATTTGTTAATTCGATCTGTATTATAAATTCAATTAAAGATCAATAAACAGATATCATTTATGAATGCAATAATACAAAACGACAGCGAAAAAGGTCACAATCTCGAGTAATTACAGACCAATAACCTACATACAAATCCCGTGAAATATCCTAACGGTACAACTGAGAGAAAAGATCTACCACTCCCTAAATCACCGCGGATATATTTCCGAGGAACAGAACGCATACCGGAAAGCGAAAGAAGGAACAGCCAAAAAACATAGCCATGGCATGGAACGACTACAAGAAAGCCTACAACAGAAATCTCCAATCCTGAATTATGGAATTATGAAGGATTTACCAAGTATCTGACAAATTTATCAATTTTATAAAGATAGCAATAAAAACATGAAGACTCGAACTGACATTTGGAGAACTCTGGCTAAGTAAAATTCAAAGAGGAATTTTCCAGGGAAACTCTTAATTAGTATCAATGTTTATCATAATAATTATGCCACTAAACAACATACTTCGGAAGTATAATGCCGGACGCAAGTTGACGAACACAGAAAACTTAATAAACCACCCTTTATTAAGCGTCCTGAAGATATTTGCAATAAACAAACAAACGGGAACTGGAAAAACTTATAAGCACAACAAGTATCTTGTGTTAGACCATTGAAATGCACTTCACAATGGAAAAGTGTGAACTACTAAAAAAGGAAAACTTGGGACAGTGGAGCAAACATAGAGCAGATGAGGGCACTTGGCAAATATGTACCAATAAATATCTGCGGTACAAGTCGAAAGCTGCTCTTCACATATCTCCAAGAATTTATGCGGAGAAAACAATTTTGAAAAACATGATCTTTTCGAAAATATTTAAAACAAATTTCTGACTTGTAACCAGTTTTAGATAAATAAAAAAAAGCAATCTTCCCTTTTTTGGCTATATCGCTTACTTCCAACTTGTTTACCGTTTAATATTTCGTGAATATGTGTTATCCAAATTGAAATTTTGAGAGAGCATATTCATAAAATATTAGAAAGTAAAAAAGATTCTTTTACCACAAACAGACCCTAACTCTAACCTTAAACCTAAACCCTTACCCTAACCCTAACCAGAATCCTAACACCTGTAGCCAACAATAACAAGAAAAAAATACACAGACTGGAATCCTTAGACACGACCATATCTATTTTTTGACTATTTACTACGGTATAAATTCTGATTCGAGTAACCTGTATGCTACTTTATTCACCTTACCAGACACAAGACAGAAATTTCTTTTAAAATATTTTAGAAATCTTCATCTTTTTCTAAATTGTTTTTTCCACATAAATTCTTGGAGATATGTAAAGAGCAGCTTTCGACTTGTACCTCCTTTTTTTCTTTTTTAATTTCGCTTCTTTACAGATTTTTTCAGACTTGTGAAACCTTATTCTAAGTTAGCATATGCCACCCACCAGTCTTGAACAATTGTGATCCCTGGAAAATTGCATTTCTTAGTTATGGGTATTAGGATTTTTGCTTTACGGATTAGTACCTCAACCAGAAACGCTTACTTGTCTAATAGGTCATATCCTCGAAAACCCAGGGCTTACCGGTCGCTCTGTCTACGTTATATTTTCATTTATTTATGATCGTTTCGTTTATCTTGACCGTTTGCTCCAGGCCTCCAGCTACGCGAGGGTTGCGCACGGAAAATTGAAAGCAGACTCCCCTAAAGATATTCTCCCAGTTACCAATAATTCGACACTCACACGATATGTCCTTAGAGCTAACGTTTTCGTGGGACAACAAATGAAGAAAGGTGATTATTTACTCCAATTTTGAACTTCGATATTTGAAAACAAAAGGTACCGTTGCGTATGGAAAAAAGTTCTTGCAAACAGAGCATTTCTAAGTGGAACCTTAAATGCCCTTTGATCTCACCTCCAATTTACACAAAACATTTTCTGGTCATTTCTTACAAATAATTTCTTTCCGTAGAATGATTTTCTTTACAAAAAGTTATGCAACATTGTTGCATTAAATTCATGCATGGTTTATCTTAAATAATTAAATTTAAAGATAAATGAAAAAGTTCGAAATGAACAGTTGCAAAAATAATGAAGTTAGAAATTGATCTTACTAATTGATTAAAAAGTAATCTCACACGAAAATAAAAGTAAGAGCGTCTTTTAGATTTGCATATTTCGGTCAGATTCGGAACGTCAGAACTTTTTTCGGCTTTCTTTGTTCGTAGTCGGAACTGCTTAGGTAACGACTACGTCACAGACAAAAATTTATGGATGCCTATTCTTAAACGCGTCCAAATAAAATTCAGTTTATATTTGATTTGTTCACTCAGTTTCAGTCATGAATGTCTAAGCAGTGTATGCCCCTAAATGTGCATCGTTGCATTGATTAATACTGAGTAAATCCTGGGAAAGTGGACCTCATAGGACTTTACAAAATAATACATCAACTCGGCAGCAACAAAACCACTGTCGAATTGATTTTGAATTACCATTTATAAATGGTCGAACCTATAGACCGAAATACTTTTGTCTACTTTAAATGATCTGTGTGTGCCCTTATTTATACTAGCTTGTTGCTTTGCTTATTCTATGAGAACTCTATTTTGAGAACTTTAAAACTGAATAAAATCGCGATTATCGCGCATTATATTAATTTGCTAGGTTATTCAGCACTGCCCGGCTAAATTACACCTACCTTGCTCAGGGGCCGCTTTATTTGTCTATTTTCTCATCAGAGTATCGTCTCGGGCGGATTTCTCCTGTTAATCACCATATCTTGCCTTCTGCAAATCCGGCCATAACTTCTCCCGTGTTCAACCCAAACGAAACTTTACGGTTTTTTTCTCGGCTACACATTGCTGTCGGACTGAGCTCACCTCGGGTGTTTTTACTCGTCACTCAAGAACAATGACAACCAGCAACAGCGGTTAACCCTTAACCTTCAGATATCGCTCTCTATATTGTTCTAACTTAGAACAGTATCTCTCAAAACTGAAAACAATATTTTTTCTCGCCGTACCTTACGTAGGTCACAAATATATACTAGTGTCTCGATATTTCGAAATTCTCTACTGGGTTCCGCCACATTGTCACAACTCTATTTTAGGGGCAGTGTAGTATACGTTCTTTCGGTCATTATGATACAATTCGCAGAGGCATAACCACTTCTTTTTTCTTAGGAAGAGGCCCTCTCAAGGGTTACTTCCTCATTTATTGCGTAGTGTAGTATATTTTCATTCGTCATCTTAAGCATTACCTCCTGTTATTAGGGCCAGTATAGTATATGTTCGTTCCATATAACATCGTCTCAGGATTACCTTCTTTATTTTTGAAGGTGTAGTGTAGTATCTGTTGTATTATCAAGAGATCATTCTCCCGGGAATTAATTCCTCTTTTGGGGCGGATTAGCGGTAGTATATGCTGCTCTACCATGATACCATCCTCCCAGTCGAGCCAAAATATGCAACCAAAGTGAGCATATATTTGCAAGTATATATACATATATATATATATATATATATATATATATATATATATATACCTATATATATACCTATATATATATATATATACCTATATATATATATATACCTATATATATATATATATATATATATATACCTATATATATATATATATATATATATACCTATATATATATATATATATACCTATATATATATATATATATATATATACCTATATATATATATACCTATATATATATATATATACCTATATATATATATATATACCTATATATATATATATACCTATATATATATATATATATATATATACCTATATATATATATATATACCTATATATATATATATATATATATATACCTATATATATATATATATACCTATATATATATATATACCTATATATATATATATACCTATATATATATATATATACCTATATATATATATATATATATATATATATATATATATACCTATATATATATATATATATATATATCAATGAGTAAATTATAATAAGCCGTCAAAAGGCATAATGCATTTTCATTACTGTTGAACACTGTTATGACGGCAGACT
Source organism: Sepiola atlantica (assembly GCA_963556195.1). NCBI lineage: Eukaryota > Metazoa > Mollusca > Cephalopoda > Sepiida > Sepiolidae > Sepiola > Sepiola atlantica. The sequence goes on along the minus strand of OY744515.1, from coordinate 21,838,939 downwards.
TTAGCTGTCCATCTTCCGTGATATATATAGGGGTTATTTCTCATCTCATTTGTATCTATTTGCGTCAGCCTCATGTGTTAGCGCACTCAGGATTGGAGTTAAATATGACTCTTGTTCTGGGATTAGAATCGTGCGACTGGTGTGAATAGTTATTTCTGCATTGATGATTCCGCAAGAATAAAACGTATACGTATGTAGATAATATTTAAAATATTTATTATTGAAATAATTATTTGTAGCCCCTTCTCAGCTGGGTGCTTTAATCAGTAAATAAAAGAAACGTCAAAAGCTATAATGCATATTCCTTACTGTTGAACACTGTTATGACAACCGACTATAGCTGTCCGCTTCTCTTACATCTCATCTCGTTTGTAGCTATCAGTGTAAGCCTCATTGGTTAGCGCGCTCACAATTGGAGTTAAATAAGACTCCTGATCCGGAGTTCAAAATCGTGCGACAAGCGTGAATGGTGATTTTTATACTGATGATAAATACGTAATTATTATTTACATACGTATACGTTTCATACTTGCAGAATCATCAGTGTAGAAGTAACTGTTCAAACCGGTCGCACGATTCGAACCCCGAAATAAAAGTCACCATTAACTCAACTCCGAGCGCTCTAGCCAATGAGATCAATTCTAACCGTCAACTATTTATGTCAAGCAGGCGACCAACCATAGTCAGCCGTCCTAACAGTGTTCAACAGAAAGGACTTGCATTTATAGCTTAGATTAAAATGCTTATAGTATTACTCAATAAAGGCCCAGCAGAAAGGAGGCTAAAATAATTATTTAAAATAAACGTATATGCTTTAAGAATTGTGGAACTATCAGTGTAGAGATACCTATTCAAAACGGTCGCACTATATATATATATATATATATATATATATATATATGTGTGTGTGTGTGTGTATGTGTGTGTAATACAACATTAAATGGATTTGGCAAAGGGTGTGTTATATGATAAGATTTTTATTTATTATTTACGATTGGTTAGTTTAATTTAATAGTTGTTAAACACAATTATTTAATTATACTTATTTATTATTACTTATTTATGTCAATGTTTAAAATAACTTTTATGTTATTCCGGCAAACAATGCAATAATAGATAAACATCTTAATACGAAATGCCATTTTTTAGAACTCTCTTTCAAATTCCAGCAACTTTGTGAGAATCCAATTCCGAAATAATGCGATATTCTATTATCTATTTCCGAAAACGAAACCAAAAGGATAATTACTTTTCAAAGAGCTGTGATATTTAAACAAATTCTACGAAATTGGAAGATTTGTCATCACGTATTTGCTTTTTGTTAGTTTGTGTCGTTCAATTAAGACTTGCGTAACTCGTGCATGAAGCAAAAATGGATGAACGCTATTTTTCCTGCCATGGCGGATTAGGAAAATAAATAAATAAATAAAAATGGCGCCGAGCGCGTCTTTTTTCTATTAACATCGCACTGAAAAAAAGCGGAATATTTCTGCCACGACTAATCTAATTATCTTGAACTTTTAATACTTCGCTTGATTTTGATGAAAAAACAAAACGTGTTCATATTCGTTATTTATTGAAGCTTTTACTAATTCGATAATATGACCATAAAAAAGCTAATTCCGTATTAAAGCACTGTTTTTAACTGTACATGAACGTGTAAAATAGATCCTGGCTTGGATAGGGTATAGACGAGCAATACTGACATTTAACATGTAATAAAACTTGGAAATGGATTAAACGTGAATTGTGAATGAAGGAAATAAAATATGGTTAACAAACATAACATCTATACATGTAAAAATTTGCAGATGATTAAAAGGTATTTGAGTGAGTAAATTGTTGGTTAGAAAAGTGAAATGTTTATGTGTGTGTATAATGCTCTCGTGTGTATGCGAATATTTGTTTTCTATCGGTGTTTGTATACGTGTGACAGAGTCTGTGAACATGAACTACCTTTTGTTATTGTGTGAGTAAGTTGAGAATAGTCATTTGCTTTCCCCTTGCTCCGTGCAAAGAGGAGCAGAACGTACTAAATGTGTTACTTGTAATGTTTCTGGATCTACTGTCTTGACTCTCTGCATCATGGATTTTGAAATTCGGATCTTTTTGTGCTTGGCTACCGGATTAAATACTAAATTTTGTTTTGGGCGCCAAAAATGAGTTCAAGAACCACAAATAATGTCATCGTCCGGGCGTAATCATACGCATATCACATAACGATTATTTTCGCTTTGTTGGCAATATCTTGCTGGAAATCTCGTTTTGCACGAAAATATAATTGCCTTCGTATAGTTTGTTTTAGTAGCATGACTTGGCTGTTTACATACACGCAGTTGGTCAATAAATATATAGTATTATATTACATATATAAACGAATTATTTGAGCTGTCGTAGTTTATTACGACATGACAGCTGTAATAGTCAGAGGTAAAATGTAAAATTTAATACAACACAAGAACTACTCATTTTTTATCAAAATGAATCGAGATCTTAGAATGTATAATCATTCGAGTACACAACACCGAAATTGAGCAACTAATAAGATGTATCTTCATCAATTTAAGATTGTAAAGAAGAGTAAATAGCCCGATGTTATTGTGTTATAACATTTCAGATGTTGTGAATATAAAGTTCTTTCTTATAGCTTTGCCGTCTTTTATTTAAGACTGAGTAAAGAGAAGACGAAAGTTAAAGTGAGAGATCGAGTATTGATTTACTCCTCTCAAGGAGTTAGGCACAAAGCCAGTTTTTATCTTACTCCCACAAGTAAGATGTGACCCAAGGTCGGATCGGGAAGGCGGTGTTTGAAAAATTGCCTGGGCAGCCCCGTCGGCATCCCCCGGTAGGGGCGCCTCAGACAGTAAGCAATAAACTTACTCCTCCTCAAAGAGGGGAGGCAAAGCCTGGGAGGGTGGACCTCCTAGAACTGCACAGGACAGACCCGTAGACCGGCGTAAATCAAGCTCCGAAGGCCAAGACAATACCAGTCTACGGGCGCAGTATCCATCGGAACAGATACTACACTTCGAGTAGGCCGTCTTCATTTATCTGTTTGCTTTTCTACCCTTATTTCTTATTTGCATAAGCGCAGCTCCCGAACGCCCAGCGTGATTAAGAAGTTTACCTTAAATGTCATCCATCCTCGGATCTATTTAGGGTGCCATATCCTCATGTTTTACATAACGTAGAATCAACTAGTTATTCCTCAACTTTCCGTGGTCACAGTTTTACTTCCTTTAGAACATTTGATATTGGGATCAGCTTTGTCTGTTATAAGATCAATCTATATTTCACACTAACATGCAGCACACATACGCACCAGAACATATGCTTTTTAGTAAATATCGGTATCAAGGCAGCATTTGTGAGTAAGTGGCGCGAAGCACAAGCAATTATTCCTAATGTCTGTTCGTGTCAAAACGTGCTAATCGTCTTACAAAATATAAATTTATATCACAATTCTAATTCTCTGGCGAAATGGATAAATTATATATATATATATATATATATATATAATTAACTTGTTACAAATATCCAGGGGGTATAAATCCGAAGGAAGTTGAAACCGGGTTTATGATAGTGCTCAATATATATATATATATATATATATATATATATATATATATATATATATATATAATAATATATCATATATACATAATATAGTAATATATTATTTATATGTCCTCTCTCTCTATGTATAATTTATTACTATTTCATGTATTAACTGCGAACCAAGTATTTGCAGGTACAAACTATTATGTTCCAATAATAGGTGTTTGTTTTAAAAGCATTCATATTCTTTATATTATACAAACTGAAAACTAATGTCTAGTTTTAATTGATTATTTCATTTTTATTTACTGTTTATTACTACTTCACAGCGAACCTTAAATTCTTGCAATATACTAAATTTTATGAAAATGGGTTCGTGAAAGATTTTACAGACTGAAGAGAACGCTAAGACTGCACAATTGCTAGTAGACAAAATAAATCATCAAGCCGCATCATCGGACAGTGAAGAGATAAGTAAAAGAAAAATGCAGCCAATAATGGGGTTGTCCACATAAATTGTCGAGCAGTGATGAAACTAAAATTAAAAGAATTATCTCTCAGAATCCTTGCAGTAGAAGAAAAACTATTCTTAATAACGCTGGCGTCTCAGGAATATCAAATACCTCACAAAATCGTACTTTTGAGAAGATTGGTTGTCCAGAGTACAGTTAAAATAATCGGGAGAAGATTATAGAATGATCAGACAAGTATATTAAAACAGATTTGTTGACAGATGAAGCCCGAGCAACATCCAATATCCCGGATAGAAGGATGAGAGCGTGACTCATTTAAAGTGAGACTCTTTGCATGCGATTTAGGCGTTATCAGTGAAGTGGAAGAGTGATGTCCTGGGCCAGAATCGTTGATGATGCATAAATAGGACCATGCAGGGTGCGTGAAGGTCTAAAACTAAAATTTCACATTTCCAGAAGATCTAAGACTAAAGTTTCACATTTCTAGAAGGTCTAAGACTAAAGTTTCACTACTTCCAGTTCCCCGAAAACAAATTATTACCCTGTTTAACTTCCAAGAATGAAGACCTTCGAAAGAGCTTCATATTTCAGCAATAACATGCAAGTCGTTTAACCAGACAGTCGCTTTCTTACCAAGTATTTACAAAAAACATGTTCATGGATTGCCCATCTAAGAGCCTAGACTTGAACCCGATAAAATATCTATGGCCCATTCTTAAACGCAAAGATGATTATAGTATTGTATTTTGGAAGAACTTGCTCTCATAATAACTTCTAATGTTAAAAAACTTTGTTTATTTCTAGATAACAGACCGGTAGAGTTTTTGTTAATGGCCAAAATTAAAATATTTATATTCAGTAACTCAATTCGTACGTGCTTCGCTTTTGTTGTGGCAGAATTATTATCATTTTTTAATGTTTTAACTATTATTAAAACACAATTCACGGTATCTTTTCTTCCTTTTATATGCTAAAAATGAATTTTATTAAAATAAATAAAGTTGTGCATGAAGTTATGGGTCGTTTGATTTCTATCTATTTGCTTGAAACATTATTATTCACATATTTTCGTTAACAAATATTGAAAAAACAATATTGTGATGATCGACAAGTATAACATACCGACATTTTCTTCTTTCGAATAAACTTCTGATGGTATATGTGCACAATTTTTACATTTTTGGTTCGTACTCTATATAAATACAATATTATAAAGTAATAGTATAATATTATAAAGTATATTACATTTTTTTAAAACATAGTTCACCCCAAACAAGGCAGGCCACCGCTGTAGACGTAAGGGGCTACTTAGAAAAAAAAGGGTGAAGGTTTTGGAGGGGGTCAACCTAATTTAGGAGCTACGCAGCGAAATGTCTGTTTTCATTAGTTTAAAATGTCTGCATGTCAGTAACGTCAGGAAATCAGGGAGCAGGGAGGGAGTTCCAGAGTCCAGCAGCAAGAGGAAAGAATATTTTGGTGTAGAAAGCTCTTAGGCATCTGGGGACTTCAACAGTGTATGGATGGGATTTGACAGATTGTCGGGTTGGTCTTGTGAATTTACGTCGTGGAGGTACCAGAGCAGCAAGCTCATCAGAGCACAATCCATTGAAGTACAGGGTGGGCCAAAATAAGGGTCCTATCTTTAAATTTGAATAACTTCCACAAAATAAAAGTTAAACTCACCAAACTTTATGTGTGTGTAGACTGACCCTTCCGAGATTTTTTGAAATAAACAAAACACATTTTAGCCGAAAAACACTTCTTAAAACTTACAAAAACTAAAGTATTGTTTTTTACACTGTTTTGAGTTTTTTAAGCAAAAATAATGTTTTCTAAATGAGGGTACGTTCCTTAGGGCTAATACGGCTCATGCTTGCTTCGGAAGGGGTCCTTTACTTATTCTAAACAAAAAAAAAATCAATAAATAAAAAAGTTATGAATTTTTAAAAATAGGACACTTATTTTTGCCCACCCTGTACTTGTAAAACAGGCACATACATATTATAAAGTATACTAAATTCATGAATGAAATCGAAATTAAAGTCTTGATGTCTCATCGTTGGTTCAAATTAGCAATCGAAAATGGCCATTTTTTCGGTATCGGCATATAGACCTTATACTTATTCTCAAGAATACGCTCAACGGAAGTTCAGTAACAATGGACTATTCAGTAAGACAAGATGTATGAGTGAAAAAATGGACAATATCTTAATGCTCTGATCTTTCTAAGGTTTCTATTAGGTCAAATAGTCATGAAATACTAAACAGTACAACCGAAGATTAACAGCGATATAATATATGACCATCGCATCTTTTAAGATTCGGTCTAGAGATCGCCTTCAAATCCAGACTTCTTTATTCGACAGAATGTACCTTCCCATGGAAGCAGAATGTATACCCTTTCAACCTATTAAGTCCTGGTTTCGTAAGCGTACTTATATTATAGTCCGAATTTTTAGTCACGAGTTGACAAAGAGTTTTTTTCTCAATGTCTCAGACTTTAGGGCTTACATCTTAAGTTTAACTCTCTTCACTCTAGGCATTTATTTGTTTTTTATTTTTATTTGTACTTTAAGTAACCTTCTTAATGTTTTTCTATTAATCCCTTTAATTGTCTTTACAGATGTCTTATATAGTTTTTCTTATCGTCTTTGTGCATCAAACCTATACGTGATTATTCAACATCTCCCAATGAAAATCATTAGACCATTATTCTTTTTAATTCCGGCGAAGAACAATCAGCACCGGTGGCGATGAGGAAATTACGTGTTCTTTATTTGAGGAGCTTATGATCCTTGTTCGTCACGGCCTATATACTGAGTGACCCATCGTCTTACTAAGTTTTTAGACTGATAGGAAGTTGTCTACGCGAAACTCGGGTACCATGCAATTAAATCTTGATTGTATAGTATGTAAATAAAACATATATACATATATATATATATATATATATATATATATATATATATATATATATATATATATATATATGAGATAAGGTACACAATAAGTCATGAAAATGAACAAGCAGACGTATCTTTGATATTATCTGATTAATTTGGGGGGGGCTTTCGTTCGGTGTATCAATTTCATGCCCACTCCAATGTGTGATGGTTTAGTTTGTGTTTTATTTATACTTATATATATTTGCATACATAATTGTATGTATACTTATATATACAGGGTGGGCAAAAATAAGGGTCCTATTTTTAAAAATTCATAACTTTTTTATTTATTGATTTTTTAATTTTTTTTTTTAGAATAAGTAAAGGACCCCTTCCGAAGCAAGCATGAGCCGTATTAGCCCTAAGGAACGTACCCTCATTTAGAAAACATTATTTTTGCTTAAAAAACTCAAAACAGTGTAAAAAACAATACTTTAGTTTTTGTAAGTTTTAAGAAGTGTTTTTCGGCTAAAATTTGTTTTGTTTATTTCAAAAAATCTCGGAAGGGTCAGTCTACACACACATAAAGTTTGGTAACTTTTATTTTGTGGAAGTTATTCAAATTCAAGTTATTCAAATTTAAAGATAGGACCCTTATTTTGGCCCACCCTATATATATATATATATATATATATATATATATATATATATGTATATATATATATATATATAAATAAATATATATATATATTCCACTTTATGGGTGTTTATCCTGGCTAGTTTCTCTGTCTTCTTCCCTCTTATCGCCTTTATCCCCTACGCCTACCGCCTCTCCTATACTAGCTCGGTAGGTGCGAAAATATAAAAATTTAAAAAAATATATATACAGGGTGTCTCAAAAAATGTACTCACTCGTAGAATGACGAGAAAACTTTTATTTATGAATATAGAGTGAAATGAAATAGCATCGAATACATGAGACAGATGTAATTGAAGAATCATGTTCGCAAATGTTCAAACTGATGACCATTATTGTTCAAACAAAGCTGATAACGCGCACCAAGGGATTCGTAAACGTCGCGAAACATGTCATTAGGAATATCACGACAGTGTCTTTCAATTTCCAATTTCAATGCATCAATTGTCCTTGGTTTGTTGCCATAAACTTTGTCTTTTAAGTATCCCCACAAAAAAAAGTCCATGGGTGTTAGGTCTGGGGAACGCGCAGGGTATTCATTGGGGCCCCTTCGTCCAATCCATGTGTCAGGAAACACTGCATCGAGGTAAGCTCGTACATCGCGATGGTAGTGGGGAGGAGCTCCATCTTACTGAAAGTAAATATCGCCGTCATCACCAAACCTCTCTGTAATTTGTGGACCAACAAATTCCTGAAGCAAGTTGAGGTAGCTCTCACCATTGACAGTTTCGTTGAAAAAGAAAGGTCCTATGATGCCCAATGCGGATATCCCACACCACACTGTTACTCCTGGTAAGTTTACATGGTGTTCAATTGTTACGTGAGGATTTGCAGGACACCAGTACGTACAATTATGACGGTTAATGGTACCATTTAATTTGAAAATGGCTTCATCGCTCCACACAATTTTGTGTGCAAACTCGACATCTTCTGCACATTTTGCCAGGTACCATTCACAAAATTCGACTCTCCGGTCAGGATCGTCTTCGTTGAGAGCATGACACAGCCTTGGAATGTAGCATGGTCCAATGCAGACGCTTCATTATGCGGTTGACGCTATCTTTTGAGATGTGGGTTTCCCGAGCAGTTTGGCGAAGTGATTTCTGTGGTGATCGAAGGAGTGTTTCCTGCACCTGCAGTTCTTTTTCAGGGGACGTAGATGTCCGTGGTCGTCCTGAACGTTGTTTGTTGGTATTCTGTACGGTTCCATCTGCTTCAAATTTGTCTCTGATGCGCGCAATGGTCCGGCGCGTGGGTGGCGGTTTTGCGAATTCCCTTGTGAACCGGCGTTGCACTTCAATGGCGTTTTCGGTCTTCCAATAGCATTTCAGGACAAACTTTCTCTCTTCGAAACTAAGTTGATTTCCTGCCATGGCTTCATTAATTCAGAATATCTGAAACAAAAAAAAAGAGTGAGTAAATTTATAATGGACATCAATTTGAACATTTGCGAACATGATTTTTCAATTACATTTGTTTCATGTATTTGAAGCTATTTCATTTCTCTCTATGTTCATAAATAAAGGTTTTCTCGTCATTCTAAGAGTGAGTACATTTTTTTGAGACACCCTGTATATATAAAAAAAGAATAAGAAATAAAGAACAATATGTCACCTACTTGTCAAATCATATTCCAATGTCGCTAAAAGTCTTTTCATATGGTCCAATCGGATCATCTTTTCCTTCTCTCATGTGGGTGCCTTCAAAATAAAATTGTTTCCAAATCTTCACGATTTCTGAAGACGTTCGTTAATACGGTCAGATCTCTTATTTTTGTTTTTCTCCTGCATTTTAACCTGTTTTCCGTTTGTCTTTTTTTCAGACACAAATACATACACACACCCACACACACACACACACACATATATATATATATATATATATATATATAGAGAGAGAGAGAGAGAGAGAGAGAGATGGATAATACATATATATAATATATATATACGCATGTATTATATACATATCTACATATGTACTATATAGAGATATATCTTTAATGTATATATTGACATATATATATATATATATATATATATATATATATATATATATATATATTATCTACACACACATTCATATATAATGTATATGTTTGTGTTTGTTCAGACATTACTAAAAGGGAAACAACACATGGTAAGAAATGATTCTCTTTTATGATGGCCAGCTGTGGCCAAAGACTTAAGTTGTTTTCAGCTTCGTAGTTGGATACTTCATCGATAAAAAAGTTATAAATGAACTATAAAAACGAGAAAATCAACGTGAATGAAAAAAGAAAGAAAGACAGAATCCTAATTCAAAAGTAAATAGAACGACTCTTGTGATTAACTCTAAATACAGCACAAATGTACAAACATACATCTCTATTAATATAATAAAGCTCTGTCTGTCGATCTGTGTTTGTCTGTGCAGTGTCTGTATGTGTAGTCTCACTACTTTTAGTCTGTTTTAAATAGGAACGTAAGATCTGTATTGGTGTGTTTCGGTGTGACTGTTTTACGGCATACCAACTTTTAAGGTTATTTAATGCCGGATATTCAATACTTATTATAAATCATTGATTCATCAGTTTGTTTTGTTTGTTTACGGCATATCAACCGTTTTAGTTTATTTAATGTTGAAAGTGAACACATATACAATTTCGTTTCATGATCACTTTGTAAGACGAATCTCTGAATCTGGTAAATCCAGAATTTGTGAAATCTGATTTAATTCGGGACTTTTCCAATACTCCAGCTTGGTTTTGCTCGGTTAAATAATCTCCGTACAGCTTTGGAGAATTATTGGGATCTCGTCGTATTGGTGAATAAATCCACGAACAATCGGATTCGGTTTATTTTGATTTCAAAATACAAAACTAACCCACCGATTTCGATTTTAAAATAAGGAAAACAAATAAAAAAGGAAATGTTAACTATTTACTTTCAATTTTTACACGTGCAAAAATGAGATGTTGTTGATGGCGTTACGCAACATATCGCTCTAGTCCTGTTACATACGGCACTCGGAATATTTTTAATGATACGGAAAAGAAACATACGTTTAAAACCAGATACTCATTGCGTATCCAATATTTCCTGCCCTTTCGTCTAGTATCAAAGTGTTGTATCTTTTTTTCAGAAGATGAGAAATCTTTCTCGAATAAGACAATTTCTATTTTGCCCCATCAAGAGTTCACCTGTTAGGGAAGGTAGATATCCCTCATTTAAACCTAATATTGTGTAACATCCAATGTTCGTGGAAATACAATAAATAAGGACACCAATTGAGAATTGTATTTGTAGAATATTGCTGTGTACTGAATTGTATTTTCAAGGTGGTTATGAAAAGAATACAAGAAAAGATGAGCAGAATAGTTTGATGAAATGGAAATTGTGATTGTTTAGCTTAACTAAAATATTTGTTTTATATAATTGTTCAGTGTGACGAAATACCTTGTCGCTGATATTAATCATGGAGTCCCTGAAAGTTTAGAGTTTTAAAGCATCAAACCTTTTCATTTAGAAAATTTACTTAGAGCGAAAATTTCTAAGTTGGCATTTGCAAACATGTTCACGTGGATGTGCATGGATTTAGAACGTCTAACGTTAGTCATACGTGTAAGAGACGTAAATCGTTTATGTATTTCTAACGAATGAGGATTGTGCTAATATTTCCCTTCTTGAAATCAATGAGCATCGTTCATTCATATAGACGAGCACATTCATGAAAAAAAGCTATCACGGATTTCGTTTAGACCGAAACTGTTGTTAATTCAAAAAATAGTCTTTCATTAGTTTACTTTTGCTTTTTGACCAAATCGATAACGAGAACCGCCACACAAAAGCCATTCGATGAGTTCTTATTTTTATCCTCCAACTTTACTTTATTGTATGTAACATATTTTGGAGTACAAAGAATTTTTTTATATGAAAATAAAAATTATTTTATTTTAATGTCTTGAGACTTTCGGTGAATAAAATCAACTTTTTCAAACATAAATAGGAATTTAGTGAATTTTTTATCTTTTAATCTTTCTTGTCCAATCCATATTGTCACAGGTGAGTAGGATTCTGCATGGTCTGGTTATCAGAATTGATGTGTTTAAATGTCTAGTATTGTGTGCGAGTTCACGTTGGCACGTGTTTTTGAACACAAATCGTAGGTTCGGACTTTAAAAACGTTAATGTATTTGTATGTAAGGATTTTTTAAGCCAAAGAAGAACGTTAATATTTCGATTCACCAAAAGTCTTAAGACATTAAAATAAATAAATATGTATTTTAATATTAAAAAAAACAAACATTCTTAACGTTGTTCTTTGGCTTTAAAAAATCATTACATATATATATATATATATATATATATATATATATATATATATATATATATATATATATATATATATTTAAATACAGATTTTAATCAGACATAGACCAGTGGTTTCTGACAAGAAACGGATTTAATTCCCGATTCCGTCTTCTTCAGCATAGTCTGAAATAGTAAATGATGGAATTTCTTCAAAAAACACTTTTAACCGTTATGAAACGCTATGTACACAGAATTTGAAAATGGAGGGCCGGCGAGACGCTTAGATCAGAAAAAAGCCGTTAAGTAAGAGATTCAATATTTAGAAGTGAAGAACGTGAAGGAAGGAAGAAAGAAAGAAAGAAAGAAAAGAGCCAAAGAAAGAAAGAAAGAAAGAAAGGAGGGGAAAAATAAAATAAAATAAAATAACATTTATAATAATAAAAAAATTAAGAGTAAATAAAATATTATATTATTTTTATATGTAGAACATAATTAAAGGTACGCAACTCTAATAAATTAAATAATCAAAAAGGGGAGGTAACCATTTATTATTATATAAAATATATATATGTATATATAAATTTCCGATGTTTTCAATTAATAAATATCAATTTAAAGTAAAAATATAAATATAGATAAATATATAATCAATAAATAAAAAATTAAAAAATCAATATATAAATTAAAAAGAATCAATCAATATATAATTAAAATATCAATATATAAATGAAAAATCAATATATAAATAAAAAATAAAAAATCTATATATAAATATAAATAAAATAAAATAAAAAAATCAATATATAAATAAAAAATTCGATATATAAATCAAATCAATATATAAATAAATAATAATATGTAAATAAAGAATCAAAAATCAAAATGTAAATAAAGATATAAATAAAAATATAAATATATAAATAAAAATAAAAAATAAAAATATAAATAAATCAATATATAAATCAAAAATCAATATATAAATAAAAAATCAAAATTCATATATAAAAAAATTCATATATAAATAAAAAATCAATATATAAATAAAAAATCAATATATAAATAAAAAATCAATATATAAATAAAAATCAATATATAAATAAAAAATCAATATATAAATAAAAATAAAAAATAAATATACACATACACACGCACATATACACATATACATACACACACACATATATATATACATATATACACATATGTACACACACGTATGCATGTGTAAATAAAAAAATCAATATATAAATTAAAAAATCAATATATATATAAATATATAAATAAATATATAAATAAAAATCAATATATAAATAAATAAAAAAATATAAAAATTCGAAAAATAAAATTTAAAAATTTAAAATTTAAAGAAGAAAGAGTGAAAAATGGAGAAAGGAAAAAAAGAGTTTTGATCAGGTTCGTAGAACGAGAAGTCTGCAGTAGAAGTATATAAGTGTCTGAAAAATGTATGTAGGGCTCTAGGAAGGCTTAAGTCACTCGATCTATCCAATAAATAAGGAGTGCTTGTTTACGATGTATACAGCCCTTAAAAACCTCATCGCGTACATTTAAACATCTGGTGTTTGGGTTCATGATGACCTTAAAAATATGGAACTTCTCAGCATTACACAAATGGCAAACATTAGATATAGGTGAATTAATGGGTTTTCTCTCTATGATTTTCCAATTTATAGAAAAGGGAGTTCCATTCTTCTTTTAGTTCCCAAATTCGTTTAGCCAAAGATGTGTTTGCGCGATCTTTGTATCTAAAGGAATATAGGTGTGAATAATACCTGTGTTTAAAGGAACCTTGTGTCATGCCGTAGTATACATCTGTACTGTTATCAGTTTGACTCGTAACCACAGCTTTGTATACAACTGAGTCAACTTTACAATTTCCCTCGAGGGGGCAAGAATTTTTATTTTGGCATGAGCATCCGGTGTCGACTGCCGTGCATTGTTCGCTGGTGATGTAACTCCTTATAGGCCGCATGGTTGAGTAGTTGACCTTGATGGTGTTTTTATTGAAAAACTTATGTAAACTGTTTGTTGGAGGGAAATGTTTGTTTAATAATGAGAGAAAAATATGACCTACTCTTGATTTTGTTCTGCTGGAGAAGGGCGGCGAAAACCAGATAATCGATCTCCTCCTTTTGCGGCTGTTGTTCTGTGGAATATTCTGGTTTGGGATGTATGAGATTCCGTCGTGGAATCCGCTATTTTAAAATATATTGGTGTTTTGCTGGTTTTGTGTTTATTATGTACATATATTTGAACTGGAATAATATATATATATATATATATATATATATATATATATATATATATATATATATATATATATATATATATATATATATGAATAGATACGAAAAATGTTGGATCTATCATTACTATATTAACATAAACACCGGGTATACTTACTTAATTCTAATGATATAATGATCGTTTTAATACCGTATATATATATATATATATATATATATATATATATATATATATATATATATATATATAAACTTCCTCAAAGAGATATTGATATTCCTCATTTGCGTATTTATTTATTTGTAAGTTTCTAATAAATTCGGTAATATACATTATTAATTTGTAGTGTCAACTTTTTCCATATACTATCGTTTTGTCGATAGTACTATTATTATCATTTTCAATAAAATTAATTGAAGCGATTTTATATGAAAAAACAAACTTCTTTTAGAATTTCATTTCCGGCATGAGTAAAACGTATAATGTCTTTAAAATTTAGAGAACAGATACTACACTTTGAAATATTATTTTGTAAAAAAATATTTAAAAAATACATTTTAAACGAATTAGGCACAAGGCCATAAAATTGTTGGGAAACGGGTTTTGATGATCATCCTTGGTCTAAAGTGATAAAAATTCTCGAGGCCGCCTTACTTTTAAAATGTTCCCAAATTGGGTGGAATTTTATTTTTCAAAACACTATAATGTGATCTTAGCGAAAAGGCAAAGGAACCATAAAGAATAATGTTTTTCTGATTAAGCTTTTTTAAATGAATGGAAAAGAAAACTCGATTTAATCGGAATATCTTTTAATGGAAGTGGGCAGTGTAGTATCGGTTTTGTTATCATAAGACCGTCCTCCCAGGAATTACCTCCTCTGTTTTTAATGGTTTGTGCGAAGATGCTCCTCCCATGTATTACACTCCCTTTTATTGTAGTATCTTTTATTTCAGACAGATTGTGTATTATTGGTTCTGTTGTCATAAGACCGTCCAGGAAGTTTCTAGGGAATATCAAATTCACAAGTGGTCTCCAGTCGCATGCATATCCCGTTAGTTTTTTGCATTTTCGCAGGAAGGTGTCGACGTTCTCCTACATACAGCGCCTGGTATTCCCAAATCGTCACCCATCTGATACTGGCCAGGCTCAACGTTGCTTAACTTCGGTGATCTAATGAGAACCGGTGTGTCTACGTAATTATGTCGTATATACGAGGTATGTCTAAAAAGTATTCGACCTTAGGTAAAAAAAAATATTACAAATACGTGGCGGGGTTGGGACCTTAACCCCCTTCAAAGTAGGTCCCTTGTGCTTGCACACACTTAGCCGACCGATCCATCCACTGCCGGAAACACATCTGAAAGCCTTTTTTTATTGTGTTCATCTCCGCCGTCGCGTTAGATTCAGCAGGTGTTTGGAGAAGATGCGATATCTAACACAAATTAAGGAGTGGTTCAACCTATTCAAAAATAGCCGAACATTAGCGGAGAGTGACCAGCATTCTTGCAGGCACCAAACGGCTCGAGCTGCAGCTGTTGTCGAGAGGGTGCGAAAAGAGAGATAATGCGTAACGCGACGGCAGAGATGGACACTATTCAAAAAGAAGACTTCCAGAGGTGTTTCCGGCAGTGGATGGATCGGTGGGCTAAGTGTATGCAAGCACAAGGGACCTACTTTAAAGGGGATTAGTGTGCCAACCTCGTCACATATTTGAAATATTTTTCTGGCCTAAGGTCGGATACATTTTAGACAGGCCTTGTATTCCAAACCAAAGCATTATTCGTTTTTCATTCCAATATCTTGACATTTTGAATCTGTTTCATAGCTAAGAACTTGTTTTACTCTAAAGCAGAACAGTATTCCTTCTCCCACCAATATCTGTCTATTTTCCACTGTTCGACTTGTGTCTGTTTTATCTTTAAATTTTATACGATTTCCGTTTCATTGTTATTTTTCGGTGTGTTGTTTTTATTGATATTTTCTGATACCTAACACGGAGTTTTAGAACGGATAACAACTTATTGTATTTTATCATTTACATTTGAATCCTGAAAATGATATGCGGATACTTGTCGATGACGCGTCCCGTTGTGATACTCGTCTCCGCCATTCATACCATTCTCCATCCACTTTTTACGCTTTCCAATGCACATACAAAATTAAAATCATTTTATCCAGGGAACAATTTATAGCAATTGAAAAGTCCATCACTGTCATGCCCCTTGTGACATTAATCCATTTTTAATCTAAACTCTGAACCCTAACTTCCAGGCCATTTAATAATTTTCTTTCCATTAGGATTGGTCTATATTAGGTCTTCATGCTTGACTGTATGGAAAATACAAGCTTAAAGCTAATACAATAATTACTACTAATTAAATATTTCATTCGTCTTTTTTACTCATGTATTCTTATAGTCTGCGGTATGATTTTGTAGGATTTTTTTCAGACGAAACGTACCTCGTTGGCAGCCATGTTGTTTGATATGATACGCGGCAATATATTTATTTAAAGTAAATTAGTGTCCTATAGTGTTTACTGTTTACACTGAATGTGAGTATTTATATAGTTTTATTTAGTTATAGAGTATTATGTATTTATTAAACACATAGTCCAAATACAAGGCAGCCATACTTGTAAATAAATAAACCGATCGCGGTTGCTCCGTTACAACTAGTGTTTACACGATTAATCGGAATCGGGAATCTGAAAAATTCGGAACTGTTTGGGGTATCGGACTCGGTACCTTTTTTAAAGTATTACGTGTGAACGCACTAACAAAAACAAACACTTATTTTAGAATTTAAAGTGAGTAGTTTGTTGCGCATATAAATTTAATGGGCCATTCTAACTTTTCCTCGGGCCATTCTAACTTTTTAGTGCACTTAACTAAAATTTTTACCACTGACATTAAATCCGACCGGCAAAGTAATAAAACCACACGTAATCGCTTTGTTTATTGTATTACACACGGACTTAAGGTTAGTAGTTGGAAGGAGGCGTGTTTTATGTGACTTTTAACAATGACATATTTTATACTTAAGTTCGATTATGAACATTAACGTGGGCAATTTTTTCTTTTACGGGAAATAAGCATTGGGTGCAAGACTCTAATAATACCTAATTTTCTTTCACAAAAAAAGTTATAATTAAGAACTGGCGAAGAAAAAACAAAAGGAAAAAAGCACCGATAATTTTATAAGAAAAAAATTACTGATCAAAATTTATTGATAATTATAAAAACATGAAATTTATTTTTTCGTTGGTGGGCTTCCGGTCACCGCTAAATGACCCCTCTTCTAAAAATAAGATTCTACTTTTTTTGTGAACACCCTGAAAAAAAAATTAATTAAGAATTTAGAGTAAAAGAACCAGTTTCACACATAAATTTAACGTAAATGAAGTTCCCATTTCCGAGAATTCTAGCGTTTTAGAAAAGTTAACCAAATCTTTTTATTTAACTCTAGGAGATAGATTCTGTGTTTATTTTGCCTTTTTTGGAGCGTGAACTACTTTTTTAAGCGATTACGCATGGTTTTACAACCTTACCAGTCGGACATAAGGTTAGTGGTAAAAAGTATTCGTGAACTACCCTTGAAAGTTAGAATGGCCCGGAAATGACGATTATTTTACGGTAAATTTATATACGAAACTGATCTCCCACTAAAAATTCTAAATTAATTTATTTTGTTCTTTCCGCCAGGGTTTTCAAGGTGTTCACAGGTAAATCAAAAATAAGCAGAATCTCATTTTTGGTGGGTTCGTTTAGCTGATGGTTTTAATCTAAAAGCATGCCATTATTATTAGTAGAAGTATTACCCTTATTATTATCTGTATCTTATTTCTCTTTTTATTTAAAACGAATCAATCTGCTACATATGAGTTGTATCGACAGTAACAATAACCGACGAAATCTTTATAATTAAGATAAAAATATGAACATTTTTTGATAGAGTGAAGGCACAGCATCGTTAACAAAGCCCTCCCCTGTCCCATCATGTTCAGAATTGTTTTCTAAATAGTAACATTATTGTTTACAAACTCATTTTAAATATGGAGAAGGTGTTAACTAATCTGTTCCTATACCGTCTTCTTATTTTGCATACGAATCGTCAACTATTTTCTTTTGTTCATGAAAAACTTCAAATAGAATTTTGTCAACTAACGACGAACTAATTCAAATCGGCTTTGTTTTAAAAGAGCTAAACATCTTTAGTTGTCTAACAATTTTCAATCAATTATAAGGAAAACATTTGATAAACATATTTAGAAAGATCTATTCGTGTAATAAAGGCCCCTCCTCTTGTGTATATTTTATGTTTGTAAAAAATATATGCGGAAACTACACGGTGGTTTTACAGTCATTTGGAAATTTTAAAAAACATCAACAAATCTCTAATCAAATATTTAGAAATTTAAAAAGTATCTGAATCGGAATCGATAATTGTATCAGAATCAGAAATATTTTGGAATCGTCCCACTAATTGTTACAACAGGCTTCTTTGATGAAAGAACCCAGCGCCGTTGTAATCCTTACTTGCAGCTGTTTAGAAGGTTTACATCGTGTTTGCAATTAATTTATGATCGTTTGTAGTTTCATAATTATTATTTTATTTAATTTTGACACAAAAATATACTGGACTTCAGAATAGAAAGCTGAAGCATTAAATGGCTTGCTATCGCTTTGTCGCTAGTAATTGAATCTGTGTACCCGCAAGAAGACGTATTGGGTGCAATTATGATGATGATCAAAAGAAGAAAGAGAAAGATGAGGAATAAACAGATAGACATCGAGTGTCTACTATGTCGTTGTTGTTGTTGTTGTTATTGTGTTTGATCTAAAGTGCCTATCGGTCATCAGATCAAAGATAGCGGAGGACAGTTTCTGGTTAGTAGGAGAAAGAGGAGTGTGAGAGAGGGGTGGTAGAGGGAGAACAACTGATGCCAACCAGAAGTAGAGCGAAATGGAGAGACTGGCAGTGGACGGTCAGATAACAATTTACTATTCTGTGAAGTGATGAATCGTAGTCCGAATAATCCACTTAATACAAAATATCGAATCAAATAACAGCATTTACACACGAATTACAAGACGCACTTTCAGAGGTAAAATAGCAACTTGTGTTCAATGTACCGTATACAATTTACCATAGATATAGTGTGTCGGCATTAAATAACCCCAGAACGGTAGATTTGCCTTGAAACACAAATAAAATCCAATAGCGAATACACTTGTTTCTACGTTTATTTCATTTAAATATTTTCTTTTAATTAAAGAAACTAAATCGCCAGTTTTAGATTAATATTTTTTGTGAATATTAAAATATATATGTCATTAATGAATTCTAAAGTTTAAATTAAAAAAAGTCAAACGTTATTATCAATTAAGAAAATGTAATCGGAGTTGTAATAACACAATTGTCTCGGAGCAAAATGTAGTATCTGTTCTTATACTATACTTCATGTTTTATCTCTACGGTCAGTGAATGGGGAATCCGTCTAGACTCCTGCAAGTTTTAGTTCGGTCCACTGTTGCTGCTTCTGCGGTTAGTGCTGCGGGAAGGTGGATAGTGAGACTGCCGCGAAAGCAGTTGTATTTTTCCGCCCGTTTGCTCACCACTGTCCTCCATTCCTTCTCTACTTTTCCGAAGGCATTCGTTAACCTTGGGGCTGGTGTTAGAGTAACAGTTGGAAGTGGAGCTGGCATCGGACCAGATACTGAAACTGCCAACGGAGTTGATTGGCTAGGGACTGTCTTTTGGGGGCAGTTTCTGACCATGTGGTCATGCTTCTAGCAAAACAAACAGTGCAAGCGACCGTCATTTTCCAGCCTTTGTGTGTGAGAACTGCTGGAATTGTATGGAAGCCTTCCTGCTTCAGCGTCATGGCGACCGTGTAGTCGCCCATGTGAAGTCTGCTTCTGGAGATTACCGGCCCACTTGTCTCACATCTCCAAATTGGCTGGGGTACACACCCAGGTTGTCCGCGCACAGCTCAGTTGAGACGTGATAAATGTGTAACCGGGTCCTCCTCTTGCCCTAGTATTCAGACTGTATCTTCATCTCTTATCTCTATTACAGAGAGGCATTAGGCGTCATTCCTGGAGGGAAGCAAGATGTGAAGCTCCGTTGGCAGATATAGGTTGCCGGAATGTACAGATTATTCAGGAGCTCCGCCATGTCCTACTATTTGAGTCCCTGGAGGTGAATTTCCTTGAAGTTCGAGATGACGACAGACAAAACCTTGCTGTCCTCAATCTTCTAGTAGGAGCCAGGTACAAGTTGCAGTACATTGACTTCTATGTATTGTTTAAGCGCAATTTATTGTACTACTGTAGGGATATCATCTCTGTGTTCTGCTTACCACAAGCCGACATTCTCGGTTGTGCTGCTGTGGCATCCCCTTGACACCTGATGGTGGTGCCGGGGTGCCCTGATTCTTGGAAGTGGGGCATCTTTATAGAGAGCCCGGAGGGGGTTTGAAGTGTAGTGAATCGCCACATTGGGTAATACCGATACTTTTTTTGCTCCCTTACTGGGAGAGATTTGCTTGTGGGTGACAGAAACATTTTTCGGGTGGGGGTCAGGGCCTACGTCACCGAGGGCATCACCGCATTGCGTGATACTGCCTGTGTTTTATTTTACTGTTCCCTCGCTATGGAGGTTTCGGCTCCTGGCAGCGTAGTAACTCTCTGTGGGAACAGGGTCGGCCTCCGTCACGGGGGCATCATCGCATTGGGTGATACCGCACTTTTTTTTCTTTTTCTGCATTCTTGTTGGGAAAGCTCTAGCTCCTGGTAGCAGAGCCATTCTCTGGGGAAGTCGAGATGGCCTACATCACGGGGACATCACCACCATGCGTACTACCGCTCCTTATGCGTCCGCCCCGAACTGAAGAAGCCTTGGGTTTCTTTAAAGTTATTCCTTTTGGTGAAGGTGTTAGCCGCGGTATCCTATTTTCCCTTTCCTTCTACATTTTCAAGGTAACAAATTAGCTTTAATCGGCGTGAAGTCTGTGTATTTGGAAGGCTGATTTTCGTGCCAAAAAAACGAGCGCCGAAAGCAGCAAAAGGGGGAGATATAGTGGATAAAGGAGGAGGACGTTTATGGAAGAGATAAAGTTGGGTGCCGTCCTTGCTTATAAAACGCCGAGAGAGACTTATTATGTCTCAACCCGTAGACATAGATAATGAAATACTAAAAAAGAGAAGCGTTAATGTATTTTCCGCCCCATAAGAGAAGACGAGGAATCAGCACAAAAAACGGCTTTTTCGCTAAGATCGGATAACAGAAACTACACTTTTAATTATGTATTTGCTATACGGTAAACATTTTACAATATAACAAATTAGGCACAATGCCATCAAAGTGTGGGAAATTGGGGATCGTTAGTCATCTTTGGTCTCAAAATATAATAAATGTCTATCCTACTCTTAACTAGAATAATTTCAGTCATCACAATTACTCTCGGGACCATCCACTTAAAATATCCCTAAATTGTTGACAATGTTCATACTTTGACCGTAGCCATTTTTTTATTAAAGATTATTCAATTTTTTTTTTTTTTGGGGGGGGGGGAAGGGCGGGGAGATTTTTATCTTAAATTTTTCTGATAACATATATCTCTTCAGAGATCGATGGTGTGTCAGAACAAATGTAAGGGCATTATCATTATTATTTTGTATTAGTAGTAGGACAGTTTCTTGGTTTTATCGAAGCGTTCGTCAGATGTTATTTGAGCGATTTAGAAACAACTCCTTAGATATAGAAATTTACAAGCACGTAGTCGAAAAAAGGGTATTTAAAAAGTAAAAAGTTATTTTTAAAACATCTTTTAAGAATTTAAATTTGAAAAAATAGGAAAAATGCCTTTGTAAACCACGACTAGGCCTTTTTAAATGAATTAAAAACCCTGATTTCATCGATTGTATTATTTTTTAATGAGGGTAAATATTGTAGTATCTGTTCTGTTGTCATAAAAACCACCTCCCAAGAATTACCTTCTCGATTTTAAGGGTCTGGGTGTAATCTTCCAAGGTATTACATCTTTTGAGAGGGGCTAATGTAATATATGTTTTGTAAACATGAGACCATCTTCCCAAGGACTACATTCTTCTTTTTTTTGGAGAGGTGGGGTATATATTTTCTTTTTTTTGGAGGGGTGGGGTATATATTTTCTTTTTTTTGGAGAGGTGGGGTATATATTTTCTTTTTTTTGGAGGGGTGGGGTATATATTTTCTTTTTTTTGGAGGGGTGGGGTATATATTTTCTTTTTTTTGGGGGGGTGGGGTATATATTTTCTTTTTTTTGGAGGGGTGGGGTATATATTTTCTGTGCTCGCAGGCAGTACTTTTTCCTTTCATAGAAAAATGGTCTTCACAGGTATTAACTCCTCTATCTTGGAATGCGATATTGTAGCATATGTTCTATTGCCATTGTACCATCATACCTGGCATTACCTGCTTACCTGGAGGGGGTAGTCAGTATATGTTCATACATCATAATATCACCCTCCCAAGCATCACCACGTAATTTTGGGGTAGGGAAAGAATCCTCCGAGACAGTATTTCCCTCCTTGTGTGGTAGTATTGTATATTTTCATTCGTCATGATACATTCCTCCTAGAAGTTACCTCCTCTTTGGGGGCAGTATAGTATACGTCGTTCCTGACGATATAATTTTCCCAGGATTACTTTCACCTTTATTTTGGGGGAGGCGGTAGTGTACTATTTATTTCGTGGGCTTGATATCATACTCCCAAGCATTATCACAACTTTTTGGAGGCGAGTAGTGTTAGTTCGTCATAGTATTATTTTCTCCTTTCAGACATTACGTCTCCCTTTGGATGTAAGTGTATGTAGTTCGTCAAGAGAACCTCATCCTCCCAGACTAACAAAATATGCGACCGGAAGTAGCATATATATATATATATATATATATATATATATATATATATATATATATATATATATATGGATTATAACAATATATGTATTAGCATATATTATCAGTACCTTAGAATTAATATTCTCTTCAAAAAAGATTCAGCTCGGTGATTGTCAACCAGTAACAACTGAGCAGGTTCGTTTTATATTCCTATAACCATGGTTTTAATTTTCTATTTTTATTTTTTCATATTTTCAAAAAACATAACATTTCTGTGAGATGTATTTTTACGACATGTTTCTCTGGAGGTGAGCTAACCAACATTATTATAAAAAATAAGCAAAATGTTGGTTTCATTTTTGTATTTATGTTTTTTATTGTTCTGAATCAATTGGTAAAATCATTTTTTTAGTTCAAATAGTGCATATCGTAAAACACATTTAAATAACAGTTCTATCAGATTTCCAAAGATTATTAGTACCCGTATGTCAGGTGCTACTATAACATAAGTGGCTAAGATGGGGGGGGGGTGTATCGAGGTGAACTGTTTCCAAGGCGATGACAGCATATGAAAATGAACGAAAACACCCTTCTCTAAACAAAATTCTAGAAGAAAGCCCAAACTGTCTGAAAGAGATAGTAGAGCCCTTGTAAAGATTGTGAAGAAATAGCATAAAACTACGCCAGGGGTTTTTTGCCAGCCTAATGAACCGGTATCGTCCGGGCATTTGGGTCTAGATTTACGCCGGTCTATTGGGGGTTGCTGGTCCTGTGCAGTTCTAGGAGGTGCACCCTCCCAGGCTTTGCTCCCCTCTTTGGGGAGGAGTAAGTTTATTGCTTACTGTCTGAGGCACCCCTACCGGGGAATGCCGACAGGGCTGCCCAGGCAATTTTTAAA
>OY744515.1:21762491-21809991 GCA_963556195.1 Sepiola atlantica | reverse complement strand
CGGATTTCTATTCTTTTGGGGCTAGTGTTGTGGACTGATCCGGATTCACGCATAGTGGCAGGATGGATTCGTCAGGTCACTATAAAGTCGACACCTTTTCCTTAGAAAGGAGAACCGCTTAGCACGTCTGCCTAGAGCCGGTAATGGCGACCAACTTATTGTAATTAAGTATTCTTAATGCAATTCTTATTCTTTTGAATTCCTGTCTTGGGTTTCTTATTTACTTATTTTTATACTCACGATATAACAAATTGGCGACGAGGATGATATGCGTGCCATGATAGGTACTGCAACTATATTCTACCAATGGTATCGGGCGAAATTTCATTTTATGAAACTGTGCAAATCTTGACAAATGTTTTTGGCGAAAAATCGTCCCTTTTAAGCCTACGTTGGAAATGTTTAACCTAACAAAAAGAGACGACGAGGATTTTGTTAGCTATGCCATAATTGTAAATAGAGAATGCCAGAAGTTTAAACTGGAAGAACTGACTGTAGACAGAATCCGATGTCTAATTTGTGTGCAGGACTTACACGCAAACAAAGATACCGAGATAAGGAAGAGAATCATGACGAAGTTGGAGCAGGACCCTAATTTAACGTTGTAAGCGATTGTTGACAGAAGGTAATAGAATTGTAAGCATGTGACACGATTCGGCGAAGATTATAGAAATAGACGTGGCTCAGGTCTGATATGCCAGAAGATACGGTTAAAAATAGAAATTTGAAACCTATTCGTCGCTACACAGAAAGCACACAAAGGTGGAAACCAAAAACATGGGAAAACACACAGAAGCGAAAACCAGACACATGTCCTTCATGTTTAGGATTTCATATAAAAGGTAGGTGTCTCTTTAAAAACAATATTCTTATTTTTGTAGAAGGTTAAGGCACGTAATGCATCTGTGGAGAGAAAAAAGGTCGAGCACTAAGAGTTTTGTAAATGCTGCAATTTCTAGAAAAAATGGCGGCCATCATGAAAGAAAATTTTTGATATAAAATGAACAAATAAATTACTCGTTTTCAGATAGACACTCGTAGCGACCTGTTTATAATCAGTGAAGACTCCTGGAAAAAGTTTGCTAAACAAACATTGGTTCGCAGCGAAAAGGTCGCAAAAAGAGTAACTGGCAGAACGCTGATTTTCATAGCATAATTCATGTACAACATTTCTTTTGGAGGTAAGACGTGTACAGTGACAGTCTATGTGTTGAAAAATACTTCCAATTTATTCGGTACCGACTGGATGGCTTTATTTGAATTGTGGAATATACTGATAAGCTCATTTTGCAACTCGGTAAAGGCCCCCTCCCCAAACACAAATAGTAAAAGGTAAAAACTTAAGAAGACTCTAAAAAGATTTCCCTGATATACTATCACAAGGTGTTGGTAGATGCACAAAAACCAAAGTAAAATTGAATTTAATGGAAAATGCTAACCCAATATTTAAACCAAAGCGTAGTGTAACCTATGCAGCTATAGAATCGATAGCCCAGGAGGTCGTTCGCCTAAAATGAATGGGGGTACTTAGAAAAGTACATTATTCAGACTGTTCGTCACCCACGGTTTACATAAAAAATAAAAAATTAAAATATTCGTGTGTGCGCAGATTTCTCATCGGGCTTGAATATGTACCTGAAAACGTATGAATATCCATTGCCCAGCGCAGAAGACATTGCTGCCCGTCTAAATGCCGGAAAATCTTTCTCGAAATTAGATCTCTCAGATGCGTATCTGCAAGTAGAAATCAAGAAAGAGAGTACGAAATTGCTCACTATAAATACGCATAGAGGGTTGTATTCATTTAATCGTCTACCTTTAGAAGTGAAAGTAGCACCAAGTTTGTTCCAAAATATAATGGATAACATGTTAGCGGGTTTGAATTACGCTGTGGCGTACTTATACGATATATTGATCAAGAGCGAGACCGTTGAAAAGCACGTTGAACATGTGTAGGAGGTTGTTTTTTTTTTTTTAAATTGCTGAATATGGGGTTAAGCTCAGCGAGGATAAATGCGAAGTTTTTATGTTCAAAATAAAATATTTACGACAAATTATAGACGCAAAAGGCAGAAGACCTGACCCAGAAAGGTCTAGTGCAATTAAAAATATGCCCTCGCGCCCTGACAATTGCTAATTATTATCATATATATATATATATATATATATATATATATATATATATATATATATATATATATATATGCATGATTTACGTTCCCCGTTGAACGCATTGTAAACAAAGATGAAAAATGGCAATGGACAGAAAATTGCCAGAAGGCTTTTACAAAAGAGTAAGGATGTTCTTACATCAGCACGTTTTTTTAACACATTATGATCCGAAATTATAAATAATTTTGGCTACTGATGCGAGTAATGACGGTATCGGAGCCGTACTACTCCATAAAGACAATTTAGGGGGCACAAAAGCCATTGCTCATGCGAGCAGATGTTTAATCTCACCCGAGAAAAACTATAGCCAAATCGAGATTAAAAAAATTCACAAATTTATCTATGGCCGTAAATTTATTTTACAGACGGATCATCGTCCATTACTTTCGATTTTTGGATCAAAGAAAGACATACCAGTTCATACAGCAAATAGATTACAGCGATGGAGCACTATTCTACTAAATTATGATTTAAAAATGGAATATATTCTTTCAAAAAAGTTAGGCAATGCAGACGGCTTATCCCGATTAATTCCGAAATATTGTGAACCAATGGAAGATACGGTAATCGCATCACTCAAAGCTAAAGGTGAAATAAAAGAAGTACTGGTTAGCACCGTACGCGAACTCCCAGTGACTGCGCAAGAAATACAAATAAACTCTAAAAGTGATAATTTTATTAAAAACATGATCGATAAAGTGAAGTGCAAACAATGAGGGAATATAAATTCGCCGGTAAGCAATAACTATTCAATTTGTGACGAAATGTTGATGTACGCCGAGCGCGCTATGATCCCCGTGGCACTACAAAAGAGACAGTTAAAGGATGTTCATTGTGGTCACTCAGGAATGTGCAAAATGAAATCGCTTATGCGTTCATACGTTTTTTACCAGGTTTGAACCAGGACATTGAGAGGACAGTTAAGAGCTGTAGAGGTTGTGCTCTAGCAGCTAAAGCACCACCAATAATGACAACATCATGGCTGAAAGTGGACACACCATGGTCTAGACTACATCTAGATTTTGCTGGACCGGTAAATGGTGCATATTATTTGATTGTGGTGGACAGTGTAACAAAATGGCCAGAGATTCTGAAATGCAAAAAGCCAACATCGGCCATAACAATTAATCTTTTGCATGAACTGTTTGCCAGATTTGGATGACCTGAGGCAATTATCACATATACTGGGACCCAATTCACCTTAGGAGAGTTTAACATGTTTTGCAAAAACTTTGGGGTAAAATATATTACTACACCTGTTTGCCATCCGAAAAGTAACGGACAGGCAAAAATGTTTGTAGATACCTTCAAATGAGCTTTAAGAAAAGCTGGAGGTGAAGTAAACGATGAGTTGAACATCCAACAATTCTTAAGGGTTTAGATGGTCACACCGAATAGAAACATTGCGGCAAACATGTCACCGGCAGATATGATGTTTGTAAGAAAAATTAAAACCATTTTTGACAAATTGTTGCCAGTGAAGAAAAAACATTTTAAAAACACGGATGGTAAGACCAGACATTTTAATGTTGGTGAAAAAGTGTTTTTAAGAATTACAGAAAGGGTAAAATATTCCGGCATTGCCACCAGGAGAATCGGACGCCTGATATACATGATTCGGGGTCCGAAATGCGAAAACCAGCGTAATGTGAATCAGTTGAGACACAGATACGTGGAAAAGCAAACATCACATGAAGACCCCATGGAAGTACTTTACGATGTTTTTGATAGACCGATTCCTGAAAACCTGCTAAAGTAATACGTTCAACGTAAAGAAATAGAAATTCAACACAACGTCTATAGATGGACCCAAAGAGGAAAATACATATTTCCAGGAAGAAATAAATCTTAAGGGGGAAGTATTGTTGAGTTATCCGAATTAACCCATAGTGACAGGATGGATTCGTCAGGTCACTATGAAGTCAACACCTTTTCCCTTACCAAGGAGAACCGTTTAGCACGTCTGCCTAGAGCTGGTAATGGCGACCAACTTATTGTAATTAATTATTTTTAATACAATTCCTATTCCTTTCAATTCCTGTCTTGGGTTTCTTCTTTACTCATTGTAATTCTTACGATATATTTACTTGCTGCATTCACTTATTATGTGATTTACAGTTTCATATATTTGTTCACAAAATCTAAATTTACTGTTTGTCTTTGGTTTTGCTTCGTTTGGCGATTTAGCTTTCCCGGATGTTCTGTGATATTCCTTACCTTTTTTTATTTCCCCATTAGTAGGAATCATTTTCTCTTATTTATGTGTCTTGCTTGGTCTGTAATCCTTTGTTCCGTTGCATGGCAGTCAGTAGACATGTCCCATAGATTCTTCATGCATTCCAGGTTTCAGTTTATATGTGTCTGTTTTGTTTTCTTTGTAATAGCACTTCATTGCTGTTTTTTTCCTCTCTGGTCAATTTTTTCCTTTGGACTAAGTTTGATTTATTGCCTTTCTTATTTTTTAGTAGTAGTAGTAGTAGTAGTGGTGGTTGTAAGGAAGGAAAGGGGAGAAGGATATTAAGATCTTACGCATTCCGCGTAGATTAAGTGTACATAGGTCAATAAAATGTGTTCGGGAAGGTAGAAGAGGCTGTATACTCGTAGGACGGATAAATGATACGTTTAATGAGGTTGCTTTTCAGCTGGCAGATTTTGTTCTATTTGATTTCTTTGGGATATTTTATAATTTTTAGTATGTTTACTCACATTATAGTCCCGAGGGGACGTGTTAACGTCAAAACGCTGGTTGATCCGCGTAGAATGTTTATATAATTTTATTTATAAACGCTGTACTTTGTATTGAGCCTTTTGAAAAAAAAATTGTTTTAAGTTAATATCATCAATATATTTAGTACTTAATTAATTATATATATATATATTTATATATATATATATATATATATATATATATATATATATATATATATATATAATGTAAATTTAATTATGAAAAGCAAGCTACATATAAACCTTTCTGTTTCGCTTTTTAAGTGCTAATCTGTTAAGTTGAGCTGTTTATGAGGAAAATATGAAACAAATTCTGTGTGTATAGGTTTCTCGTAATAAACATACTAATAGCTCTCCACCTGTATTAAGCATTTTTAACTAAATACTGTCTTAAGTAAATAATATATGTATATAATATATTATTGATAGAACAAAACAGTAATATATATATATATATATATATATATATATATATATATATATATATATATATATATATATATATATAAAGTACTGTGTGGTAGGGCAGGAAAAATCCAGCAGAGTGCTCGATTAATTAAGAAATCCGAGATTTTGAAGGATTAAGAGCGTAAATATTTATTTATAAAATACCGAAATCCAAATCAACCTCCCGCTTTGAAACCGACGGTACTGATGTTACATTGAATTTCTGTATTTCGTATTTCATATATATATATATATATATATATATATATATATTATTAAAACCCGATGAATTCACACAAAAATAGATTAATATTTCAATAGTGTAGATAGCTAAAGCTCAAAATATAATAATTTAGTAAATATTCCGAATTTGTTTTTTAACAAGCATCTTTATTGTGTCTGTTCATTTCAAAACATAGATGTTTTCTTGATAACGTATTCTAGATGATTTCAAAAAGGTTTCCTCGTTGAAGTTATATGTGCAATAAAAAAACACAGAAATATTAAAACGGTTAACTTCAAAATCGTTCTCATCATTTCACTTATTTGGCCTTTTTTTTCAAAGTGAAACAACGAAAAATTGCTAAGTGATGAAGTGATGTTTCAATCAGTTTCTGTTCCTTGGTTCGTGTTGTGGTGTTCTTCGTGTGGTTTTGTTTTCTCCTTGGTGTAAATTCATTGTGACTGGTTACTCTTTGTAGCTTAAACGTGTTGGTTTTCGCTTATATATAAAATGGCATTCGAAAGAATTATGTTAATTTCAATCACAATGTCTTCCATTAGTTTTCGTATTAAGAGAATACACACAAACACATATACATGAAGAAATATCAACTAAGGTATCATTAACAATTGTGAAGATTAATATTTCTGTAATAATGAAGGCAACTTAGTTGCTCCATGTATGACACAAGCTTGTGTATGCGAAAACCGGCTTTATTCATTTCTTGTGTTATGTTTAACATTGTCTACCCATCATCATCATCATCATCATCATCATCATCATCATCATCATCATCATCATCATCGTAATCGTAATCGTCGTCGTCGTCGTCGTCGTCATCATCATCATCATCATCATCATCATCATCACCATCATCATCATCATCATCATCATCGTCGTCGTCGTCGTCGTCGTCGTCGTTATCATAATCATCATCGTCGTCATTGTCGTCATTGTCAGCGTCGTCGTCGTCATCCTTCTACTTCTTCACTAGGAGTTCTCACACAGATCATCGTCAGTGATTGCTCACTGACAACAACCAGTGATACTTCCTGGAGTCTGAGTGACAACAAGCCTCTCCATATTTCTAGTATTCTTAACCTCTTTTCGATAATCACTACAAATAATCTTGCGGTATCGCAATAGCTTCTTAACATTGATTTCTAGCTGGTAAGGACCATTGGTTTTCTCTGAGATTTGGGTGACAAAAGCCTCCGCAAGGTCACAGCATTCTCCGCACTCTTGCATGGAGGTCTGGTTTGTGCTGTTCCTTCTCGGTCATATCCTACTCGACACTCTACAAATATTTTCTGTAGTGCCAGCTTAGGCCAGCTTAGGCCAGCTTAGGCCAGCACCATTTTCTTTTTTATTTAATTATTTTTAAAAATTATTTTTTAATTTTTAATTTTTTTTTTTTATCCCTTATTGGGGGTGGTGGCGGAAAGAGAAAGGGGAGAGCTCATGGTGTTACTTGTAATTTCTGTTCCTTGGTTCATTTTTGTGTGATGTTAGCTGAGGCCGGTGTAATTTATTGGGAGGGGGGAGATTATGAAGTGATGTTTCATGCAGTTTCTGTTCCTTGGTTCGTGGTGTGGTGTTCTTCGTGTGGTTTTGTTTTCTCCTTGGTGTAAATTCCTTGTGACAGGTTACTTTTTGTAGCTTAAGCGTGTTGGTTTTCGCATTCAAGGATTTTTCTTAAGATTGCAGCTGTTTTGATCATTGCCTTCTTTTGTATGGTTTCGATCGCCCCTTTGATTCCAAGTTCTTCCACTATTTTCTCCAGTTTTTGGGGATTGTTCCTAGTGCTCCTACGATTATTGGTATTATACTGACTTTCTTCATGCTCCATATTCCTTTCAGTTCTGTGGCTAGTTCTGTGTATTTGCTTCGTTTTTCCGTTTCTTTGATTTTCTATGATTTTGCAGGATTTTTTTTCTTGTCGATTATAATAACATCAAGTCTCCTTCATGTATGAGTTTATCTGTTTGTATATTCATATCCCAGAGGATTTTGTTTTTTTGCGTTTTGCAGAACTGTTTCTGGTTCATGTGTGTACCATTTGTCTGCGTATTCGAAATTCAATTGTTTGCACAGTTCTCAGGGTACTGCTTTCCCAACACAGTCATGCCTGTTCTTGTATTCTTTTTGTGCGAGTTTGCTACATTCACTTATTATATGATTTACTGGTTCGTCTTTTTGTCCACACAGTCTGCATTTACTCTTTTCCTGGGTTGTGTCTATTTTAGCTTTAATGTTCTGTGCAGCCATCAGTAAAGATTCCGTTTCTGCGTTCAAGTTTCCTTTTCTTAGCGATGTCCAGCTATTTTCGTTGGTTTCTTCTCTTGTCAGTCTTCTGAAGCGTCTATGTAGTTGTTTTTTCTCCCTACTTTTCTTTTCTTGTCTTTTTGTTTCTGGTCTCGGTGCTTCCCGAGTTGCTCGTTGGAACGATGTATTTTGCTGCGGTAATTAGCCTTTCCGTGTTCTGAGTTATCTATTTCTCCAGCTCTTTTTTTTAGTTTTCAACATAATCTTCTATACTTACCAGTCCCATTCCCACTTCCTTTCTTTTCATGTAGAGTCTGTCCGTATCGTCTTTTGCTGTAGAGCATTGTGCATGGCCATTAATTTTCTAGTCCTCTGGTCAAAAGGTATAGTTCTTTCTTTAGTCCAGCATATGAATTGTCCAGAGTATCTTATTAGCGATACTGACCAGGTGGGCATACCTTTTATTAGATTCCTGCGATATAATTTCGTTTCTAGGAGTTTTCTTGTTCTTCTTAAACATTCTTTTCCAATCTTCTCTTTCATTTCTGTAGATTTGATGGTGTCTGCTTCTAGAACTCGCAAATATTTGTAGCCATCCTGCTCGCCTAACACCCTCATCTCCTCATTGTTCAAAGGCCTCTATTATTATTATTAATAATAATAATAGTAGTGGTAGTAGTAGTAGTATTGTTATTGTTATTATCATTGTTATTATCATTGTTATTAATGTTATTGTTATTATTATTTCTATTATTGTTATTATTGTTATTATTATTGTTATTATTATTGTTATTATTATTACTATTGTTGTTGTTATTATTATTATTATTCAATCCAATTAAATAGTGTTTAATTGTGATA
Source organism: Sepiola atlantica (assembly GCA_963556195.1). Lineage (NCBI taxonomy): Eukaryota > Metazoa > Mollusca > Cephalopoda > Sepiida > Sepiolidae > Sepiola > Sepiola atlantica. Next base: position 21,801,296 of record OY744515.1, on the reverse strand, counting down.
TTTACGTGTTCTCTCATTAACTTATTGTTTTCACCAATTCTTCATTTTTATTAAAAATTACTTGTTTATTTATAGTTTTAATTATTATTTTTAATATTTAAATTTATTTTTCAATCAAGTTAGACTTTTAGTTTTATACCTACTGTATTGATCATAATGTAAATTGATATGATATATCTATATATGTGTATTATCTCAATACGCTATATATGTTTTCTGTGCGTGTATAGAAGCGTATTAATTTGTACAGTTGTTCATTGAATTGCTTTTATTCGACCATCTATATTTTTACATGATGTATGCAATATACTTATGTATGTGTTTATGTATGCTCGTGTGTATGTATGTATGTATGTATGTATGTATGTATGTATGTATGTATAGAGATATATAGTCTGTGTTTTTTTTTTGTTTCGGACTTTAAAAAAGTAACAGATTGCAAACTAAAGCTAAATTAAATTCGAACACAATACATTCCAAGATGGCCGCTTTTCTATACGAACTTACCAATTTACAGTTGTCCGCCAACAGACTCCCGCCAACAGAGTTAACAATTGGTCCACGCATGCGTAATAACACACTATTGCGCCGAGAAAGGCAGGTGAAAAATTACGAATTATATTTAAATTATCATTCATTTTTCAAAGTTTTACAATAAACACACATATTACTATTGTAAAAACTGGATGAAAATAAAACCTTAAAAGACTAAGTTACGGACTTGGAGAATGTGTTTATTCTCATTCTGTTGAATTAATATCCCGTGACATTGGCCTAGGCATGGATTATTGTTACCGCATCTGGAACGGTTTATTGACCACAAGTCTCTCCGTTTTAGACATGGTGAAAATAAAAGTCTCTAACCTAATAGGGGCTGCACTGTCTACCAAGCTCCAAACCCTGTCCCATCGCCGCAATTTTGCATCCCTGTGCTTGTACTTCAACAGAATGTGCACGACAAACACACTGCACATGTATACCCTCAACGTAGATAGCGGTAGATACCCGTAGATACCCCACCAACCAAATTAATAGCAAAATTTGACATATTTCACTATAGAGGTCCGCAGATGCCAGATAACTTTCTACTCTATCGTGTTATTTGCTTCGGACCGCATGGCTTTGGAATATTTTATCTGCACCTTGTTTTCATTTATCTGCACCTTGTTTGCAGTAATTTAAATGTAATGTGAACAAACATCTTGCTGGATAACTTCCCACTTAAGAGGCCCCCTTTAATGTAGACTCTTACGTCTGGGTTGCAATATGCCTTTTTCTGTGAATAAAGTTAAAAAGAATAAAGGAAATATTGTTTTATGTGGAAAATGTGAATACATCATGTTACACTCGCTAATGCATTTAATATCTTCCTTCATCTAGTATATAAAGTAGAGACGATTTTTCCCCTGTATCTTCTCGGAGAATAGGAAAATAACCACATGCATCACAGGCTACTAAACTCACCATTACATTACACGTATTCACTCGAGCGTGTTTTAGTACATTCGTTATTCTTTTTTCCCAGCTTACACTAAATATTACATTTGGCCCGCCATGCACGACTCTCCGAAAAACCAACTCCATATAGGTGGTAACAAAAACTTTTCTCTCTAACAATTCTGTACTGTCACTCTACTCATCGACACCGGGAACTAATAAACACAGTTTAATTTTCACAAAACACGGATCTTATTTATTATTAAGTAATTGACCTATTTTCACAACTATTTAACCCGAATGCGTGGTGCAGTCGGTAAGAAGGCATCCATTCTACTCTACCACTTAAAAAAAATGTTTAATTTAAAACATTCGCCAACACAATAGACGGGGAGGAGGAGAAAAAATAAGTAATTTCCTTTTTTTTTATTTGACGTCATGCAATAGGTAGTACTTTCTCCACTGCAACGCCGGGCGACGGGTTCCGTTAGTATATTATATTCCATTTAATGTATACACTAGCTAGCATATCTTTTTTCCAACACAATATAGATAAAAGTATTACTTATTTTTTCAATCGATTTCTCATAAAATGTACACACAAAGATGTTGTTTTTGTGTACAAAAGTTAATTAATTACATAAAAATCGACAATAGTAATTAAAATCGATTTTATATAATCATTATAAATATTAGCAAGCTCTATTTATTTCGCATTCTCTCGATCTATATACTTATCTTCTTATCTGCTTATATATATATATATATATATATATATATATATATATATATATATATATATATATGTATATGTATATATGCTAAAGCTCAATTAATCAACATTATTTTTTCGTAAAGATTTTTATTCTTATAAATTTTCCATCACACAAAATACATGTTAAAATATTTCTGGAACATGTTTGAACATAAGCAATCAAAATGTGTGTAAATATAAATACACGCACCCATATATATATATATATATATATATATATATATATATATATATATATATATATATATATATATATATATATATATATATATATATATATATGCCGGTTTAACCCACAAGCGCTCCTGGCATTTTCTCGGAATCCGAGATTTTTCTTTTATTTATATTTGACAAGGAGAGGAAAAAGAAAGAAAAAAAAATCTCTCGAAATATATCAAATTGATTCTTGATAATCTGGATATTACAAACTAACACCCTTGCTGTCTAGAAAAATAAACAAACCTTTCGATCTATATCCGACTTATTTCGGTTTTGTTTTGTTTTTGTTCTTCACAGCTACCAGCGATCCGGAACTTCGCATTGCCTTCAACCTTTTTAAAAACTTTTATTATTACTCCCAGCAATGCTTCTAGCAAACTACCAATTTCTATTATATATATATATATATATATATATATATATATATATATATATATATATATATATATTTGAGTACATCTTAAATTATGGTTACCTATATACGTCGCCGTTTCCAGCTTCTGCTATCATCAGGTTAAGAGATGATAATTTTAGACGGTCGCAAGATTCGAACCCAGTTACAGAATCACCTTAGACTCCCCTAGCAAGTGCTTTAACCAAACGAACACGAGAAATTATCACGTAAAGAAAGGGAATTAATTCTATTTATGCCTAAACAGAGTGGGCACAGATCATATACTATCGACAGTGTTCAACGAACGTTATTATTATTATTATTATTATTATTATTATTATTATTATTATTGTTATTATTGTTATTATTATTATTGTTGTTTTTGTTGTTGTTGTTGTTGTTGTTGCTGCTGCTGCTGCTGTTTTTTATGCATAGAATGTAATATTATGTAGTGATATAATATAATAAACACTTTCACTGACGATTCCATGCGGGTATTAAATGCGGGCGCCTTTGTGTAGCTCAATTTATATTGTATGTTAATAATATACATACAAAATCCTATTTAAAAGAAATATTAACTATTAATATTAAATTGGGCAATACTCAATAACGTTTCAAAATTAGCAAACTTTTGCTGATATGACGTGTAACTTTTAAAATGTGACACAGTTTTAATTATATTAACATAAATTTACTTTATATTGCCATTATTTTTTGCTTCTTTCTCTTTTTTTATTTCTTTTTTAGTGTGTCGTCTCTTTTCTTTTTTTATCTCCTACCATCATCAATTTATCACCCTTTCTTTTCCATTCTCCCATATTATCTACTATGTTTTCCCAATGCCCCACCCTCTACTTAGCCATTTTCTTTTTCTGCTCGTCTTTTTCTAATTTATTTCCTGAAATCCCTCTTCTTTTTTTTACCTCATCTCATGAAGCAATTTTTTCTGTGTCTTTTATGCATTTAGTAATCTTCCTTTTATGTGAACCTTTTTTCTCCGTTTCATAATAATCTCCTCCCACCTTTTCTCCGTTTCATAATAATCTCCTCCCACCTTTTCTCTTTCTCTCTCTCTCTCACTCACTTTTTTACGCCATTACAGAATCCTCTAACCCCCTTTCTTATAATCATACTAACCACCTTTCTCTTCTTTATTTAACCCCCCTGTTTTTTTGGTTTGTTTTTATTGTTTTCCTCATTTTTTTTCTTCTTCTCTTTTCTCTATTCACTATTATTTTTCTGCAGCATTTATCGAATGTCCGATTAAACATTTTTCTATTTTCTCTGTCTTATATTTCTAAAGACGTCTGCAAAAATAAATATAAAACAAAAAACTCTTAAGAAATAAAAAAGCACATTTAGTCATTTAAAAATAACAAGCAACCAAGCTCCGACGTAAATCATTTCTTCCAAGAATATCGACTAATTTCGAATGTTTTCTGATGTTGCAGTTCAATATATGCGAAGGTTTTTTATCTTCTTAAACACAGACTAACTCTGTCAACCATTGTTTCTATCTTGTTCTTTTTTCCTCCATTTTTCTCTGATGTTGTAAATAATAAAGAATCGATTTTCAATCAAATATCTTATGTAATTTCTATTAAAAAAACAATCGATCAATGTAATAAACTAAGTTTCTCCAAGTGTTAATTAAGAAGTCTGGTAAATAGTCTGTGCTAATATATGTATGCGTGGGTGAAACTAAATAATGGATTTGGAGAATTGTAAAATAGACATTCGCTTTCGAACCAGTGATGGTAGATATTGGCTGATCATCGTCTTCTAAAATGTGTGGCCACAGATGCGACACAATTCGGTTGGATCAAGTAAACAATTAATATTATAGAATGAAAAAGCCTTTTTTAAGAAAACAAATAAAACAGGTGCAGGGGGAGATGACCCAGTGACTATTTCTGACTGTAAGACTGAGGTTTGGAATAGAAGCTTTCCCGGAAGTTGTATCTTTCAAGATACGACGGACGTTTCACGTTTCTATTTATTCTGATAATGCAGCATATTGCTGCTAGTAATTGTTTGTGATTAAAAACATTGATGTTACTACATTTCCCACAGTAAAATTTCCACACGTTCTGCTCTATTCTTTTTTATTGAAATGCCCTTAAATAGCTAATCATAACTAAAAACTGTGGTACGCTACAATTATAGCTATGGGTATAGCTTATGACGTTCTATATTAAAGGCATAATAAATGTGTGATGACTCGAGCCTTACTTGAAAGGTTTGAATACTCAATATTACACCTTCTTTCGATTGTTACGATAAAGAATTTCTATATCAAGCATTAAGGTCGTTTAACATTTCCGATATTTCACTCGGCTTTAAAGATGTACCTGTGTTACAAGCTCTACTGGTTTGTTTTGCATGATTATCCACTCTTCCATATACTAAACATGTATATATCTATTACTATTTCATTTATATACAAATGTTCAATAGTTTAAAGGAATATAATATTTTACGTATCTACATATGTATTCAGTATTTACTTCAACAGCGTCCAATACCTGAGTAGAGCATAGTAGTAATATGAAAAGATACTTATGGCAAATATTCAACACAAAAACGTTTACATTAATTCCCTGGAGTGATAGTTAGACAATCCGAAAAAATTAAACAAAAACGTTTTTATGTAGCTTACTTGACATAAATATATTGCCATACTAGAAATATATATATATATATATATATATATATATATATATATATATATATATATATATATATTATAATATAAAATGAAGTAATAAAATAAGGTGTCAATCAAATTTTATTAGAATTCAAAGTTCATGCAAAGCATCCTTAAGTCCTTAACCTGTTAAAATTAAATTTTAAAAATTAAATCTTGAATTAAACTATAAAATTATTGGAATTTAATAACTTCGTAATTTTTAACTTCATAAATATTCTAAATTACTTGATGGGGCTAGATTTGAGAAGTCGGTTTTTTACTGTAAGCCAGATTTTGAGTAATACTTTTGGATGGGTACGTGATCACATGACTTGACCTAATTTTCCTAACTCCCTTTTCGCTTTCTTTTAACTTCTTAGCTCCTTCCCCTTTGACATAGAATAAGTTTACTGACCCAGACAGGGAAAACCTAATTTGGGTGGGATGGATGGCGGGGTTGTATGTTGCTGTCTTCTCTTGAACCTGTCAAACAGGAAGCAGGACAGACATAATTTTGAACCCGTTGAAGTCATTCTGAGATGTAGACAATTTAATATCGCCTTCTGTTCGTTGGGGATTTGTCATGTCTGGAGAGAAGATCACTTATATATTTTTCGCTCTTCTGGCTAGATGTGATGGGAGTCCGTCTTATTTTGCTCAATTCGGATTTAGCGGGTTTTCTAATTAAACAACGAATTTGGATTTGATTAGAGTTGCACATGTTGGGATCTCGGAACTTTGATTGGACTTTTTGTATTATTTTGATTGATTTATTTATCATTAACATTGAATATGGACACATTTCGCGACTGGATAACTTTGCCGGCCCCTTCAATTTCACATATTTGGACTGCTGTTTGTATCTTGGAGTAATGTCCTTCCTGATTATGCTTCTCAACTTGTATGACCTGGATGGACTGTATGGATTCAACAAAAGTATGTTTTTGGATTGATATGTTTGATATTATGTATTTTTATATATTTGTGTATATAATTTTATATATTTTCAAAGCGTAATTTTATTGCCTGTAGTAGTATAACTGCGGTAATGGTCCTCTGAAGAGAAGAATTATCTTTGAAAACTCATGAGCTAAGGACTTAAGGATGCTTTGCATGAACTTTGAATTCTAATAAAATTTGATTGACACCTTATTTTATTACTTCATTTTATATTATAATATTAATGCTCTATCCAGTATATTGAGCTTCAGTTTTTTATCCGGATGTTTCACTAATTATAAGATATTAGTTGACGCTTATATCTTTTGTTGGATTGCTTCATATATATATATATATATATATATATATATATATATATATATATATATATATATATATATATATATATAGTCTCGGAAGTTTCTCAACCATTAAAACTATATTAAAAAAAAATAAAATAAAATAAAACTTATAGTCTCAAGTCTTCCAGTGGAAAATCACTCATGTAAGTCAATTTATTTTTTACAGTTATTATATTAGTTAGTTTCTAACACTATTTTAAGGGATCATCAGTTGTTTACCATGAAAAACTGTTTCGGGAATTTAAAAACAAGACAGTATTTAATTTCATGGCTTCCCAGCAGAGTTGATCAGACCCCACTTCCCTTAAAAGACAAAAACATAAACGTTCCTTATACTAAATTTACGTTTTGTTCCATATAAATGTTTTGCTAACTTATATTAGTTATTTAAGACACAAAAAAAAAATAAAAAATAAAAAATTCTTTACCTGCGCTGTTCGTCTGTCTAATAAAATTTATCCGTTACTCACAAAAATGTTGCTGCATTTTAAAGTGTTTGGACGAATCCATGACACTATTATTTAAGTGATTAATGTATTATTTTTAGTTTTATATTATAAATATAAAAAACATCAACACATCAAAAAATAAAAGATAAATAAATTAATAAATATGTATATACATATATATATATATATATATATATACATACACACATACACATATATACCTTTAGTTCCTATATATATACATACATATATATATATATACATACATATATATATATACATACATATATATATATATACATACATATATATATATATATATATATATATATATATATGTATCTGTGTGTGAGTGAAAATATATGTGTTAGCATATACTTTCAATATATTATATTTACTAGCCGTTTCAAATTTAAGTTGGATGATTGTCAATTAGAAATAACAAAGTATATATATATATATATATATATATATATATATATATATATATGTATATATATATATATATACATATATATATATATAAGTAAGCAAAAGCTAGATTCAAGTATTGTAGATTCAAATAATGCTAAAATAAATAAAATAAATAGGAAAGCAGATAGCAGATATCTAAGATAATAAATCGAATGTAACTGCAGGGATGAAAAGGAATGCTCATTAGAATGGAGATACTTCATCTCTAATGTAATATATAAATGCAACGTTATATAAAGAATAAGTATTAGAACATATATTGTGTCGGCAGGGTATAATTTCAAGGACAGATTTAGAAAACATGTACACTCTTATTCGTCTACAACTCTAGCAACATGTGTGAGGGTACTACGAAGTAACAACACTCAGTTCAGCCTAAAATAGTTTATATTAGGTAAAACATATTTTTAGGTAAAAAATCTAAGAGATGCAACGTTTGCATTCTGGAATGTTACTATATAGTTATGTGTAAGAACAACTCATTAAATAAAAGGCAGGAGGTGGTTCAGAATTGTTTTCATAGAACCGCATTTATTTACTCTCGTTACAGATCTATATAGATACTTGAAGTATAATTTTCCATCAACATAAAATATAGTTATAAACAGTATAGTAAGAATTTTAGATAAAGTAGGAAAAATAAATTGAAAACCTAAGATTAGATTAGGAACAAACATTTCTGGGACCATGATATACTAAATCTGGATGAGATCATATAATACATTAATAGGGAGAAGGGTATAGGTTAAATTAATCCTATATACATGAAATGAACGGAGGGGCCGATCATAAGTAAGATGGTCTGTTGCAGAAATAGAATAAGGATAGCCGGAAATTAAATTCAATATAAGAGATGGTTTAAGGAACCAGGAAACAGCGTGCGTCTAATATGAACGCTACTTAAATGCTGCATGTAGATAGGCAGGTATAAGGCTATAAATTGAATACACTATTATATAGATATATACGTGTTGTTGCCGTATTGAGATAATTAAGGTAAGGGTAGGATGGGATGACTTTACTAATTACTTGGAGTAACTCCTAATTACGATTGTAAATATCAATGTAATAAAACTAATGTGTCAATTTAAAACTAAGAATAATATATTACTACCCAATCAATAGATTTTCTGGGAGTAACTGCTCTATAAATAAGGATGGGGGTATTCTCTACTAGTACCTGAATCTAGGCATGAAACTAAAAGTCAGATAACACACTATCCAATTTAATAGTATCTATGAATACATAATATTAGACTGATTGAGGGTGATTGCGGGCAAGACAGTGTAAGTGGGGATGGGGTGTTGGATTTTTATTCCAAAATTATTTTTTAAATTTATGAACCACCTAGATATTCTAAGTAAATATAAACTAAATAATTTTCCTTATTGGGAATGTGTAATTTTTTTTACTTAGATCATCTACCATAATATTGAAAATAAGACTACAAGAAAACTAGGAAAAGTTAATAGAAGGTAATAATTATGAATGTAGAAAATAAATACTTATCTACACTTAATATCGATTATTGCATAATTAAAACAGAACAGTTAGAAGATGAGAATAACCTAGGAATCTAAAATGTAATATACAAGCAGTTAAACATTTATTGTATGGCTGTCATGAAGTTTTTAGTGAGCAAATCTCGGGAATTTCTGATAAGGTGAAATAATAGCGTATTTTGTCAGGATAAAGGTGTTCCTCTTTAACCCGTATATTCGATGGTTGGCATTTGTTTTCATTAGAATTTCGCGTAGATTTTAAAAATAATAAAATAAATATTTTTATTAAAACATATTCAACCAACGTTTAAAAGTTACCCATTAATAAGTAACAGAATTCCACAAGGAAAATATCTACAATATCTTTTAAATACCACAAATACTGAAACAACTCAAGCTGACTTTCGTAAGTTTAGTATTTTGATATTTTAAATTCATACTCCTTTTGTGAATAGCGCAAATTATATAAGAAAATTTTACCTAGAGATTAAAAAATGTATTTTATCATAAATAGGAACTATTATGATATTTTAACCAATTTAAATATTAGGTAATAAGAAAATATCACAGTCAAATGAATTGCATATTTGTATTAACTACACACTTAGTTTCGTATTCAGATGACGTAATTAGATATCTACAATATTAATGCCGTAAATTATGTGATGAGAATTATCCTCGATTTAATTTAAGTATTTTATAAATACACAATAATTATCACATAGCTTATACGTAGAATAAAACTAAAATAATGATCGCGGGAGGAGGTTATGCGAATTAGTGCTGACTCTGAACTGAGGTTTCAAGATGGCGGACTGTCACACATGGTAGAAAAATGCAGAAAGGCGAATGTGAGTTCATGGTTGATTTTTTGGACATGTATGTTTCATGTCACGCTCCCGTGTACAATTTTTCAAATTGATAACTTTTTGTTTTTCTGAAAAGGTCAAGTAGGACAGATCGAATATTAGCAGACTAATGTTAATAACACTAAAGAACATCAGTTCTGAAAATGTTTTTGTAAGATAAAATCAAATCTTGACTTTTGGAATGAAAATGAATTTTGCTTGGCAAAAACAGGACCCCGATGCAGACGCCTTTTGATTTCACTAAAACTTCTTTAACCGTGTTGTGGCTTTATAGCACAGTGTGTCAGACCAATTTGCTTCTGCTGCTGCTGCTGCTGCTGCTGCTGATGATGATGATGATGATGATGATGATGATGAGGATGATGATGATGATGATGATTTTTCGACAAATGTTCTCATAGTATACAGGGACAATTATTTTGTCGATATATTTTTATTTGTTGAGTATCAACTCATATGGAGTGAACATGTCATCCAAATGGCTTAGGAACGGATCAAAGAATTTTAAAAAATTTAATTAATAAAATCCTCCACTGCAAACGCATGAAAAAAGTATAAAGACAACATACTTAACACGTTTCTGGGACCGAATATAATTGCTAATGTTTTGCTTGAGTTCGCTCTTGGACGTTCTTTCTGTAAAAAGACAGGGTAGGATAGCAAAGCAGAGTTTGAAGGGAATCGCATCCATTATGACAAACTCAAGAGAGAAAGCGAGTAAGTTGGGGAGTTTGGCACTTGAAAAGTCTGGGATAATTCTTGAAGTATTTGTGACTGATCTGATATGAAATGAATGTGAAACTGTTGTGTCAGAAATACTGACTGCAAATAGTTCCAGAAGTGTCAGAAATGTATGGGACTTTGAGTTTAGTTTGAGTGATCTTATTAAATATGAGAGAGAATGTATTTCACACCTATTTTGGCTAATGTAATGCTGTAAGAAAATACATATTGTAAGCGATTTAATGTATACGATTAGCTGTACACAAGTTGCTATTTTACCAAACTGCGATTAATTGTCGGTCCATAACTTTTCTTACAAGTTTATAACTGAACATACTAGACACGAAGAATAACTGATGCCATAGTCAGATTCAACATCCATTACACTAATCGCGCACTCTAAAGATATGAGGGTCCTCCAGACAGAAGCCTGTTGCAGTAGAGACTACCTACGTGCCATATACTATAGAGTATTAGTTATTGGCATTCTCGAACCATTTGATAAAACTAAGTCAATGATAGTATTAGACTATACTTTTAGCCATCATCATTTGAGCATGTGTGTATGCATGCATGTATTTATTTTTGTGCATGTGGGTGTGTATGTGTGTGTACATGCATATTCGTTTTTAATATACAAAATATAGTATGATATTTTTTGAATGAATCGTATAACCCTTTTTTAATTGATGAAGACTGAAACTTTTAATAAAACATACCCGTCTCTTTATATTTACATACTATATATCTCAATATACGTATGTATCTGTATACATACGTATATGTCTGTGTATGTACGTATCTAATATTCTTCTGAAGTATGTACAGCTGTACTTTAACATAGACATGTATGTATATATATATATATATATATATATATATATATATATATATATATATATATAATCTCGGAAATTTCTCAACCATTAAAACTATATAAAAAATTTAAAAAAATATATAAAAAAAACAAAAAAACTTATAGTCTCAAGTCTTCCAGTGGAAAATCACTCATGTAAGTCAATTTATTTTTTACAGTTATTATATTAGTTAGTTTCTAACACTATTTTAAGGGATCATTAGTTGTTTACCATGAAAAACTTATGAATGAAAACATTGTTAAACATAACAGAATTCTGATGTTTGCTCGAGCCTTTTTAATTTTTTACAATTTTTCGAATGAACTTTTCTCATGTCGAATTAAAAAAGATTAGATACGTTCCATATGTATCACGAACGTTTTCGATTCTTCGTCAGATCATATTTAGATGACAAAAACAAATGAACAAAAAAGCTGTAGAAAAGAAAAGGTCCAAAAGAAGCCGAGAACACGTACGTTATGTCTGTTCGGCATCAAAAGAACAAACCAGTGTAAATCCAGTAGGACGTTAACAATTAAAATTTCTGGGCGCTAGAATGAGCATTACAGAATGAATGTTATTATGTTTGTCATTTTAAAAAAGCTGTTTCTGGTATCATACGAAATGTTATGAATAGTATGTCGCTGGGTGTTAATTAAGATAGCCTCGAATATTTATAATTTGTTTAAAATTGGTTTTAGAATATATTATTTCCGTGTTATTAACTAAAATTTGTCTTAAATAAGAGAGGGCAGTTATGTTTTGTAAATTCTGGTAAATTGAGATAGAGTTTACAAGATGTATGGTGAGGCGACAGGATTGAGTTGTGGTCATAAAACAAATGTAGCTATTAGCTTTATTATTATTGTGATAGTTGTAATTTTTCTAAACGGTATTTAAACTTATAAATAACATTGGTTCTTTCTAATGTGTTATGAGTTGGGTAGTATTTGTTTTTTTCTAGAAGATTTGTGGTCTTGAATTTCTTATAGTACATAATGAGTCTAATTTTATTATTATTATTAAGAATTGTGGATATCTATCAATGTACAATTTTTTATGGGCTTTTTCATGTAATCCAAAGTTGTGTTGCATTTGATTTGGTAGTTTGGTAGTTTTGTTTTACGGCATATCAACCCTTTTTGGGTTATTTAATGCCGAATCTGGTCATTATAGTAAAAGTTTTTATGCTTCAAGTTCTTTATATCTTCAAATGTTTAATCATCGTTTTTGGTTTGGTAGTTTTGTTTTACGGCATATCAACCCTTTTTGGGTTATTTAATGTCGAATCTGGTCATTATAGTATCTGGTCATTATGGTATCACCAGGTGTTGCATTTGATTACAATAATATAGGTTAGTATAGTTTGAGTTTTGATGTCGAATATTGTTATTATTTTTAGTAGTATTTTTTAAGTTTAGTATCATTCATTTGATTTATTCATCAACGGTATGATTTTACAATTCGAACCGAACCTATTGAAACTCCATCAATTTGAGTCTAAATGTTTCTCTTGAAGTCATACAAAAATACTTCAGTAGTGCAAACTAGTTACATTTTAGGATCTTTTAGTGATTTTAAATGGAGAAAGAGACGCGTTAATCTATATGTTATTGATAATTATATCAATTGTTTCTTTCCTGAAGTACATTTGTGAATAAACTTTCTACATTAAGATAAACACTCCCCAAATAATCAGTGATTACAAACCTAGTTATTTATTTGCATTTATCAGTCATCTGCCTGAAGACGACCAATAATGGTCGAAAACGTTCGCGTTAAATATGGAGATTTCTTACACTCCATTATTAAAAGCACAAGATCTATCGTCCGACGAATAGAAAGATTGGATCAAAAAAAGGAACAAACAGAAGTTGGCACTCCTGTTCAACCAGATATATATATATATATATATATATATATATATATATATATATATATATATATATAGAGAGAGAGAGAGAGAGAGAGAGAGAGAGAGAGAGTGGGTGAGAGAGAGAAAGAATGAGAGAGAGGGAGTGAAAAAGTGAGAGGGAGTCAGAAAGAGATGCAGTTGTGTGTAAATAGTATATACAGAGTGGGCAAGTAAATGTGTCTTATCAGAAAAATAAACTTTCATTGGCTAAAACTAATTCAATATTTGGAATTTTAACTTTGGAATACATTAATTCAAACGTTGCAAAACAAAGCTACTTTATGTGTCCTTCATCAGCATGTCTGAAGACCTTAATCCAATTCATATAAAAGGTAGAGCCTTCTTTATGCCTTACTCTGAGTAAGCCTTCCATTCACTGGAGATGTCAGCCTGAAGTAAGCCTAATTAGCAAGAGGGGTGGAATGTCTCATGTTCGCAATAGCGCACCACCAGAAGTCAGGGGGTAGGATCAAAAGAGCTCGGGGGTCAAAGGTCTTGTGGCCAGAAGTTGGCCATGTTGTTTTGACAGAATCCTGTGACCTTATTTGCTGTGTGTGCAGGGACCCTATCATTCTACCACACATAATAATTGTCTGGGTAAGTTTCCTTGAGGCAGGGCAAAACGGTGTATCTCAAAACTTTATAATACCCATCTACTAATCAGACTTGAAGGAATGAAGGACATTTTCTTGACATCTGAACGCAAGATACCCAGAACAACTACTTGGGACTAGTTTTTGGTCCTACATACCCCCCTTGACCTCCTATGTAAATTTTGCTATACAGAGGTCAGTTCTTCACGGAACTGTTTTTGTGCTTGAGGACTGCCAAGATCTTCTGACATCTCTCAAGCTATTGTTTGCTTGATGGGGTTGGTCAGAAGATGCTTTGGTTGTCTAACAAATACCTGATTTCCAGTGCGCAGCAGTCCTTACGGTCTAAGGACCGACTTTTAGAACCTTACTGTTCGTTATCATGCTGACAGAGGGGTCTACCTTGATTTTACTTTTGAGGGTGTTTATGAAAGGTTTATCTCTCTTGCTGTTGTGCTCCCCACTGCGAGGAGATATCCTCGTGCCTTAACCAGGAGATCATATACCGTGCTACGTCTTCTCTCATGTGCGCTTATTTTCCAATATATTCAGATTTGAAATCTACAAAAATGTTAGCGAATAAATAAAGAGTTGTTATTTAATTCATAAATGTGATTACCTAAATCGTTTTGGGCAGTATATTCAAATTTGTCAATGGGACAATTTTGCTTCCTCACCCTGTATGTATATATATATATATATATATATATATATATATATATATATATATATATATATATGGATAGAGAAGGAGATAGAGAAGGGAAATTATTATTTTAAAAATTCAAACTCCAATATTTACCAAAGTACAGACTTTTATGCCTGTTATGAATGAAATTTAAGAAATTGAATTATTTCAGCTGTAAGATAGAAACAAATGGGGTTGTGTGTGAGTAAGAAAACGAGAGAAAAAAAGAGAATGTGTTTGCAGACAAAGTGTGTATACACACAGTCTTTACAAACTCATAAAATTCATACAATTACAGACAGTTTGATTTTCAATTCAAATATACGTTTCAAACTGTTTAAGAAGTGTGCTGATTATTTACACTAGAGTTGCCAACAACCACGTTTCAAATATGTGCTATTAGATGCTTTGCACATTTCTATGAGAAGATCGGTGAGTCGGACGGATACGCGTGTAATTTGAAATATATAGTAATCGAAAAACGCTCAAATTGAATAGATGTATTATGTTTGCGTCCGAGAATCTTGGTAAAAGGAACTGTCTATAAGTTTGTCTGCCACTCAAAGGTTTATTACATGCTATTTTCGTTAGTCTGTCACGCATAGTTTTGAAATAGCTTTCTCTCACTCCGTTTCTTTCCCCCCTTCCCGTCTCCTTTCCCCCTCTCTCTCTATCTCTCTCTTACTCTCTATCTATTCATCTATCCATCTATCTATCTATATATCTACATATCTATATATCTACATATCTATCTCTATATAACTATATCTATATATATATATAAATATATATAGAGAGAGAGGGAGAGAGAGAGAAAGAGAGAGAGAAAGAGAAAGAGAGAGAGATAACAGACAGACAGATATACATAGAGAAAGAGAGAGGGGAGAAAGATCTAAAGATATATAATAATGTGACATTTTAAATATCAACTTCAGTTGATTTAAATAAAGTCTTTCATTTATTTATATTTTCCACGATGGACAAACATGCATGTGCTTATCTGGATGCGTGCCGCGTAACAATTTAGTATAAAATACAAGACAGCTATAAAATAATGAATATTATTAAATAAATTGAAAACTCAAGTATTTGAAATTAAAATACATACAGGTTAAATAAATTTTATTGAATTGGCTAGGTTCAGCTGCAGGAAATAGAACTAAATAATGAATTAATAGATGAGGACGTTTTATTGTCATTTATCACTCCTATCTTTTATCAAAACGGTTTAATGTTATTCAAATAAATAATACAACACAATACTTTAGAATGCGGTATATATAGTACTGATTAAAGACCCATAGACACGTATATATCCCTATAATAAGAATAACTATTTTTAAAAGTCTATAATAAATATATTTTTGGTGTTATTCATTTATAATTTCATTGTGTTATTTCTCTTATATATATGCAATAGTTTTGTCGATATAAACAGTAATTAATTAAAACAAAAATAATAAAAATAAATAAATTACAAAAACCTTCCTTAAAATATGCTCATTAATTTTCAAGGAATGGTGTTGTGCTGCCCGTTTTAACAAGGACATTTAAATTGCTAGCTAGAAAAATATTTATCGATATTATTCATGAACCCAGTAGCAACATGTTTACATGCTTAACATGATACAATTCATCCTGTGACGCTAATTCTGGCGTCCCTGAATTTAAATTTTAAACGTTTATACTGGAACTGCACCGGTTTATTCTTTTGACGTCTTACTGACTTCACATACGCGTTTAAGGCTGTTCTTTAAAATGATCTTCTTACTTCCGCTGAAGAATACGTCCTACATAGTCAGCCTCACACTGACATTTGTATTTGTATATCACTGACCTTTTTTGTGGTGTAAGAAGAATATATTTGGGAAAATAAAGGGAATACAGTTCTGGTGACAAACACAACACGGGACTGTACTTCATATAAGCAACGAGATACTACACACGAAATTTTATCAGAAAAAAACTTGACTGATAGCACCAATAAAAAGAAGTTTTGGGTGAATCAATGAATATGTTAGTATTAAATTTCGCAATTTTTCGGTGAATAAACTTGGAACTTATGCCCTCAGAGAAGCCATAATTGATATATTTCAACTGCATGTTTGCTCTTAATGCAAATCATAAGAGCGCGATGAGCAATGGTCTTGATCAAACTAATATCTCTGCTGATAGAGGTAAATGAATACGAACAAATATACAGGCCCGTAAACGTCTGTTTTACCTGTATATAGAAGTTGTGAAGTTATTCCCTGTCTTCTCAACTAAAACACCCCAAAAGTCTAAAGAGCCATTCTGCTCTTCTTCTATATTGAACTTTAGTGCTGTGTGGAGCATATTCAACTTTAGGTAAAAATCATTTGCCTCGTGCCGGGATTTAAAGATGACAAAACTATCATCCACATAACGGCAAATAAAAAAACAGTCCGATTGAACTACAAGAATGTCTAGAAAACCTAAGAAACTATTCACTAAGATAGCTCCCAGAGGACTTCCTATCGTCACATCATCAACCTGCTGATACATTTCGTTTTTGAAACTGAAACTGACAGACTTGGTGGGCAAGCCTATAAGTTCCAGAAAAATACTCTCCGTAAAGGCGGGAGTTGTTAATGTGCTACAATAAAGCATATCGGCACATATTCGAATGGTTTCGTTGAGGGGTTCATTTGTGAACAATTTGGTCGCATCAAAAGAACACAGAAAGTATATTTTTGAAGTGCAATCGATTTCGCGCATAAATGACGGAAAACAAAAAGAATCCGTAATACAATTAGCTGAAAGATTTGCTGTGACCAGTTTAAGAATATCAACCAGCCATTTGACTAACTCATATTGAGGAGAATCAACCATAGCGAGGGTAGGTCTCAAAAGAACTCCCTCCTTATGGATTTTAGGTAGCCCATACATTCTGAGTCTTTGTGAACCCACGAGGCGAATCTTGTCGTTAGGATCCTTACTCAAAAATGTATTTCTATGAAGTTGAAGGAAACGTTTTACTTCAGTACTCAAAGTACAGTTGATTTATACGTCACTAAGCTATTAAATGTTAGTTTTGTCACTCAGAATATCCGACATGTTATCAGTGTAAGGGTCGGTATTAAGAATGACCACACTTGCAACCTTATCTGGCTTAGTGATATAAATATCTTTATTAGCTTTTAGAAGTTTGAATTTTACGCCAAGCAAACTCACAAAAATTGATGGGAGAAATCACGAACTCTATGTGCTAGTTAAGCTAACCTTGCTTTCATGTACAGAAAATCATCATTCGACATAGGCTCATGGACTGCAATACCTCAAATTAAGCAAATACGATTTCCCTATGAATACTAGGAGGGGGAATACCCACACACAAACCTTTGACTAATACTGCATATTCCGTATGAGAAAGAATAACATTAGAAAAGTTGAACACATGCCGATAAACATCAATCCTTACACCATGGTTTACGCGAATAAGTGCGTCAAGCTATCTCTGGTTATTCGAACGGACTTTGCTGCTGCGGAAATTATCGCCAGCAGATAGATATTTTGAGAAACGCAATTCATCAAAAAAATAGCTAGACCACGCACCAGACCATAAGCGGAGGTATTGACCTACAATTAAATCGACAAAAGTTCATGCACTCGAACTTGATAAAAACACGTTCCAATTTAAGCGTGTCCCTAACTTTTTATCTTAGCAATGCGCCTAGAGATATAACCGAGGGCGATATAATTGTCAAAACAGGCATTCACGAATATAATGTTGTCTCTAATAAATGTATCTTATACCTTAATTCGAACGATTTTTTATCAAACTGTTTCTACATACTGTTGTATACTTACTTCTATAGAACTTAAAATGATTTTTGGTTGTACAAAATTTAATTAGGAATTAATATATATATTAGTAGTATGTTTTTAAAAGGCTGTGGGCAATGCAAATTCCGGGTAAGATGTAAGTTGTAAGGAACAAAAATAATAAATCGAATATGAAATATGACTTACTATTTATTTTTTCTTAAAATATTACATAACAGCAAGAGTGTTGTTAGCTGTTTGTGTGATGTCCGGATGATTATAAAATAATTTATTTAATATTTCGGGAAAAGAAACTTCCCTTTGTCAAAAATAAGGAATTTCACAATTTTGTTTTTTAATACTTAGATTTTAGATTTGTAAGTGTACAGTTTTATTTGTGCCCAATTAGAGCACATTTGACATATAAGTAATATCATATATTTAATACACCTCTTTAATACCTTCCTACTAGAATATTAATTCCTCCTATATCATAGCTTTATTAAGATCTTAAATTTTAGCTTTTACTTCTCTTTTACTTTACTTTTTTACTTCTCCTCAGAGTTATTCTCTCCATAATTTCAACCCCTTCCATCACATTTAATTATAATCTATATAGTAACTTATTAATTTAGAAATGTTCTAGTCATATGTTATTAGTATTATTTATTGTATATTATTAATAATTATTTAGCATTATTACGTCTTTGTTAAGTTAAATTATTTATAGTTTATTAATGTTTATTAAATTATTATTCTAAAGAAAAATTGAATTTTTTTAGAAAAATGTTTCTGGATAGAATAAACATTTTAACTTTAAATTTTGATTTTGATTTTCATACACTTTTCACGAGTAAATTGTAATTTTAAGATAGAATTTAAATATTCACAATGTCTCTTTTAAATTTAGATTATTTTTTGTATCTTTTATATTCTTAATCTTATTTAATTAAATTCTATACATATACTTATATTCGAATATTTTTAGACGAATACTATTAGCTTACAAACATTTATTCATACCTTTGGGGTATACTTCGTTCTAGTTTGTAAATTCCTATTAAAGAAACAAATCTAATAGTATTAAACTACTCTAGATATACATTTATTTTGTTTTATGCATTTCTTTTATTTCGCCGTGATTATAATCTCATTTTTCTATTATATTTAATATTTAATATACACCTTGTTTACCTACTGTAAGTATATAATCTATGAACTCCTCCTAATACTTGTTTTTGAACTTTTGTTGAAGTTGTTCGTCTTTTCATCTAATGATTTGATTCAGGTTCTCAGACCTTGATTAACAAATCGGGTTTATCTCCCCGTACTATTAGCACTTCTTCGTGTCGTAAACCTTGCCGATAAAAGGAATCCTACTTTTGAATACACCGTGAGAAGACTACCTTTTTGTGCTTAATTTTGAAATAGTAATATTCACATTTTGAGGACTTAATTAAATATTAAGTCTAATTAAGGCTCATGTTTTTGTTTCCCGCACTTTCATTTTGAAACAAAAACCTCGAAGATATGTTAAGTATTTTTCGTTTTTCTGTGGTTTCCTTTTTTCTTATATTTTTTAAAAACTTTTTTGATTTATTGTGATTGTTCATACAAAATGTTTTTTATGTAAAATTGAACGTAGATTTTTATATAACTTTCTCTGATGCGTTATCGTATTGTTGATTTTTGTAGTTGTTTTTGTTTGTTGTTATTTTTTATTCTGAATATGTTCTTATCCTATTATTATTCTCGTTACAATATCCTTATTGTTTTCATTATCATTATTACTATGATATATATATATATATATATATATATATATATATATATATATATCGATTATTATTATTACTATTATTACTTTTTTTACTTATTCACTAAGGTTGAATGTTGGGGTTATAATCTATTATATATTGTCTCATTTTTTATTTCTTTTTATTGTTGTTATTATTTACTCACTAGGAGTTATCACACTGGTCATCGTCAGTGATCGCCCACTGCCGACAACCTGTGGTATTCCCTGGAGTCTGAGTGACAACAAGTCTCCTCAGACTTCCAGTGAGCTCCACCTCTTTTCGTTCATCACCGCTGATGACCTTGCGGTAATCGCAACAGTCACCTACCAACGATTTCCCGCTGATAAGGGCCATTGGTCCCCTCTGGGGCCCGAGTGGCAACAAGCCTCCCCAAGGTCCCAGAGCTGTCCGCGCTCTTCCAGTGGAGGTCTGGTTTGCGCTTTCCCTCCTCAACCCTCTGTTAATAATTTTCGTGGCGTTAGCCTATGCTTGCGCCTATCTCGTGCGGTGGTATTTTCCCCGGTTCTGTTGTCTTGTGTTTCCACACAGTCTTCTATACTTACCAGTCCTCTACCTCCTTCATTTCTTTTCATGTAGAGTCTGTCCGTATCGTCTTTTGGGTGCAAGGCATTGTGCATAGTCATTAGTTTTCTAGTCCTTTGGTCAAGGTGCCTGAGTTCTTCTTTGGTTATAATTATTATTATTATTATTATTATTATTATTATTATTATTATTATTATTATTATTATTATTATTATTGTTTGTGTAGAATTTATGTACATCTGATTTTCTTTTACCTGTTTTAATTTGATATAATATTTTTAAAAAGAAAATAATGTTGATGTTTTGTGCTTGACTTTTATTTGTGATGTTTCTGAAAAGGGGCTGAAGAAGAAAATGGAGAAGTAAAATATAAAACATTCTCAATCGTCTTAGAAACGATGGTACGCCTAATCATTGCTGATCTGAAATCTTTGGAACTAATATAAATAATTTTATAAATGCATTTGCTTCAAATTACTCTCTCTCTCTCTCTCTTTCTCTCTCTTTCTCTCTCTCTATGCATATATATATACATACACATATATGTATATAAATATATATATATATATATATATATATATATATATATATATATATATATATATATATATATATCATGTTCTTATGTACGTCTTGATTTCCTGTTTCATTCTGACCAGCTGTGTCCTTCCTATTTTATGTTGTTCGTATGATTAACATTAAAAGCCTTAAGAGCTAACCATTGTTTTCTGTCAATTAGTCCATTGTTATAGAAACCCTTTTGCAAACAGACTAAAAGTCAAGTAAAATGTCGCGTCAAGTATTTTTACTGTTTGTGACATGCAAATGGCAGCAGCCCCTGTACCGAGGAATGGTGTAACATTAAGAATGTATACATATGTGCATATACATATGTATACACTGGAGAGTTTGAATTACATACTAGACACCATCCTAGAGTGTATTCTGTCTCTCTGTACAAGGGTGTGTCAGTACAACCGGACATGAGGATACTTCACCCTACAAGTAAACCCTGATCGAATTATAAGGACTGTGTTTAATTTAAATTTAAACGCAGTCCTTTATTTTTCCCGCCTAAATAGAATATATATTCACTCCTAGGTCTATGCCTGGTTAACATTACTCCACTGACGATGGACCTGGAAGGGTCCGAAAGCGCTTTGGGAAGCTTTGGCAATTTTATCAGCCAGTTTCCGTCTGAAACTAAGAACCTAATCAGAAAAACGGAAAGGATCATAGAAAAAATATCCAGACACAAGATGTCCGTTATTTTTAATGATACTTGTGTATATATATATATGAAATTAAAAATGGAAAAGCGGAAGACCTTTTCGCTCAACGTTTCGCCCAAATTTCACGTGGGCTTTGCCAAGAGCGGACGAAGAATACAAAAATGACAAAAGACGTCTTTTGTCATTTTTGTATTCTTCGTCCGCTCTTGGCAAAGCCCACGTGAAATTTGGGCGAAACGTTGAGCGAAAAGGTCTTCCGCTTTTCCATTTTTAATTTCATACCGTCGGATTATTTTTATCCTTTCATATACTCATATATATATTTATATATATATATATATATATATATATATATATATATATATATATATATATATATATATATATATATATATATATATATAATAAAACTATGTAGTTACTTCAGGAACCACGGCTTAATCGAAAACTCTTTGCGACGGATGCTTCTTTTTCTGCTGTGTTATATATCTTCATTTTCATCTTTTCTATCTATCTCACTCATTCCCGCTTACTTACTCTCTCTCTCCCTCTCATATATATATATATATATATATATATATATATATATATATATATATATATATATATATATATATATATATATATATATATATTCCTTGTTCAATGTTCAGCGTTACTTCGAAATGCTCACGGTGCAGTAGTATTGTTTTTTGCATTCACGACGGCACTCCATCAGTTCGGGTGATTCGTCCGCTTTCTGTTCCCGCCGGAAAAACGCTCATGCGGAAAAAGCTGTGTTCAAACAGAGATGCCAATGTCGGCCAAAAACGCTCTCATGGACGAAGCTCGATATCGATTAGAAGCGAGACATAAGAAGCCTTAAGCTTAGACGCAGAAGCCAATTTGTGTTAGAGACGCCAGATAACCAATTTCCTTCTACGAGCTGAATGCCATTTGCATACGCTTCCACCGGACAATCATTCTAATTCAACTCATCATGGCGACAGGTTAGAAGAATCAACCAACGTAATGTGATATCTAACTCTTTGATATTGTAAACTTGCACGTCTATTGGTTTATATGAATGGATAGTGCATTTGTGAATTATAGTGGAAAATAACACTTTTAAAAATGATTCATTGTAAACAATCTGTTGAAGACGAAGAATTAGTTTACTTACAACTGCGGGAGGGGTGGCGTAAAGCTGTTACATAATGTATTTCCCAGTAAAAATGCTCAAAACCGACGATCTTGTGCCAGCTTAGTGCAGCTGCAAACAACAACAAAATAAAACAACATAAGTCTTTGTAATTCTATTTAATGTCAACGAAGATTGAATAAAATACGTAATAAAAATTATCAGTTCATTAATAAAGTTAGATCGCCGACTGTCAGCTCGACGGTTGAGTTTCAATCCCGGCTTGAGGCACTAACTGGTGTAGTCGCATTGAAAAGCTGTAATACAGTGACACAGTCTGTATGTGGATGATTATATATATATATATATATATATAAGGATCCCCCTTTTTTATTTCACAAATTATGTTAAGGTCCCCTGTTTATGTTTCACTGTTATACGAGGTTTGTCTAAAATGTATCCGACCTTAAGCCAGAAAAATATTTTAAATAACTGACGGGGTTTTGGCCCTTATCACCTTCAAAGTAGGCCCCTTGTGCTTGCACAAACTAAGGCCACTGATCTATTCACTGCCGGAAACACCTCTGGAAGTCTCCTTTTGAAATGATGTTCATCTCCACCGTCGCGTCCCGCATTATATATATTTTTTTCGAACCCTCTCAACAACAGATGCACTCCGAGCAGTTTGGGGACTGCCAGAACGCTGATCCCTCTTCGCTGATGTTCGGCCATTTTTGAATCGGTTGAATCACTCCTTAATTTGTGTTACACATCGCATCTTCTGCAAACACCTGCTGAATGTAACGCGACGGCGGAGATGAACACCATTTTGTTTCCGGTAGTGGATGGATCAGTGGGCTAAGTGTGTGCAAGCACAAGGAGCCTACTTTGAAAGGGATTAAGGTCCCAACCGCGTCACGTATTTGAAATATTTTTCTGGCCTAAGGTCGGATACGTTTTAGACAGGCCTCGTATACTTGAATCCCCTTTTGTATTTGTAAATTTTCCAGCGTTATGTCGTCTTATGCAAGTGCTAAGTCTGCAATATGTTTGATTTAGTTAGTATCCCTATGGATTTAAACTGCATGTGTGTATTGTTTCGGGAGTCGAATTAAATCAGATAGATCGTCATTATAAATTGAGTCCATAAAAGTGACCGATCAATGTATCTATGTCGTCGCATAGGCTTAAAGATTGTGGTTCGTAGGGCAACATACTTTGAAAATTATAACATAAATAAATTAATCACATTTTATATTGTTTCGTGGCGTAGCATTTAAAACAGAATGAGATTTTTCAACTATTTTCACGTTTAACAAATTGAAATGCAGCTTTTAAAGATTGTTAATATGCAGGGCTACTCGGATATTCGGTCCATATAACAGAGGATATAGAAAGAGGAAACCCGGATGTTAACGAATAAGCAATTTGTTGGGTTAAATCAAACATTTGAAGATTGTATATATTTTTATTTATTTATTAGAGAATGGCATATACCCATACACATATACATCTCTCTCTTTCTCTCTTTCTCTCTCTCTATCTCTCTCTCTCTCTATCTCTCTCTCTGTATGTATATATACTTGCAAACACCGTTAGGTCTATATTCTCTGAGATACAACTGACTATATATATATATATATATATATATATATATATATATATATATATATATATATATATATATATATATATGGGAAATGAAAAAGAAAAAAACAAGATATATTTATGATATATTCATCAACGTTTCGTCTTTATTGTAAGACTTCTTCAGGATGTAATTTTAAGTAAAATGTCATGCAAGTACATCGAAATATTGGGTTGCCATGATTGGTTGATAAGGAAAAGTTACTACGTGGCTACTAAGAGCGCTGGACGAAGGTTCAGTCTGCGAGAAGTCAGTCAGTGGCAAAGAGTGAAATGAATATGGAAAGCTTTGAATGGGTACCATTAAGGCAGCAGTGAAAATGGGAGGGTGAGAGTGTTAGTGAATTCGCCTTAGCCAGCTGGTCAATACTCCTAACCTCCAAAAATTTCACACCTAACCACAACTAAGTCTCCCCTCTCTCCTCTCTCACATATCTCACCCTTTAGACTACTTCTTTCATACTCTTACTCACTCCGCCTATTTTCAAGTTATCTGCATTTCTTCAAATATTTTTCTAAAACTATGATACCCCCTACATACCAAATACACAGAGTTCCCCCTTCCCTCCTTTTTCCCCAGTCCCTCAGAATCCATGCCACATCTCACCACGACAAAAAACCCAGCCCCCCTTTTCTCTCTCCCACCCTAAAGCAAATTCACTAACACTCTCACCCTCCCTGTGTAAATTTCATAGAATAACCAATATGTGAAAGGTTTCTATGTATTGCCTTAACACAAAAGCAAGTCAGACAGAAAATGCAATGTGAGGATAACTCAGCTCCCCCAGAAAGGCATTCTAGATTCTGAGAGCAGAACATATACTACACTTTCTTTAGAAAAAAGTGAAGCACATTTTACCAATTAAGTGTGAGAAGTGGTGAGGGGGTCGGGGGGTCATCCTCTGTGTACTCTACTCTTAACTAGATGCATTATGGCCCATTCACCCAAGCACGGTTCCCTTTATTATTTCATCACTTTAACCTCATTATACACCACACTTCCACATTTACTCTATCAACTGTTCTACTAAAAATATCTCTAATGATTAAAAATTGCTGTTATTGACAAAATAATTCGCACAATTTCATAAATATGGTAGAGAGTAAGATAAGAAGAAGATAACAAGAACAGATTAAATAAGTGTAAGTGCATATTCACAAGATCCTTCCAACACTTTCTAAAAGTTGACCGGACACTGTTTCCGGTTTATTTAAAACCAAAAACAAACTATTCAATCTTAAGACTTAATTGAGAGCAGAAACAATATGGGTGAAGTTTGAGAATGGATTAACTATATAAATAAGATTTGGAGAAGCCAAGGGAAAAGTAACAGTTTATAGGCTACCTTAACCGGAGTGGCTTCCAAAAGGACCCAGAACTGCGTGCGTCATGCTCATGCAAGTAAGACGTACTTATACCTAACCTCTTACCGTTGAATTCTAAGGAATTCATATGGAAGGTATACAAAATTCTAATACAAAAATAAAGCCAGATCCTGATAGTAAAAAGATTGAACCTAATGCAATCCGCTCAGACCACGGCGATCCATAATAAAGGCCTGGCAAAAATGGGGCAGACATGTGAAGACCAAAATTATTATTAAATAATAATTACTGAGAAAAGTTTTAGTAAAAGATTTCTTAGTATTATCCAGTAATAAACAACTATACATATAATTAGGAAGCAGCTTACAATAATTGATTTATTTCCATCAAGTCAAATGTAGAAAGTACAAAAAATATACAAGAACAAAATTCACAAAAAAATCACTTTATTTACCATGAATTAGATCTATTTTTGATATTTCAAAAATCATGCGTTTATTTGTTTATATTGACTACTTGTTTACAAAAATATAATAACATAATACAATTAGAAAGCAAATTTAACATTTTACAAAATTAAATACTTTATGAACAAAAATAATGTCTGCAGAAACAATTTTGATATTTTTTACAAAATTTGTGATGTTTGTAACTTATACAATTTCTTTTACAGAAGATGAGGAAAATTCTTATTTCTTTATAATACACAGTCTTAATAATAAAATACTCTTACATTAACAAGAACAAAACCAATAAAATATATGTAAAAAGAGGGAAATGTAAAACATATCTGATAACTGCTTGGAAAATGATGCATTAATAAATTGAGATTCTACTTTTAAGGCGATAATGTATATATATAGTTACTAATAAATCCCGTACTAAAACTTTTCTCAGTAATCATTATTCGGTAGTTATTTTTTCCATGTCCGCCCCAGTTATAAACCCCAGTCACATGTTAGCCAGGACTGTATTATGGATCGCCTTGACTTAAACACATTCTCTACACCACCACTATAGCTACTAGCAGAGTCGCGAAATATGGATATTCGTATATTTCTACTGACTAGTTAAATTCACAGTCAAACAAACATTCAGGACGGATTAATTATTTTCTGAAAAACACGAACGCAAACCATTCACGAATCATAAATATCGATGTTTCAGACGCAATGTTAGTTAGGTCTAAATTTCAGAATCAGATTGACTTATATATATATATATATATATATATATATATATATATATATATATATACATTTAAAAAGAATAGGCGGAAATCTCTCTAAGGCCCTTTCGACTATCATCTCGTCAGGAGAAAATCGATAGTTTTAATTAATAATAACGTCGAAAGAAAGAGCAAAATGGGGAAATTGAGTGTGCCAAAATTAACTTTAAAGCGATTAAAATTCAATTTAATGATTTCGATTAAAAGTCGATTAAAAGGCACTACGTTAGTTATATATATGTGACTTGTTCCGGTGTTTCAAATCCAGCGACCGGCTTCAATAATTATGTCTACACTGACGATTCCGTAAGGATGAAACGTATACGAATGTAGATAAAGCAAATATATGCATGATTATTTGTCGCCCCCAATCTAGGCTGAACACTGTAGTAAGTAGTATTTACTACAGACGTCAAAATCATAATTTTAATGCATGTGTCTTTATATGTCGAACACTGTTTATGTCAGCCGCCTACAATAGGTGTTTTAAAAAAAAACTCTCACCGTTGATGTAGTTGTTCATTATAGCTTTGAGGGTTAAGGCGTCGGAATTTGAGTTATAAACATGACTTGTTCTGTGGCTTAGAATTCAGCGACCGGCTTGAATAGTAATCTGTACACTTTTGATTCTGTAAAGATGAAACGTAACGTATGCGTATGTAGATAAAACAAATATTCATAATTATGTGTATATATATATATATATATATATATATATATATATATATATATATATATATATATTAGTACTTCATGTATCCACATAAAATATTATAAGGAGATATAATTTTTTATGTGTCAGTTTTCAGTATTTATTTCAACAGTGCTCGATACGTAAGTAGAGCTAGGTAGTAAGCAATGAAAATATATATGGCAATCAAGCTACACAGAGGCTCCCGTGTTTCACCCACTTAGCCTGACGATTCCCCCCGGGGATGAAACACGGGAGCCTCTGTGTAGCTTGATTGCTATATATATTTTCATTGCTTACTATATATATATATATATATATATATATATATATATATATATATATATATAATTATTAATAACAATATATGCATTAGCATATACTATCAGTGCCCTTTTACTTTGCAGTCTCCTTAAAAGATTTAGCTCGGTGAGTATCAATTAATCACAACAGAGCAAATATAAGTCAGGTTCATATTATATTCGAATAACTATGTTTTATATTTTATTATTTTTATTTTTATATTTTCACATTACCAAAAAACATAACATTTCTGTGAGATATATTTTTACGACCCGTTTCATTTGTCTTGTGCCAAATAACATTTGTATGTTAATATCGTCTCTGCAACATTACAAAATCATCAGAAAAATTCACAAAGAGTAAAAAGTTCTTGGGTGAAAGTGTCTTGAAAAAACCTACACTATACAGTGGTTCATTTTTGGGTGAAACTAAACAAAAAAACAAAGAAAAGAGCAAACTCACACGTAGGGGGAACCCACTAATACGCCATTTTGATTTTTTTTCATTCAGAACTAGTACATCCGTAAAGTTGTGTGGACATTTATAATTTTTAATTCAATAATATTTCTTAAAATAGTTAATACGTTCTATAATTTATTTATAAAAATTCTAATTCACTTGAGGATAGTTTTTTTTTACTTTCTAAAGTTACATCAATTAGCCTCTAGATATTTATTTAGCTCATTAGGATACGAAGCTAACAACGGAGCTGGTTTCTTTTAAGTTAAACAGTTTAGAGCCAGTTTCATAGACTCAGCCATTCATTCAAGTAACTATTAAGATTGTTATACTTCGGTGTTTTTTTTTGTGGAAGATGTTTAGTATTTATTTATAAATCGTTTAAATCAATATAAGATAAGATTAATTATCTAGAATTCTTTACATAAGTAGTAAGTTTCTATTAAATGCGAAACTAAAGGGGGGAATTTGTTCCTTACAACGAAAATAGTTTATAGTTACATAGACATGAATCAAAATACCGAAAGGAGCTATTTAATATTTTTGTATTTATGAAATGATGTTAATTACCTCATTATAAAGTATAATGAGGATTCAAAAGTAGTTTTAAGGACATTTATACTTAAAGTAAATTGTGATTACGTTTTATATTTTACCTATATTATGAGGTTAATACCGTAAGCATCAATTTCAATATCAGGTGCCACTTTAATTGTATGCCTATAATTAATATTAGGTCGTGTGCATTCTTTTCTTTATTGATATGTTTATTACTATATATATACAAAGCGTTCGAAATTTTATGTTTTTTGGAAATGTGAAAAATAAAAATGATAAAATAAAAACGTGGTTATTCGAATATAATATGAACCTGACTTATATATATGTATATATATATATATATATATATAGAATTATAAAAAGAAAAACTATACACACATTAAGGTTGTACACATAATAACTTATTTCGACCCTTTAATTAGGTCTCCTCAGATGTATAGACAACCACGTCAAAAAAAGGGTTTTTTTGACGTGGTTGTCTATACATCTGAGGAGACCTAATTAAAGGGGTCGAAATAAGTTATTATGTGTACAACCTTAATGTGTGTATAGTTTTTCTTTTTATAATTCTGTTTTGCTCTGTTTAAATTACATTGAGCTCTGTTATTCAGATTCTCTACACAAAATTGAAATCTACACACTATATATATATATATATATATATATATATATATATATATATATATATATATATATATATATGGATATGGGATTATTATTATTATGAGATGGCTCGATTGTTAATCGTCTAAGAAATTTATAGTTATTTATAAAATTCTTTCTTTGTGAAATATCTGGTGTCTTATATAATGTCATCCAATAGACGTTGAGCACGTCTGCTAGTTGCTACAATTTTGATTATATTCTCAACAAATCGCTTTTAACGATCGTTTTATTTGAAAGGGTCTTTCGAGTACGTCTAAAAAAGACAAGACAAGAAAAACTACAACTCACATAATCCAATCATTCTAACTCAAAATGAACGAACAATGAAGTTACCTGAAACATCTGCGTTCAACTCTTTGACATTATATCGAACAACGATTAGTAAGTATAAGATCTTCGAAAGAGGCAGTAATATAATCAACATAGCCGGCTGCAACCTGCCGGGAAGGCTTACAAATAAATAAAAAAATAACAACTTCGATATTAATAACGATATTAACTCAATCGCCGGTGGTTGTGTAGTTTAATGAAGAATGCAAATGCCTTCGTCATTTCATAGAAAAAAATCAGTAACCTTGCGCCCTCCTGACTGGCGCTCTATTCGCCGAGTTTCACTTGCTCCATTCGCCCGCACCATTATTCCATTCACTCTCATCCAATTGCAAAAGCCCAGAGCCTTCATCCGATGCCAGAATGTCAGGTGTTCATGAAATACAATTTATAAACTCTACTAAACCTGTAGGCTATTGACAAAAAACTTTTAGAACTGCTCGTTTGTAAACTGCACTCTTATTTTATAACAAAGATATCACTATTTTGAGCTTACATTTCATATTAAAGGATTAAATATACAAGTACACCTCTCTCTCTCTCAATTATACATACTTATAAACATATATATATATATATATATATATAGTTTGTCTGTCTGTTTGTTTTTGTTTTTGTCTTTTTTATGATTGTGTATTGGCGGATCTAATATTTGCTCATCAGTATAACCCTGAGGAAGAGCCGAAGAGGTTCTGAAACAATTGTCGGATACTCAAACTATATTTATTTTAACATATATATATATACATACATATATATATATATATATATATATATATATATATATATATATGTGTGTGTGTGTGTCTGTGTGTGTGTCTGTGTGTGTCTGTGTTTATCAATATATATATATATATATATATATATATATATATATATATATTCATCGGAATGATTCATCTTTGTTTCCCTTCTCCTGTGTCTTTTTCCTCTTTTGTAATATAAATCATATAAAAGAAACCCTCATAGATAATAATGGCAGTGCGTCCAACATTATTTCACTGTTTATTAAAACTGTGTACCTATACAAATCTATATATATATATATACATATATATATATATATATATATATATATATATATATATATATATATATATATATGTGTGTGTGTGTCTGTGTGTATGTGTGTATCAATATATATATATATATATATATATATATATATATATATATATGTATATATATATATATATAAGTATATTGATTATCATTTCCGATTTTTCACAGAAACTATAGAACATTTTTAGCTTATTTTTATTGAATATTTTGTATAAGGGATTAGTTACGGGAATGTGTTTTTCGATGAGATTTAGTAATTTCTTGCCAACGTTATGTTTTAGCATCTCCTTATAAGATGGGGTAAATCAGCGTGTGTTTTTCTGTCTTCTATTTTAATTTTATTATTATTTTTGGTATCTTATTGCTTATATTTAATCTTGTTATAATTATACCCACTAAAATTCAGAGCTGTGTTATCAATGTTACTCCAATTCTGATATACCCTTTCCTTACTAGAGTTATTGCTACACCTACGTTCGATAGAACTAGAAATATATTTTATGATTTATAGAGGGTTTGCTTTCATTCGGAGTTCAGGTAATTTAGGTTAGCGTTATTCTTTAAATATTTCTCCTATGTATTTCGTATTTAGGTTCATCTAAAATATTAGTTATTAGCATGTGAGCTTATAAGCTAAGGCGTATCCGACTCATATGTATAATTTTTTTCAAAGTTTCCAATCATGACTATGTTAGAATTCCTTTTTTTGAGCAAATACAGTCTGATATCAATATCATCAAATATATGTGTGAGGTTGTATAAGATATATAGCCCTACAATGTATGATACCCCCTCTCTCTCATTCTCTCTCCCCCTTTCTCCCTCTCTCTCGCTCTCTCTCTTAATATATATATAGAGAGAGATAGAAAGATAGAGAGATCTGATGATCCTTTCTCTCTCTCTTTATTGATATATATATATATATATATATATATATATATATAGAGAGAGAGAGAGAGAGAGAGAGAGAGAAAGAGAGAGAGAAAGATATAGTGCCACCCTCTATCTATCTCGCTCTAATTATAATTACTAACAAGTACCCTTTTTTAATCTACTTCCAAGTTTAATATAATTTTAGAAATGTACAATTTTCCTAATTTTAATCTAGGACTGTTTTTTTATATTTTACATTCAATTTCCTGGTTTGTTTTTTAAATGGAAGAAGGTAGAGCGATAATTTTTAAGTTATCCCTTTCTATCGATTTATTAAAAACATTACTCTATTCCTTAAACTGTCATTTACAAACTATACATTATTAATTGAACCAGCCGAACGTGGCCTATTTACATTAGATTAACGTGGAAAACAACCCCCTGTTCTAAACCAGTTTTTTTAACATTCATTATAATCTGCAAAACTGGTGCTCAATCTATAATACTCCGGAGAGGAAATAGGGAGCTCGTTGGTGTACTTTAATATTTTCTCTGTTTTACAACATATCTACCGTATGGTAGTCGAAAAATATCTTACGTTACTTAAATAGTTTTTTCTTTTAATACGATGAACTGTTTAAAAATCTCAATTCGAAACATTTTTAATTACCAATAAAATAGTAACTTTGTTTCAATGTTTGTGTATAGAAACTTAATATAACATCCTTCCCAACCAAAATCGCGTCTATGTACGTTTTTTAAGGCGAGTATCAACATTGTTATTGATTTGATAAAAGTAACTTTGAAATATTCACTATTATTATGTGTATTAATGCACATATTCATCAGGAAAAATAGTAGCTTAAATTCAATGTTTTAATCGCGTACGATCATTATATCTTCAATCTGTTTGGGCGAAATAGAAGCAGTTCTCTTTGGTTAAGAAACTGGATAATGAGAGCTAATTTAATAAATATTTACACTTACACTTTTTTCTACAAAAAAAAACGGGATAATGAGAGCTAATTTAATAAATATTTACACTTACACTTTTTTCTACAAAAAAACTGGATAATGAGAGCTAATTTAATAAATATTTACACTTACACTTTTTTCTACAAAAAACACTTGATAATGAGAGCTAATTAAATAAATATTTACACTTACACTTTTTTCTACAAAAAAAACTGGATAATGAGAGCTAATTAAATAAATATTTACACTTACACTTTTTTCTACAAAAAAACTGGATAATGAGAGCTAATTTAATAAATATTTACACTTACACTTTTTTCTACAAAAAAAACTGGATAATGAGAGCTAATTAAATAAATATTTACACTTACACTTTTTTCTACAAAAAAAACTGGATAATGAGAGCTAATTTAATAAATATTTACACTTACACTTTTTTCTACAAAAAAAACGGGATAATGAGAGCTAATTTAATAAATATTTACACTTACACTTTTTTCTACAAAAAAACTGGATAATGAGAGCTAATTTAATAAATATTTACACTTACACTTTTTTCTACAAAAAACACTTGATAATGAGAGCTAATTAAATAAATATTTACACTTACACTTTTTTCTACAAAAAAAACTGGATAATGAGAGCTAATTAAATAAATATTTACACTTACACTTTTTTCTACAAAAAAACTGGATAATGAGAGCTAATTTAATAAATATTTACACTTACACTTTTTTCTACAAAAAAAACGGGATAATGAGAGCTAATTTAATAAATATTTACACTTACACTTTTTTCTACAAAAAAACTGGATAATGAGAGCTAATTTAATAAATATTTACACTTACACTTTTTTCTACAAAAAAACTGGATAATGAGAGCTAATTTAATAAATATTTACACTTACACTTTTTTCTACAAAAAAAACTGGATAATGAGAGCTAATTAAATAAATATTTACACTTACACTTTTTTTTACAAAAAAAACTGGATAATGAGAGCTAATTAAATAAATATTTACACTTACACTTTTTTCTACAAAAAAAACTGGATAATGAGAGCTAATTAAATAAATATTTACACTTACACTTTTTTCTACAAAAAAACTGGATAATGAGAGCTAATTTAATAAATATTTACACTTACACTTTTTTCTACAAAAAAAACTGGATAATGAGAGCTAATTAAATAAATATTTACACTTACACTTTTTTCTACAAAAAAACTGGATAATGAGAGCTAATTAAATAAATATTTACACTTACACTTTTTTTTACAAAAAAAACTGGATAATGAGAGCTAATTAAATAAATATTTACACTTACACTTTTTTCTACAAAAAAAACTGGATAATGAGAGCTAATTAAATAAATATTTACACTTACACTTTTTTCTACAAAAAAAACTGGATAATGAGAGCTAATTAAATAAATATTTACACTTACACTTTTTTTTACAAAAAAAACTGGATAATGAGAGCTAATTAAATAAATATTTACACTTACACTTTTTTCTACAAAAAAAACTGGATAATGAGAGCTAATTAAATAAATATTTACACTTACACTTTTTTCTACAAAAAAAACTGGATAATGAGAGCTAATTAAATAAATATCTACACTTACACTTTTTTCTACAAAAAATAGAAATCGATATAATCGACTAAAATAGGACTAGAAACAAACAACAAATGACAAAGTATTATTTACTATACTTTCTTTTCACTTTAAATCTTTTGTGCATATGTTCTTATATTCTACGTTAAACTTCTACTCCTAAAACATAAATACAAAATACATTAAATTAAAAGGGAATCAAAAAGAATAATGAAAGCAGAAATACCATATCATGAATTCTTTAAATATCATTTTTATAAATACAGACCGGCGTAAGGGAACAGAAAATAATCTTTAATTAAATTTTAAAAAAATGATTTGTATCATTTCAACATTAACCTCAAACTAAGGAGGAACTATTAAATACATTTCAGTTATTAATCTTTTTAGTCAATTGCGTTCCTTAGACCTATTACTTATACGAATAAAGCAGTATATATATAGTAAGTTATGACAATATATGTCTGCCAATTAAGCTATATAGAGGCTTGCGGGTTTCATCACCGTAAGGAATCGTCAAGCATTTTAGCCTCACGATCACCTACGGGGATGAAACGCGGAAGCCTTCGTGTAGCCTAATTGTCATAAATATATTTTCATAACTTATTACCTAGCTCTACTCATGTATGTAGCACTGTTGAAGTAAATACCGAAAAACGATACATTAAAGATTATATCTCCTTATAACATTTCATGTGGATACTTGATATAATATATATATATATATATATATATATATATATATATGTATATATATATATATATATATATATATATATATAAAGTCTTCAAAACTTTATAATAAATAAAATTTACAATTACTACTGTTTAAGCCGTTTACGGATAGTATTAAAGCCATATTGTAGTCACATTTTGAATTATATATTCAAACTTATCCTAACATGTTCATGTTGAAATCGATGTGTAAATATCCGCATCTTTTTACGTGTAGATATTCTCAGGGTTAAGTTTTAAATCTATTCCATGACAAATGCCAGTATACTGAAATCATATGCCCTTAATAGGGTTAAGATGAAAATTCATATACACTAAATGTACAAGAGCAAGGAAATTCTCAAATTTTTACACTTTTATTGTCATTAATTAAGAGTATAACTACATATCAACCAAACCATTTCATTATCACATCACTACAGTATAAATCTCTATGCATGAGTGGATGAAGTGTGTGAGGTGCGCTGAAGAAAAATTCCTACCAATAAAATACATAGTCCTGTTGTGCTTGCATACCCTTAATGACATTAAAAGTGTAAACATTTGGGAATTTCCTCGCTTTTGTACATTTAGTGTATATGAATTTTCATCTCAACCTTATTGAGGGCATATGATTTCAGTATACTGGCATTAATCATGGAATGTCACTACTTTTGTAAAGGCTATGATTCAATACAATGGTCATTTTTAAGGATTTTTGGACTTTTCTAAAAAAAACTAAGGTATCTGGTAAACTGAAATTAAAATGCCATCAACTAGACCCTAGAACCTCAATCTCTGCAAAAAATTAGCTGAATCCATGAACTAGTTGATGAGATACAGTGTGGCACATACGCACAGATAACATGATTTCATGATTGAACTTTCTGGATCTATGGGTTGCCTTGGCTAATGATGCTGAAATTCTACACATTAATAGAACCTATCAAATAAAACATCTGTACAAAGTTTTAACTAATTTGGTTTATTGGTTTTTGAGTTATGATTGATCAAAGAAATGAGATTTCCAGCATAGGCCATTTATGAGTTCTATTAAGGGCTAGAGCGCTCTCGCGCCTCCCTTGATTCCATAGAAACAGTCGTACGCAAACTATGAAAATAATCAAATTCTTTGACTCACGTTTACGACACAGACCCTCGTTTACACCATCATAAATTATCATTACTGATTTTGTTTTTAAATTGAAATAGAAAGTGGGTTATGTTAACCCTTTGTTTTCCAGGAAGTCATTTGTCATTTTAAAATTTATGACAGTAATCCACGAAGTCGAAATTATAATGACCACAAAATTGACCTTAAATTAACACAACAAACGATCCCCCACTTAAAAATGAAACACGTATGGGTTTTTGTGAATACAATCTGATAAGTTGCTGTTTAATCGATATTATTCCAAAGAAATATAATAAACCAGTAATGAAAAAAAATCAGAAAATTGCTGTAATTGAAAAGAGAGATGTTTATTTTTAATTAAACTAGCAAAATTATCCCGTCGTCACGACATTAAACAGTTATTTCAAAGCGTATATTCTAAAATTCTGATACTCAATCGAAAATTTATAAAGGAAAAAAAACGCCATTAATGAGACATTTTTGAGTCCCTAAATTTGTTATTTCTGATTTTTATTATAAACTAACAACTAAGTAAAATTAGTGCATATTTTGACACGAGGATTTACGTGGTTATATACTTGATATTGTTTCTTATACTGGACCAAATTATACTACAAAATAACAGAACGAAGTACGGATCATTGTAATTTATTAAAAGACGGTTTGATTTTTATGTCGAATTAGATGTCGCATTAATCTTTAAACACATTTTAAGAATTGTATTTAAATGATAGTTACGTTGAAACTAGTGTAATTCTAATTTGAGAATAATACACATACATTTCATTTACATAGAT
The DNA here is from genome assembly GCA_963556195.1 of Sepiola atlantica. Taxonomy (NCBI): domain Eukaryota; kingdom Metazoa; phylum Mollusca; class Cephalopoda; order Sepiida; family Sepiolidae; genus Sepiola; species Sepiola atlantica. Next base: position 21,763,544 of record OY744515.1, on the reverse strand, counting down.
CTATAAATATTCGGCAATTTTAGAATTTATTCCTAACTATATTATCAAGATTGTGTAAATGTTTAATAAATATTTATTCAATAAATACATAATTCAGCATTTGAAAATATATGATTTTTATATTAAAAGTTTATGTAAATGTTTATTTTGTTGCTGTACTTTTAAAATGATTTTTTTCAACTGTCAAAAAAAGCATTTGTGGTCATATTCAGAGCATCAGGAAGTTCTATCGGATGTCCTGCTGGCTTTGCAAGCAAAAAGCTGATCCGACACGTTCTCCCAAATAATGACAACTGTGTGTCATTAATAGATCAAGGCGGTTCCACTCCTCTACATATCTGTCAGCGTATTTTGTTCGCTTGCGGTCCTCTGAGGCCACAGGAATTATCGCCAATTCCGTTATTTGCGTGGCCCTAAAGTGTCAGCACAATTCGCGTACAGGATTATGAAGATTAATTTTTTTAATCTACACATGGAGAAACAGTTGAAAATAATCTGTGCAAAATCATCCGCTTTTGGAAATAACGGTTTCGACGCCGGCACTTATCCCACACTTTCACTAATTCTAATTAGGGATAAACAAATTTTCCAATAAAATGAAAAACATTTCTTATTTGAGGAAATATTCAATTATTTAAACGATATTTCAGTTTAATGTTCTGTAATTCTTATTTGAAAATAAATACAGTTTATTTTGTTTACACACAAATACGGGGACATTTGAACACAGAGTGTTGCAGTTAATTGATTTCAAACGGAGACACAAAAGAAAACCCCGATAACAATTCTTTATTCTCATTGTAGGAAAACAGTTTTCCGAAATATTGGAAAATCATCCACTGTATCATAAAGACCAATGTGTATTTATTTGTAAATTTATATATAAAAATAAAAACTCATATCCTACCTATAATCCCAAATGTCAGCATACCAGATACACACATGCATATATACACATCTACCCATATGCATATATATATATATATATATATATATATATATATATATATATATATATATATATATATATATATATATTTATATACACAAGGA
>OY744515.1:21747491-21757491 GCA_963556195.1 Sepiola atlantica | reverse complement strand
GTAAGAAAACCGCTATATATCATTGTAAGCTGATCTCCCCGAATTGAACCCTCCATTAAAACTTTATTTTAGGTGTCGTTTTAGTATGTTTACAATTTCAATCCTAATCAAAAATATATCTACAGAATGATTCGCAGATCTTAACTAGGCATATTAAACCGATTTACGATTCGATTGTCATGAACTTATCAACCTAAATAACTACACACTATCACGTATATAACCAAAGATAATTTCATTAATTTCCTTCACGTAGTTTCCCGTCATTCCCCTGATGTTAACCCATACTAAAATATTTTTTGGGAGATTAGGGCTTCCCGAAAAATAATATACCTAAAACACATTCAGATATTCAACATATCTCTACCGAAAATGTCTTAGACTTTTGTTGATTAGTTTTCAGATGAAAGTATCGTCTGAACCTTTAGCAGAATATTATAAATTATCTGATTATAGATGAGTATTTATGACAACGAAACCGGCGGGTATGTGTGATATAATCTCTGTTGGAATTACCTCACCAGATTCATTGCATGCATTATTGAAATAATTATACAAGAGCAGCCATTTATTACACGATCGATAATAACGTATCAGGCAAGCCACCCACCCATCAACTACTCAACAATCAAATTAGCTGTCGAATTTGTGTACAGAAATACATCATATTTTAGCGTCTATTTTGAACTGAGTCAGTGTATAATGGCAGCTGATAACTGAACAGAATGCCTTCTTAGAAAGGGTATGGCCACGAACAAATGAAAACAGATAGATATTTTTGACAATGTTTGCATATATATATATATATATATATATATATATATATATATATATATATATATATATAAGTCAGTTCATATTATATTCCAATGACCATGGTTTTATTTTATTATTTTTATTTTTTCACATTTCCAAAAAATATAACATTTCTGTGAGATATATTTTTTACGGTCCGTTTCACTTGTCTTGTGCCCAACTACATTTTTATGTCAATATCGTCTCTGCAACACTACAAAATCATCAGAAAAATTCACAAAGAGTAAAAAGTTCTTGTATTAAAGTGTCTCATGTATATATATATATATATATATATATATATATATATATGTATATATATATGTTTGTGTGTGTGTGTGTGGGTGTGTGTGTGTGTGTGAAAATGCAGAATCCTAGTGGCAGCTATCTATGGTTTCTGCATTCTGCTTGCCGGTTTTTTGAAAATGAGTTGGTTCTCTCGAAATTATTAAAAGGTGTCCCACCATTCCGTATATTTTATTAATATCTAGTAATTTGTTTCATATTAACTGATTTGATATGAGAAAGATCTATTTAAAAATAAATACATAATGTCAAGATTCATAACCCAAATATTATCTTCGGTTGTTTGTTTCAACTCATACTCTCTTTCTCTTATTCTGATTTCTTCTGCATTCTATCAGCCTTCATGAATGCCTACTTACCTATGTATATATTGTGACGTAATCCCCAAGTTACATTTTTAATTTTAATATATATCCAGTAGACAATTTAAAATATCGAGCGAAGATGTATTCTTTTTTTTTCTTTTGAAATATTATTTTTGTCTCATAGCTGTAGAGATAGTATCACCGAGCGGGTGTATATATGTTTTTTTTTCTTTCAAATCTGTATGAGTTCGTCAGCTTGGGAGATTAAAAAAAGATAAATATAGAATGGAGGGGAGAGAGGGTATGTTTCCGTGGGCCTGGCTGCCCCCTTTCCACTTTTGAGTCTAAGGAATGTGACCGTTGAGAAAAAGGAATTAGTAATCTCTCTATATATATTTAAGTCACTTGTACTCCCCTACCCCAACCTGTCATCCTGGCCAATACCGATTGCAGAACGGATAAGTAAGAAAAAAAGAAGAGGAATAAAAAGGGGCGAGACTGCTACAGACAATCTACCTCATGGTTTGGGTGTAGAGGAAGCGAAATTCGTCGCTCCAGACCACGACGAAATAAACGTGATAACCATAAAAAGAAACTTCGAAGAAGTATTTGCGTAAAATCCCTGCACCTTAGAAACCGTTAAATTGTCTAATACTGATATGGACGTCAGCAAAGAAAATGCCTTGAATGCATCTCACAAAATGCCAAAGGCATCTTAAAAGATAGTCAATAGACGAAGCAGATAATAATTACTTGGACTCCTCCATCGCGGCCACAACTTTTTCTAGATGTGGAAGATTCGAACATTTCATTCTTATAAATTTTGAAGGTGCACCTATAATTTATAAGCCAGTCCCTCTTTTATCTCAAGCTGATTTTTTTTATCATATATATATATATATATATATATATATATATATATATATATATATATATATATATTTATTCGCTCGGTCTAATTAAGTATTTGGTAAAACCCCATCCTATACTATTTTTGTTTTGTTTTTATATCGTGTCCCTATTGATATGTTTTATAAAAATAAATTTTGTCATTTTTATCTGTTAACTTATGTTGGCCTTCCGTTCTTTCAGGAAGTGTTTTTCGTCTGTCTGTTTATCTTTCAGGTGTCGTGAGAAAAAGTTCCCACTCCCCTCTCGTTCTGTGTGCACGCATATTTGAACGCGGGGGCAAAAATTTGTTTTTCTTTCTGTTGCGTAACTGTCCTGTCGTTACCAACGAGACGCGACCGTAACAACATTAACTCATAAACACATGTGTTTCATATCAAACATGCCATCATGTTTATGGGAGGAGACACTCCTTGCCGGTCACACGGGTTGAACACTAATACGAAATTCATTTTTAACTCAGTAGCCGGAGCGTGCACTGATCTTCCCACCATTCATTGCCTAGAAATTAACGTCTTAATGGCAAAGTCAGCGGCTGTATAAGCAAGCCATCGAAAGCACTCAATAGGCGGAGACTAGGGTGTTGCATGACGTTTTAAATGATGGCCTGTTGTCCACTTACTTAAAGGGCACCATCTAGCGAGAGATTTGAAAATTATTCATAATATTTTTCAAATTAACCCATATACACATGTGTTTCATGCCAAATCTGCAATCATCAATATGGGAGGAGACAATATCTGTCGGGCACACGGTTCGAACCTTAATACGAAAATCATATCAAACTCAGTAGTCGGAGCGCGTACCGTTGTGTCCAACATGCATGAACTTAGTAAAAAAAGTATAAGATTTTTAAAAAATCAAATTTTCAGATTAACATCCCCCGAAAAAATATTTTGTCTGTTTCAGGCGATTAGCTGTTAACACCGTGAAAGAAACGGAAAGAAAGAAAAACGAATAGTTTAGAATTTAGATAGGAGATCAGTTGAATATATATTTGACGTAACATGTGCCCCTATTTCCGGGTTATTCTATCGCTTTAGAGAACTTAACAAAAAAATGTTACCACTAACTCTAAGTCTGAGTGGTAAGTTAATAAAACCACACTAATCGTCTACAAAAGTAGCCCCCCCCCCCAAAAAAAAACGCAGCGGATTTAACTCCCATAGCAAAAAAGACATTAGTTAACTGCCATAAAACTGTCTCGCAAAATGGGGATCATTTTACATTAAATTTATATACGAACATTTTCACTCACTTTAAATTCTAAAATAATTGTTATTTTTTGCTTTTCGTCTTTCCGTCATATCATTCAGGGTGTTCACACCTGATCGCCTAAAAAAGGTAGAATAATTTTTGTGGGGTAGGGGTAATTAAGCGAAGGATGTTAATAATCTACAATCATATGAAAATACGAATCTATATGTTTTCTTCGTAATTTGAACAGATCTCAGTGATACTAAACTTTTGTTTGCATGTGTTAATGAAAATAGTTAAAAATGTCTTTGTAAACATTAAAAATGTAAATTTGTTGTAAAATTTAACTAATAAAAAAGGGTAATTCATTTATTTTTCACTGAAATCTGAAAGCTGCAAAAAAGGTAGAGAGAAAGACATGGCGAGACAGCCACACTTCTCCCCTCTTTTCCCTTCTGGCTTATGCCTCGCTCGTAGCGAGACACGACCCTCATTTTATTATTTTATTTTTTATTTATGAAATAACTTTAATTAATTACTGTTGTATAGACGGAACTATTGTATATAGATAGCAAACATAAGCCAATGCAATTATCATCAATAATACAAAGCATTAATTTATTATGAACGGTTTAATAAATAGTTATGCAAATAAGGAAGTGAAAAAGTGTTCTCTTAATCGTTTAAATGCACTACATATACAGCATATCAAGATTGTATGTTGTAATATTGATTTAAGTAACAGTAACCAGTTTGGGTTATAATGTAGGAGTAATAAATGAAAGAAACTTTCGGATTCATTCATTTAGATATATAAAGTAAGCAAAGTTCATTTACATTCCATGATAAATGCCAGTATACTGAAATCATATGCCCTTAATAGGGTTAAGATTAAAATTCATATACACTGAATGTACAAAAGCAAGGAAATTCCCAATTTTTTACACTTTTATTTTCATTAATTAAGGGTATGGCTACATATCAACTAAACCATTTCATCATCACATAACTACAGTATAAATCTCTATGCATGAGTGGATGAAGTGTGAGGTGCGATGAAGAAAAATTCCTACCAGTAAAACACATAGCTCTGTTGTGCTCGCATACCCTTAATGACAATAAAAGTATGAACATTTGGGAATTTCCTTGCTTTTGTACATTTAGTATACATGAATTTTCATCTTAACCCTATAAAGAGCATATGATTTCAGTATACTGGCATTTATCATGGAATGTCACTACTTATGTACATTTTAAAGTTTTTTTTTAATTATCTGGAAAACTAAGGTATATTGTAAACTTAAATTAAAATGCCATCAACTAGATCCTAGGATCTCTATCTCTGCCAAAAATCAGCTGAATCTATCAAATAGTTGATGAGATACAGGGTGGCACATACGTATGTACGTGCACACGGATAACATCAATCATGCCTGACCTTTCTGGATCTCTGGGTTGCCTTGACTAATGATGCTGAAAAAATTCTACACACTTATAGAACCTATAAAAAAAATTGTCCAAAGTTTGAACTAATTTGGTTTATTGGTTTGTCAGTTATGATTGATCAAAGAAATGAGATTTCTAGCATAGACCGTTTTTGAGGTCTATTAAGGGATAGAGCGCTCTCGCGCTTCCCTTGATTCCAAAAACTAAGATTTTAATTTTTGCGTACAAAGCATTTTTAAAAACAGATACATTTCAGTGCTAATTCTTTTACGAATCGTTTCGTTTAAAGTGAACCAAACAACATTATGTCAATATTGGATCTGCTTACAGCCATAAAATTACATAAAAAGGTTTGAATTCGAAAAATTACACAACCTATTTTGATATAATAGGCAAACACGTTTAAAAGGAAAACTGTGAACTCACGTGCGACCATCAGAGGTCCGCCATCTGTAAACGACAATTCAGGGTTTAGAACATAAATCAAGCTACCTATTCTAACAATTTTAAATTTAGTGTAATTCTTTTATTTCAGCAAATGATGCTTATGGTTTATTTATAAAATACTTAAATAAACTCTAAGATGATTCTCAAAGCATTAATTAATGTGAGTATATATTTACTTTCCTTGAATACGAAACTAAGTACGGAGCTAATACAAATTATGTATTCCTTTTAAATGGGGTTTTTATTCTCATATCTCTTATTGGCTACTATCATCTATGTGTTCATGTGTGTATCGGGCTGATTCTATTTTTTATTTAATATTGCAGTGTGTGAACATATACTGTTTAAATATTTATGAGCGGAGCATCCTTATATATAATGAGAGCTGTAAAAACACTCATCGAAGCACAAACATATAGAATGAAAATTATCGTTTTGGATTAGTTCCGCACGGTCAATGGAATACAAATATAAGATATATATGCTCTGGATCATGTAATACAGCTTCATTGAGCTTGCAATTGGAAACATTCAAGATAGTATAAGGACTATACGTTTGTGTTAAATATATATTCTTTGTGAAACACACACACACATATATATATATATAACTTCTTTTGTAATATAGCAGGAAAAATCCCAGCAGAGTGCTCGATTAATTGAAAACTAAAATTAAAAATTAAAAGTGTAATATTTATTTATTTTGGTACAAAAAGTTAGTAGAACATTCGTACCGTCGGTTTCAAGCACATAAGGACTTAGCCATCCGGCTCTCTTCAGCTTCTGTTAACATCTGTTTTGGAAATGTGAAGTCACGTGTCACTCTCGTGTTTACGCGTTATTTGCTTAGAGTGTTATGTATGTTTGTTTAAATTTAGTGTAAGGTTTGAAAAAAACGAGGGGGGGTGAAAAGTAACAGTTGAGATTTAAAACCGGAGAAGATTTTTAAAAAAATTTTAATATATATATATTTCTATATAAATCCCGTGAGCCAATATTATGAATATCGTATATTTGGCCGTTACTGTTTTGGAATTTTATGATGTATCTTCTAAAGGAATTAGGGAGAGAAATGGGTTTAAGAATTATACTCATGAAGAGATAAAAAGGTTAAAGGAACAACATTAAATTCAAATGCAAATTCTGGATTAAAAGACTTTAAATCAATCACAAAGGAATTTAAATAAAAATATCATGCGGCGGTCTAAGGGCCGTAACTCTGCAGGTTTTTTCAATGATTTGTATACGGGATGTAACATTTTTAACTAAGGTATAGTGAAGGCTTGTGGGGGTAATACTATTGGTATGCTGATAAAACTGGTTTAGATATTTGGTCGGCGAGATTAAACCTGTTTGGGAGGTATGGGAGATTAGCATGGTGGGGACTTATAGGAGTAATAATAATCTGAAATGAGGGTGTTACCCTCTTAATGACTGGCGAGCAATTTTTGGGGAAGTTATAATTATTTCTCTTGAAAAGTGGTGCTTATATAGGCTGATTAAGGTATATGCTCCTATTTTTAATTTTATTTATATTTATGAGGTATGATAGTTGGGAGAATTTTCCGGAGTGGAATTCGGTATTTAATGGGGCAATTATAAGATACGTATTTGGCAGAGGGGGTGTAGCTAGGCCTTTACGTGTATCGGTAAGTCCAGTTTATTAGTAGTGCTTGTCTCCTCTGGAGGCATCCTTTAAATATTTCATCCGAATATTCAAACAGAATGTATTTGGGTCAATGATTGCCGTTAATATGTGGTATTTTTTTTTGCGTCACACAGAGGACATCTATTTATGGCTGGAGAGAAGGATGGTCTTCTCTCAATTACTTTCCATTTGATGGTGAAAGGTGTCTTTTCATCTTTAAGTTGCCATATCCGGGTCGTATATGCCGTATTTGCCTTTTCACATTTTTAAAGAAGTTTATACCCAAAAGGGAATCGTCATTTTAGTTTTCAAATAAATCATATATATATATATATATATATATATATATATATATATATATATATATATATATATATTATGGAAAACGCTCCAGACAAGGCATGAATCCACTTGATGTAATGGGCTAACAAGAACAACATGTGATTATTGCTAAGTCAGGAGATACTTGTTAGACTTAGTCTTGAAAAGAACAAGGCTGTAGGTAAAAGGAAAACAGTCAGCAGGAAGAGAGTTCCACAAGTGTGCAGTTCTTGGAAAGAAGCTACTGGACGAGGAAGCTGTATTACAATCAGGTATGAAAACGGCGAATTTTTGGAATCCACTTGACCATCGAGTCAAACGACCTGGGACAAAAGAAGCAGGGAATAGATCACACAATTCCAAAGAACACATGCCATAATAGTACTTATAGAAAAAGCTGTGACTATCAACTATATATATATATATATATATATATATATATATATATATATATATATATATATATATATATATATATATATATATATATATATATTTATATATATATATATAGTACGTCAATTATGCCATAAACATTATTTAACGAGCTTTTGTGATTGTTATATGGCGTGCGTTTTGGGGTCAAATAAAGCTTTATTTTTATACTAACTTTCGATCGTTCTCTTCTTCAATATAATTTTGTTAGATTTATTCTCAGTTTCCCAAAATTCGTATTTCTTTTTACTTACTTACATATCTTTTATTTATTTTTTAAAATTTAATTTATTTATATTATAAAATGGAACACATAAGAATAAAAAAAAGTTGTATTGTGTCAGTTGTGGTGCGCAGAATGGTATTTATTCCCTGTCAAAGCTGGGTATTCCTGTTATTATAAAGATGAAGAGTAATATATTTCCGTGAATGAATAGATGTGAAAGTGTTGTTGAAAGCCATGAAGGATTGACAAATAGGCGGATAAGCGAGGCGTGTGATTGATCGATACATCGATATAGAAAGGGAGTAATCAATTCGGGTTTCAAATCAGTCGCTCGATCTACGGCTAATTTATCGCCCGGGCGTCTAACTGCAAATTACCGGCGTGCAAACTGACCAACACGGCTAGACACTTGACAGAAAGGCCAGAATAAGTAAACAACTTTGACGGATATAAGTTACAGAAAGACAGAAGACAAATAGAAAGCTGTTTAGATGCGACATCTCGCATCTCTACTGCATCATGCTTAGTCTTTCGCTTTGTTGCTTGGCTAAACGTTGAATTATTATTTTCGTCCCTAAACATCAAGTTTGAATAAACGATATTTGAGAATACCCTTTTTGTAAATCTATCTAAGATTTGTATTTGCAATCATTTTTATTTATATTCTTTTCATATAATAGTTAATTGTAATTCTACTTATTAATATTCCTAAGTGTGTTATTCCTAAAGTATACGAGATCATTTTATTCGTATATATTGTGTTCATTCCTTTTGTTCTATAAATGTTAAAATGGGATATACAGCTCGTGATAAATGTAGCAAATATACTTATAAAACCGCCCATACGAAAGATAATTCCAGCAGGTATTAGAAAAGAATGGATACCCCACGCCTATCAGTAAACACCTGCTTTTTGAAGCCGCCGCACTTCTGTGACGGCTATTAGCAAAGCTATACGTAAGGGGGTATCGACATACAACTGGCGCACTCTGAGTAATCACTGGGGAAACAATTAACCACACACAACTGGCCCCTGTCCTCTCCAAACTCTACAATAAATACCTTGCTGAATCTTGCTTCCCCGATAGCTGGAAAATTGCCTCTGTGGTACCAGTCTACAAGAATTCTTAAAATAGAACCGATCTCCAGAACTACCGCCCAATCAGTCTACTGCCGATCTTTGCTAAAATCTTTGAATCCTTAATCAATCTAGTAATAGTAAGGCACTTAGTTTATGCTAAACTTCTTTCTGACCGCCAGTATGGATTTAGACAAGTACGATATACTGCAGACATCCTAACGGTCATCTCAGAACGCATGTATCATACACTCGACAAGGCAGGAGAAGCTAGGGCAGTAGTGCTTGATATATCCAAGGCCTGTGACTAGGTATGGCATAAAGGGCTTCTCCTGAAAATACGCTCATACTGTATTACTGGGCAATTACTTAATATAATTAGATCCTTCCTAACCAAAAGAAAAATCCAGGTTGTCTTCGATGGCCGTTCATCTAAGCAACATGACAGAAAAACTGGTTTACCCCAGGGATCTATCCTTGGATCTTTGTTGTTCCTGATCTATATGAACGATCTCCTTGATGACATAGGGTCTGAGATTGGTTTATTTGCTGACGACACCACGCGTTACTCTCGCCATTTTGGCAAAACAGACGCGATCATATCCGAGGCAATGGTTAAATCCTTAGAAAATTACCTCTAGGCTGTAGTGGATTGGGGTCATAACTAGTTGGTAACTTTTAATGCCGCAAAGACAAAGCTCCTTTCCTTCAATAACTACAAGGAACCTCTCCAACCACCGATTGTGATGGCAAATAACACCCTACCTGAGAGTTCATCATTCAAACTCCTCGGCCTAACTTTCACAGGTAACATGAATTGGAACAAATACATTGAAGACATTGCCAAGGCTGCCGCAAAGAAGGTTGGACTCCTCTACCATGTTAGT